>CM076578.1:730329984-730437460 GCA_034641835.2 Pinus albicaulis | reverse complement strand
CTATTTTTGAGCCTTCAAGGAACAATTTTTCTCACAAAAAATTGTTGGCTCTTGAAGACTTTTCGAAGGCCTCCTGCCTCTGGCCAAATCTACACTGATATTTACTTCCTAAAAGATTCTGAAGTTCTGCTGATTCCAAATGAAAGACTGCTGCAAGACCTTCATTTTCCCCCTTCTCAAACCTTCATTTGCTCCCCTTTTTCTCCATAAAAACTCCCTTGTTTTCATAAATCCTTTTCTTCCATTTATGAAAATCACTTTCCCATAGTTGAAAACCCATTTTTTAACTATATCGAAACCCTTGAAACCCTTTGAAAACGTTGAAAAATCAATAAAAATGCATATTTTCCATGTATTGGACTTAAGCCCCCTTCAGCCAGGTCCTTAACCCTTTTGTCCATGCGCCCTGGCGCCAGAACCTGGCGCTGAGCCAGTCAGGCGCTTATCCGTTTTAACAAATTTCCGCCCCGAAAATATTAAAAACCTTTGTTATTTGTAAATTTCGGGCTTTATTTTATTATTATAACGTTTTCCGCCGGAGCAATTTTTTAATAAATTTGCGCCGTCGATCTAAGTCCATAGATCGGATGGTGCGGAGCGCGCCTCCCTGTGGACCCCCCCAACTGTGCGTCGTTTTCCCAAAACCGTGTGGTTTCTATCGCACCACTCTTCGGCGGAGGGTAGTTTTTGCCTGATGTCCAGCGATTCCATACATCACTTGACACGCGTCCCTTGTACTATTTGTAAAACCGTCGTCCATCCGTCGTCCATCGCGTGTTAACGTTCGGACCTGGACGCCCAGCGATATCGCTATGGGCCGTCCGATCTGGGGCGGGCCATCCAACGGTGATCGCTCGCCAAAGATGCCCGACAATTAATGAAGATGCCCGCTACTTAATGTGGTCCCAGCGCGAGGATTAAACCATTTTCCGGCGTCGATCTGATCTGCAGATCGACGGTTCATATTTCATCTCCTTGATTCGATTGCCCGGTCAACGACTCTCTGTTTTTTACTTCCCCATTCACTCCCGTCCGTCGATCTCTGCGTGATCGACGGCCCTGATCTAATTTTCTTCCGCCCATTCTATGATCTCCCCGATTAATCCCAACCATTGGATGATGCCATCCAAAGGCCCCGCTCCTTCACACGCCCTCCGATGCAGTCAACCTATAAAAGCAGGATTTCTTAATAGTTTTCGTATTTTGCAGGGTTTTTATCATTTTTCTCGCCATTTTTGACGAAGATTCATAGGCGGAGGGTGACGACCCTCCCGTCTTCGATTCGTCGAAGGAAATCACTTACAGGGTGGAAATGCACGTTTTCTCAGTGTTTCCTCAGGCATGGATGCCTTATGAACCCTGCGCAACCTTGCATACCAGCAAGAAAACCATTGATTTAACAATGTCAAAGAGTATCAGCGTCGAAGACAAAAATACACCAGAACAGAGGATTAAAGGACAGATTTGTGGGGATTACGTCTAAGATGCTTATCAAAAGCCTAATCCCCAAATAAAACAAAGTTTACAGAAAACCTAAAGTGTTTTATCAATAAGGAATGCTCCCACCACCACAATCTGAGGCAAATCGATTCCTCCCATCTACCATAGCGCCACATGTTCCTCAAAGTACTCAATGAGGGGCCGAAGTTATTGAAGAAGATCAGATTTTGCCTCAGCGCAGCCAAGAAGTTACTTCTGCAATGAAACTTAATGCAAAATATATCTGCAGAGTAACCATAGCGTCACACAGAGCCTCAAAGGTCAACTAAGCTCCCACCGAGCTTAATTCATAAGTATAAATCAATTAATACAGTGAAACACCTGTACAGTTTCTTCATTGAGCCCCCCAAGGGCTAAGAAGACATTAACTCTGTATTAATTGTAAATTGATATCTTTTATCAGATCTCACCTCCTCATTCTTCTATATATACTACAGCAAAAGATGAGTGAGGGGTTGGTTGTAGAAACTTTGATATACATTTGAGCTTAAACTTCTGGTTGTAAATAGTGTTCACTAGCCCTTGGAGCCCTGCTTGTGATAGATTAGATAGGCTGAACGGTGAAGATGATTGCTGAACTGAAACATCGGACTTGAAGACTATAACTGGTTTGACATCAATATAAAAGTTGTTTCTTGGGATCCTGGTCTATATCATCGGTGAAGTGCACCTCTCTTTGTTATTGTTTTCCTTATATGTATGTCATATTTTTCACTATTCTCTGATAAAGAACAGCAATTATAGAGTTAGGACCTATTGTATATCAGTAACCTTCTCTAACTAAAAGCTTTATCTCAATGTTTTCCTCTAAATTGTTCATTTAGGAATGATTTAATACATTTTAAGCAGTTAGGAATGTTGGAGTTCCCTCGTCTTACTGTTTGCTTTAAACATTGTTCTTGAAAGTTATTTTCCTTATTATGCTTATTAAAGATGACTATGGAAGATATGGTGTGCCCTGGTCCTAATTCTTCTCCAAAAGTAGATTCTGAAATTTTCCCTTGGTGATGACTGAAAGAAGAATAGGTTTAAAAGTACTTTATCTGATCTTAAGTTACACTCTGTCTCTCTTATATGTTTTCATACTTTCTGAAGGTAATTATGTGGATTACTGGATTTTTCGTCAATTAAGCTTCTTGAATACATACTTGTCCAAGAATTTTATGGTTAGCCCTGTCCTTGTTTAGTTTTAAACAGTTACTTAAGAGGCTTTCCTTGTTTGGACTGACTATAAATCCTTTGTGAAATTATTATCAGTTTCCACCATCTCCAACACTTTATTGTTTCCATCCCATCACTCTATCTCAAATAATCTTGTGGTATAGATGACTTTCCCCTTAGATCACTCTTGATGTTGTTGCTCAATTAAAGTCCAAATATGACTCCATAGCCCAATGGACTAAAAACCAGCGTTATATCTATCTTATAGCCTAAGCTGTTCTATTCACTTGCCACTTCTCACCTTTGAAAACTTTTTTCACTCAGAACTTTCCACCTTGAACAGTAATCATGCTAAACCATCCAAAAAATAAACAAACCCTTGGCCTTCATAACTAGCCTAATATCATCACCCCAAACTTCAAAGACAAATCCATCTTTGCACTCATTGGAGAGATCCCTCTCTGGATTCAGGAGGGCTAGATCCTAGAATCCCAAAGTTGGTTGAAATGATGTTGTTTCTGTAATTGGACTCTGCCAATATTGCTAATAAATTACAGATCCCTAACAGGGTTTGATCAATTGGTTAAAATCGGGAAGACTGAGGCCTACCATATGGGGGAGCAAGGGAGAAACCGAGGTAGTTCTTGTTGCAGTCCCACTAGTAATATTCCCAGGATTAGGGATGAGGCTACCACCAACGTTAGGTCCTGAACCAAACATGGTGAAGGTGACAGGGGGAGAACCAGGGGTGGAACTAGAAGGGGAACCCAATGAACCATAAGAGAATTCGGAATGTGGACTCGGTGGAGGACTAACTCGAATCCTACACGGAGGAGTAAGTCTTCCTACCAGAAACTGAGGATGAAGGCCAAGAATTCTCTAGGATAAACGCCTTGGCGGTGAAATGATGAAGGCATAAATACGACACAAAGGAAAGAGAGACCAACAAGGGCAAGGAGGTGCAGGATCAACTGATTACAATGTCGAAACAAGGGCAGAGAGGCACACGATCAATTGATTAAAATGTTATAGTCTTTGCCTGGTGGTGTTAACCAGGCTCTTCTTCACTTAGGGTGTGTGTGTTAAGTGTGTAAATTTTAATTTTTAAACCCAGACATTTTCTAGAGAAAAATAAAAAGTGTGTTGTTTAACTGTAAATAAACCTGCAGATAACAGTATATGAAACTAAAATAACATAAAATAAACAGCTAATTATGCATTAATCTAAACCCAAGGAGGCGGGCCTCTCAACAAAATCTATGGGTGGGAAAAAAATCTATTCAAAACACACCAATATAGCTAATAGATCTAAATTCAGGAGGGACAATGATCTAAAGTTCAGATCTACTAGAAATAGGTGCAGAAAAAAAGCAAACAATCAGAGGAAAATTTGTTGTAAATGAGGTGGCAAAAGGCTATAACTTGGAGAGAAACGGAGGGGACCCTAGAGGAAAACCAAAACAAAACTAAAAGGAGGTGTTTTGGATGGATAAATATCCAATCTGAAGTGGATCTGAAAGTAAGGGATCAGATATGAAAAAAGGCTGAACACTCTGAAAATTCAGACAACCTAGAGCAGCTAAAACTCTTCCACAAAAGGTGGAGGGTACTGAAGCCCTAGGGGGCTAGGTTCCCACTTTGATGAGAAAAATATAACAATTACAAGTCCAAAATGGGTAGATACAGAGGTCATACAACCCTGAAAAGAGGCCTAGACAAACCCAAAAAAATCTCAGAAAAAATCCCGCAAAAATTCCAGGTCACAGTTTCTGAGCTGTTTTCTGCAGAGGTCGCAAGTTTTGGCCTGTTTTCTATGCCTTGGACATTCAAGTCACAGGTTTTGGCCCAAAAAGTGCGACCTGCACTTCCAGCACTCTCGGGAGAAAGTTTCGGAAAATTTTGTCGTCCTAGCTGCGGCTGATGCCTGTCACCTACGCAATAGGTCCGAAAACACACGGAAGTTAGAATTTTCAATGTTTTAGGGTTTTATAGGTTAAAAACAACATCAAGAAAAGAAAAACAATAAGCTGAAGAGAAATCCTAGGGTTTCAAGAATTTGGATATGCAGGGATATGAAACAAAACAGAGGTCGTAATCGTAAACCCTTGTGGAGTCGCCAGTTGTTAGTATGAATCTTAATCGCAAGCGTATGAAAAGGCTCACTTTAGCCATGCATAAAAAACATCTCTAACAAAAAATATGGTTGCCAATATCTTTATATCTGCAATTATTTGACCAAAATAAATGCTGCAAAATCTAGATCTATGCATTAAAATACATTAAGCAGTAAATAAAAGCAAGAGTTGCTCTATGCATCCACTAGACAAGACAAGATTGTTTTAAAGGATTTTTGTATTTTTTGACACCTCGGAAGGGAACATAGAAAGATGTTACCAGTCCCCCTCAATGGGATGGGTTCTTGTAAGTCCTCAGCACTTCAGATCTAAAATCCCTCTCTCTTGATGGTGTAGAAAACCCAGACAAAAAATGGAACTCAAAGAGAGCTCACAAGAAAAAATGGTAGCAAAATATGACAATGATGGAGGATCAAAGTCAGACCAAAAGTATAGATCCAGAGTGATCTTTAGGCAACAAAAGGTAGTGAGTGAATGGAAAAACCCTTCTATTTATAACAAAATATTGAGTTAGTCTAGATATTGTTGCATAATTAAAATATTATTAACCAAATCAAGATCCAACTTTTATGGAATATTTTATTATATTTTTTGGAGGGAAAAAGAATTTGACTTTGGTCAAATCCCTTTATTTGTAAATAATAAATAAACAAATGATTTATTTATTATTTTAAGGATGTGGTTGAGTAATAATTAAATAAATAATTATTTATTTAATTATTTATAAATGATTTAGTCAAATTTAACAAAGAATATTATTTAAATAAGGTTTAAATAATTATTCCTAGAAAATAATAAGATAAATAATGATTTATCTAATTAATTTTCCTTTTTTGGGTTAAATATGACCAAGAATATTAATTAAACTGTTGTTTAACTAATTATTCCTTGAGGAAAACCAAACAAATGTGGATTTTTTTTGTCAATTTAGTTTCCTAAATTGATTATATAAATTATTGACCAGGGCTAGTAAACTGATGAAGTGCAAGTGCACAATATATGCTAGAAGCCTCTTTTATTTATTATTGGTGTGATGATTGGATTTTTAGAGATTACTTCTTATGTTCCTAATGAAATTGATAAATTTAAATTACAACTAATTGATAAATGAAATGTTATGGTAATGAAACTTGCAAAGAAATCACTATAGCTCTTGAAAAGAAACTACTCATGATCTTGTAAAACTACTCTAAAATAAATCACTGTTTCTCTAGAAATAAAACTATGAATCTTCTGCAATTTGACAATTCGAAATGAAAGGTTGATGAATCTACTTAAAATGATAAAAGAAGACTTATTAAAACATCTACATCAAATAGAAAAATGGAATTTTAGAAACAACTACAACAAATGATAAAATGAAAACATGAAAACTACATTAAAATTATAAAATGCAAAACCTTCATTGTTTGCAGGGGCCCTCCACAAACAGGTGGTCTTCAAAGCTTCATACAAATAGTCAGCTACATATCAAATCTTCAAAGCATTTCTTTGTTACAAAGCACTCTCTAATCCTTTCACTTCTCCTATTTTTCTACATTCCTTGATAGGTGAAAGCTCCTCCTATTTATACAAAAATATGAGAAGTTATCTCATTAATGAGAGTCCATGAATCTCTCCCTCTATCTCTAAAGTTATAATCAAAATAGGAAATGATAAGACACGTCTTTTTAAAGTTTCAACACAAAAAGGAAGTGAGACACATATCTTCATGATCCCATGATCTTCTCCACTAAAATTTGAATTTGGTTTTGGGAGGCCACATAAAGGTCTTTTAGAAGCTTCCTTTTGACCTACACATGTCACAAAACTCATAACACATATATAGATATATGAAACTATGTTAATTTTCTAGTTTCTAATCATAAATTCACTTTAAACACATAAAACAAATAACTTTGGAAGACAAGGATCCTAACCCATATATTTATGAAAATGGTTACTTGATGTAGGGTTTTAGGTCAGATGGCTATGAAATGAGAGTTGAATGATTATGACATAATGGAAATATGTATGAATATGGAAAACACTTTTGAGACTCAACATTCCCCCCAACTAAAGTTGTTGCATGTCCTCATGCAACTACTGAAATGATTCATTTATCCATGAGTTTATATTTTATGAGTTTTTGACTCATATAGATTTGTTCCAAACTTTACTTTATTATATTTTATTTTTTGCAAAGTATAATACATTTGATTGCAACATTTTTTTTTTTTTTTTGAGCAATGGTTCTTGTGTAACAATGCTTTATTTTCTTTGTTGCATCAAAGTTCATGAAAACATTTAGAATCAAATACTTCATTAATGAATTGATCATTTGCAAGGCATATAATCTTTTGGATCATGTTGCAACAATAGTTGGTTGGGAAGTATATGCGGGTTGGAAATGAAATGAAAATGTGTGATAGTGTATGACATATGGATATGAAATGATGTCCCTTCCCCCCAACTAAATATATGACAATGTGAAAAAGGGAGTGAGGAATTTGTCCAAAGTTACAATTTTAGCATTCTAATGAATTACATGACTAAAAATTAGAAAACCACATACTTTCACTTACCTTAAATGTGGATGAGTTATGCAAAATGTAGCTATTGGCGCTTCTAGATTTGGAAAATGTCATAGTGTTGGATCATGTGAATATCATGCTACTGAAGTGAAGGAATATGAAGTATTGCTGCTAGATTGTATGAATCTGAAGATGATGTCTGAAAGTGGAAATGTCGTACTCTCATATGGTTGAAGGAATGTTTTTGCAACTACTGATGCAGTCATGAAAAATATATAGTCTTCACCCACTTCAAAAATCCGATGGTACAATTCTAGTCATGCGAATGAATGTGTTGATGTCGAGCATGAAAAGAAGTCATTGGATTACCGACCATTAATGGATGTCATTAACCAATGCGAGGCAAACTCACCATTGATGTCAATGAGTGCCAAGGTACCCTAGTACATCTTGCGAAGCGCGAATAAATGATCTGATGTCGAGCCACTTGCAAGATCCAATGATCAAGGGACAATGATGTATTCCCATGCTTGTCGGCGAGAGAACCTGTCATTAGGGCATACAAGCCTCAAAGTACTAATGATGACTCTAGTCTCTATCCCAGATAAGGTGCTGAAGTCGATGGGTCGAGACTTGTTGAAAGGTGGGCCTTAAGGAATCCCACATCAGTCAACGCAAGTTTGTACAAAAATGATTGGTAGGACTATAGATGAAAAGTTCTCAGAATCAGGCAATATATATGGTAGGGAAATGTAATCATGGAAAGAGAACTTGGCATTTTTATTGCCAAGGAAAAATGAACTGAAAAATAAGAAGGAAATGATGTATGTTGTTCAAAAAAATAGGCATGTATGAAGTCATGAAGGATGGAAGATGGAAGATGGATTGCAACATAGGGATGATTAAGGTGCTTGGAAGGAAAAATGTGAGTAATCATGATGCAAAAGGATTTTTGTGTAATGGGAAATGTCACGATATGTGTAGTGAAGAATTAGTTCCTTCAAGTGTCCAATGATGCATGTGTGATTGTGATTTCTAAAAATCACTTTTGCATTAGATCGTCTTCAACCCTGAAAAACTTAGCACCATTCCTGCATAAAAAATTTCACCTTTGTGTGTCATCTCCTTCGATTATTCATGTATGAAGTGACTCAAAAAAAATTATCTCATTTTCAAGAATTTATGAAATGTCCATTTTTTTATTATTTTTCGAAGTTACACTAATCGTGGATGAAAAGAGTGTCGCATCGTAATGTTGAAGCTTTTTGCATAAGCTTCTCATTGACCTACACAACACCAATCTCATTTCACTTGTTAGATATTAGTATATGCATCCAATCAACGCACCACCAACATTCTTTTATTGCCCCCCAACTAAAAGTATTGCATGTCCTCATGCAATGTAATCATAAATCAATGTAGGCAATTTTTTATTATTATTATTATTTTTTAATGACAAAATTAAAATGAAAATTTTATTTGGTCATTTATGATTGGTGTTGATTTTAATTTTAATTTTTTTTAAACAACAAATTTAAAAACAAAAGTTTTGAATTTTTTTTTTTTAATTAAAAATAATAAATAAATAAAATGAATTTTTTTATTTATTAATTATTTATGTCGACGATTTTTTTATAACAAAAAATTTAAAAAAAGAAAACAAAAATTTATTTTGAAGAAAACAAAAAATTATTTTGTTTTTTTTATTTATGTTGATTTTTTTTAGTTATTAAAAATAATAAAAAGACAATTATTTATTTATTTATTTATTTATTTATGTTGAATTTATTATATATATTTTTTCAAACCAACAAATAAAACAAAACAATTTTATTATTTTTATTTTTTTATTTAAACTAATGTAAAACTAAAATTGTAACAACACTAACCTTTACAATTCGAAATAATAAAACTAAAGTTCGAACTAAACTAACCTTCACCATGACAAGAGATTAACATTTTAAGCATATCTTTTACCGTCCATGGGCGCAGCTTTTGAATGCATCGAACTCTTTTTCCCTCCTTCTAGCGCCCTGTGATCGCTGAGCTTTGACGTTTTGGCGGCTCCCGAAGGAATTGAGGCCGGTGGGGATGGCGTTGGAGAATTTCCAGATTTTTGAATGTTCATGACACACGATTTTCTATTGCTGTGACTCGGTTTCCTGGCAGTTTCCTCACGGGATTGTTCGGATTGGGTAATCTCGTCATAAGCAGTGCAGTCAGCGAAAACCAGCAACTCCGGGAGGTAACCATACCTCAACACTGCAATTCGGACAACCCACCTACTCAGCTTGTGCCATAACACTTTCTCTTGCACCCTAGCTGATTTACTCCTCGTAATAAGTTGCAGCGCCAACAATTGATAAATTTGCACACCAGATTTACTTCAAGAACTCTCATTGATGTTCGCGTATTTTTTCGATCCCACTGCCCGAGCGCTCTTTTATAACACCACCCCTATCTGTCTGTGCTCTGGAATTAACGGCACTGGCCTGCTTGGTATAATGAACAGGTTTTCAAGCCAGCGTTGCAGGGTCTTGAAATGAGTTTTCATTTGGTTTCCTCCATTCTCCCTTTGCATTTCCTGTAAAGCGACCATTTCTTTGGCAAAGAGATCTTGAAAATCAAGGGTCGAACCTTCGTTAGTCAGTGAAGGGATCTAAATCAAATTTGACGGTTGAACGTGTCATCTACCACCATAAATTTAGAACCATATGGGTGTCGATCGGGTTTCCAATTCGACGAAACGGAATCAAATCCTTGCATGGAGGAATATCCGGAATAACTGCTTCCTCCAAATGTGATAACAAGCAAATCGAAAAGACATGATTTCCTCCATATTTTCTGAGCAGAAAATCTGATTATCATTACTCATAAAAATGCTACATGCTTATATTCATCGTTTGTAAATTCTGCCTCATGATAGTCAAAATTGTCGGCATGGTGGTCGAAAGTGGGTGGATACTACTGCATGGTGAGGCAGCTTTGCCAATTTTGTGTTTCTGGAGCAGTCTAATGCAGTGAATCGTTTCACAAATTCGTTATGCGGCCTAGATCGTTCGGTCATCTGTCGACTGTTTAAATTCGTGATGCCATGGACGCAATCTTTGTTCGTTTTTAAATGTTTTATTTTTTTATTTGTTTTTGTTTTTATTTTTATGATTTGTTTTTATTTTATTTTGTTGTTTTAATTGTTTTATTAAAATTGTTTTGCGTTGTTTTATTTTCATGAATGTTTTATTTTTTTGTTTGTTATTTGTTTTAATTTTTTTATGTTTTCTTTTTACTTTTGTTGTTTTAATTGCTTTATTAAAATTGTTTGCGTTGTTTTATTTTCATGAATGTTTTATTTGTTTTTGTTTGTTATTTGTTTTAATTTTTTATGTTTTGTTTTAATTAATTTTTTTTTTAATTGTTTTATTATTATTTTTTATTTGAGTTTGTTTTATTATGTTTTGTTTTATTTTTTATTATATATATATATATATATATATATATATATATATATATATATATATATATTGGTTAATAAAACTACATATGCTATATTTTTAAAATAAATATACATATATATTTTATTAAACAAAACAATTTATTGAAATTAAAAAAATTTATCTTTTTTTTAAGTTTATTGTAAAATTAAATTAAATTAAATGATGAAAACATTTTTTTTTTAACATAAAATTCTTTTTCTGATCTTCCAGATCACACAAAGTGCAGGAAGAGAGCATACTCGAGAATTTATTAATTTTTTTTAGATATGTCCTACTCTACTTGTCAAAGAAATCTTATTCAAGTATATGAATACTTCCAATGGAACCATGTATGTAATAGGATGATAGATAAACTCATATGTAGGTTTGAAAGATACTGAAAAATTGAGCATTGGGATTCGATGACTCTTCTGAACCAAGATTCATTGTAATCTTGTATTCCTTGGCTTCCTGTTATCATGTCATGAAATTCTTCAGAGATGTGATCTTCATTTAGAGAATCCGGTGATAGGCAGGGATGAAACTTTTCAATCTCTCGTTCCAATATCTTCTCTTTATCGATAGACATCCATGATTCTTGGACCTTATCTAAGTCTTCTTCTTCTGGTTGTTGTTCTTCAATGGTATCTAGTGAATCCTTTTGCAATACCACATATTTGTAAGTTGATTGAGGTATTTTATTGTTGGGGATATGAAATGGTTGTGCAGGTAGTGGAGTGGGAATGGATCTTTGGGGTGCTTGTGTGGATGGTAATGGGTAAGGTTGAATTGAGGTCAAATTAGGATGATATTGATGTTGTGGTGGAGGTGAATGGTATGGATAATATTGATAATGATATTGAGGATAGAGAGGGAAAGATTGAGGATATGGTGAATTTCCTTTGTAGGGCCTTTGCCAACTTTGTTGCCAATATTGATTTTGAGGTTGGGATTGGGATGCCCAAGGTTGCCAAGGCAAGGGTGTTTTCCAATTACCTTGAGATTGTTGTGCATAACCTTGAAACTGTGCATAAGGATATTGCATCATATTGGGTTAATGAGGCTGCCATAGTCCTCTTGGAGCTACATAACAAAGTTGATTTTGTGCTTGATTTGCTCCATTTTCCTTCTGGTAAACTTCCTTCAACCCTGGTAATGATGGGAAATCTTTATTAGTATGTGATCCTGCACAAATTTCACAAATTTTAATGTTATCAAGTGGACATTCATGCAAAGCATGTTTCTTTCTACATTTAGGGAAAAATATAAATGAAGCAACTTTTTGCTTGTTTTGCATTCTTAGCATGTTAGTTTGTTCATTTAAATTACCAAGAATGTTTAGAAAATTGTTAGGTTCAGTTTGACTTACCAATCCTGGTGCCGACTTACCTACTCTTGCCATAAATGGATCTTGAGGGGATCTTATATAATTTTCTTTTCCTCTTGATATGTTCTTGCACCATTCACAAATCTATTGAAATGACAATCGATAGACATCCCATTTTCCCACCAGATTAAGAAGATCAATCCATTCATTGTTTATAGCATTTAGTAGGAAAGTTTTTAATGCATTTGATCCTAAATTATGCAATTTAGATATTTTGATATTATAAGTAAATCTCTCCACTAAATATTCTAGGCTTTCATCCTCTTTTTGGTTCATCTTAAAGACTTCATTTCTAAGGTCATGGTGCATGCAATAATCTTTATATTTTTCCAAAAATACTCTTTTCGTATCATTCCATGTCCTTATAGAATTTGTTCCTAAAGTCATGAACCATATAAGAGCTCTATCCTTCAATGTTTCCAGAAACAAATTCATTTTTTGAATGTGCAATGAGTAGCCATAAGATCTACAAATTATTTCAAATTCAAAAAAAAAGGTTTTCGAGTCTTCTGATCTCATACCTTTGAAGCTAGGAAGTACGGAAGGAGGGATGTTCTTCATTTGAACGCTGATATCAGTTTCTTGAATGGGAAATCCAAAAGGATCTTCCTCATTGTCATCGTCTCCATCCATTTCTTCATCCTCCTTTGTGACCTCTTCTTCTACATGCAAAGAATTCATGATGTGGATGTGTGGCTCTTATTGCACCACGTGATATAGTGGGTGTGATAAGTGATTGAATTTTTTTTTTCTTAATGAAAAGAAAAAGGCTCCTATTTACACTTCCCCGGAAACGGCGCCAAAATTTTTGGTCAATTTAGTGTCCTAAATTGATTACATAAATTATCGACAACGGCTAGTAAAATGATGAAGTGCAAGTGCACAATATATGCTAGAAGCATATTTTATTCATTATTGGTGTGATGATTGGATTTTTAGAGATTACTTCTTATGTTCCTAATGAAATTGATAAATGTAAATTACAACTAATTGATAAATTAAATGTTATGGCAATGAAACTTGCAAAGAAAACACTATAGATCTTGAAAAGAAACTACTCATGATCTTGTAAAACTACTCTAAAATAAATCACTGCTGCTCTAGAAATAAAACTATGAATCTTCTGCAATTTGACAATTCGAAATGAAAGGTTGATGAATCTACTTAAAATGATAAGAGAAGACTTATGAAAACATCTACATCAAATATCAAAATGGAATTTTAGAAACAACTACAACAAATGATAAAATGAAAACATGAAAACTACATTAAAAACATAAAATGCAAAACCTTCACTGTTTGCAGGGGCCCTCCACAAACAGGTGGTCTTCAAAGATTCATACAAATAGTCAGCTATGTATCAAATCTTCAAAGCATTTCTTTGTTACAGAGCACTCTCTAATCCTTTCACTTCTTCTCCTATTTTTCTACATCCCTTGATAGGAGAAAGCTCCTCCTATTTATACAAAAATATGAGAAGTTATCTCATTAATGAGAGTCCATGAATCTCTCCCTCTATCTCTAGAGTTATAATCAAAATAGGAAATGATAAGACACATGTCTTTTTAGAGTTTCAACACAAAAATGAACTGAGACACATATCCTCATGATCCCATGATCTTCTCCACACAAATTCGAATTTGGTTTTGGGAGGCCACATAAAGGTCTTTTAGAAGCTTCCTTTTGACCTACACATGTCACAAAACTCATAACACATATATAGATATATGAGACTATGTTAATTTTCTAGTTTCTAATCATAAATTCACTTTAAACACATAAAATAAATAACTTTGGAAGACAAGGATCCTAACCCATATATTTATGAAAATGGTTACTTGATGTAGGGTTCTAGGTCAGATGGCTATGAAATGAGAGCTGAATGATTATGACATAATGGAAATATGTATGAATATGGAAAACACTTTTGAGACTCAACAAATTTATTCGATATTTCCTCATGGGGTTTCCTGTTTAGACCATAAACAACTTAACAAATGTGGTTTACTAAGTTATTTTTCATAGTGAAAGCAATTTTACTTAGGGTAAAATTGGTCTTACATGGTGTACTTTAGTCCATCTAATAGTAACAGGTTAGATGAACAAAAAATGGTGTAATACTTGTCATCCCCTAGATATAACGGTGGAGATCCCACATCGCATATTTCTTAGCACGATTGATAAAAAAATCCAAACTTTGCGATAAAAGCGGTTTTAAGTTTTTCTCTCACATCCACACATCCTTTTTTTTTTCACAGAGGAAAAATTCATAATTTTATTAGTGAAAACAAAATTACATGTTACACTTGGCTAAAAATTGTCAAAGACAGGCAATAAGTTGCTACCTAGGTGCTATATTACATGGGGAGTATTAAATTTTCCTCCCTTTCTTCTTTTCCACCTTGCACCATGGACCTAGTGATGGCGAGGTGGTAATAAGTGCGAGCTGATTCTCTACTATGATTGCTCCATTTTCCTTGTCTAAATCTGATGTATCTGAGTTATGCTGTCTTTTGTGTCCTCCACTTTCTGGTGCCTCTTGGACCAATGAGGCCTGAGCCTTGTTGGAAGGCTCTTGCATCTCTTGTTCTTGTGTCTTAACTTCAGTTGTTGTCTGATTGTTTTCTATTGGGATGGGTTCCACCTCATCTTCTTCCATCTCCTGTTCTGGTTCATCTGATGGAAATTGCCATCCCTTGTTAGCTTTTCCTATCTTTTTCTTTTTTTTGTTTTCTCTTTTAGCTTCTGGGCATGTTTTTTTCAAATGCCCTATATTCCTGCATATTCTGAATCTGAATGCAGTATTTTCATAATCGAGATGTTGCATCCATTTTTTTTGTTTGTGGGTCAGTAGGATACATTCTGGAAGTCCTTTGTTGAGGTCCACTTCTACACAAATGCGTGCAAAGGTGAAGATCCTCTCCTCCATGCATTGGGTATCAATTTTTATGTAACTCCCAATGTTGTCTCCAATTCCTGCAAGTACATCTTCATTCCAGAATTGTAATGGGAGGTTGTATAGCCGCACCCATACCGGCAGTTTGGTGACCTCCATAGTATTTGCATCAAAATCTGGAAACCATGGTGTGGTGAAAAGTCCGGTGGTTCCCTAGAACCACGGCCCAGCCTTGAGAATGTTTTCTCTGGCTTGCGAGGATAAGAACTTAACAATGAAGAAGCCCTTGGAGCAGAGGTGTATTTCACAGTCTGTCATCCAGTTTGTAAATATCCAATGAAAAATCTCCATTGGTTTTTTCCAGAAGAAATTAAATCTGCAGATAAGTGCTTGTGATTCAAAGATAGATCGATGATCATCAATCTCAGGAATTTCAATCCGTAGTTCTAGAAGTTGATTAAGTTGTTCCACAATGTACGATTTGGCGACATTCGCTGTCGATGTTGTTGGTGCCGCAGATAAATTATTCCCCTTTAGTATATTCTTGTATGATTTTCCTTTGGGGTGTTCATTGTAGTTAGTGTTTGGTCCCCGGTGCCCCTAAGATCTGTTCTGCCTAGCATCACCACCTCTCAGTCACAGATTGAGGTAAATGGTGGAAGCAGGGCATATGCCATAATCCCTAAGTGTGCTGGAATCTTGTAGAGATCTCCCACAATGGATGAGAGACTGTATATGGCTTGGATAACCAGTGGTATTCCAAATGGCTCATTTCAGGTCTGTAACCCGTTTAGAATCTTGTATCCAAATCAATAAACAATTCCCCACAGGGGGTTTAAGAAAAATCTGCAAACTATTTCTGCTTACCTGTTTTTCCTTTGCAATGGTGTTTGTAGCAGCCTCTAGCTGTTTTTTATTTTCCAGCAGCGGTGGTGGCCTAACAGATACTGGTTCCGAATCACGCTTGCATTGAAGGTTTGATGCCCTTGCTCTGCCCACCTGCGAAAAAACCAGGGCGTTGAGCCCACAGCCTCCAAATAGATGCGCATTTGGAGGGGCACCGCACTTCTTTACTACCGACAGTAGATCACCCCCCTTTGGCGAAATACATAGAGCATATTTTACTCTACCTCTAAACGGTCGCACAGTGGGCACAAAGCATCGAGGGGCACCACGTAACTTGTCTCTTCTAGTTTCCGCTGGCAGCAGGTCTCCCCCTCTGCCTCCAGACCTCAGTACACGAGCACAGGTGCGTGTATCACGCACAACATACAGACGCCTGTGGAGAGCCCTCAGCATATTCCATGGACTTCTATCAATGCGGATGCAGGGGGTTCGTGGGTCAACCACCACAGATAATGAGCATCTCCTAGCTCATGCTCTCTCACCCCGCCCCCACCGCAACGTCATAGATGGGGAGTATGCCAATCCTTCATCCAACAGATGCACCGCTATGAGGGGTAGCAGAAGAGCGAAGTCTGTAACCAAGCCGGTAAACCCTAAGCCTGTCATTTGCCACCATTACTATCATCTCACATCCACGCATCCTAATTCTGTTGGATCACATCGATTGATCTAATTCCTCTTACCACTTATCAACCGTGCGAAAACCACTTGGCGGTTATTCCCTCCCTCACGCCCAAACCACTCATATTTTGAATTGGCGTGCATTGAATGTGTTCACTATTCACTGAAATTCCTTATAAAATGCCTGAATGCATTCATTCAAGCCTTTCTATTACCATTTTCTGCACATAAAAGTATTCCAGACCGAGATTAGACTATTGTCGCTTCTATTTTCAGCCCAGAAACAAACAGAAATCATCTAATTCGACTGCTACAATCACTGCAAGAGTCATCAGAGTGAATATAAATATCAGAGAAAGCTTCTAAAAGCTTTCCAACCCCAGAAACCCTTCTTCACAACAAAATTCCAAATTTTACAAGTATTCTTTAGAGAGAAAAGAATCATCTATCATTCTAAAATAGTTTTACAATTCATTAAATTAGTTAGGAGCATGTGTATCTAAAAGAAACCCCTGCTCCCTCACAAATTCAATGTTTCTGTAAAACGTAATCATTTTCCATAGTTTCTGAAGCCTTAACCTGTTTTAGAACAAATTTTGATTGAGCTTAGCCACCTGCAGACTTAAAAAAGCCCTCTAAGACCTCCAAAACCTTTCTACAGTACTCAAAAGCCCTTCTGCATAAAGTTTGATGTTCTAAGATTTTTTTATCATAGAAAAGTCCACTGTAAACCCTTGATATCTTTTTTTGAGACTATAAGGTTAGGAAAATTACTCTTTTGATACAAAATTTACAACCTGAGATAAAGTGATCATAATTATTCCTTTTGCAGAAAAAGATAAAACCCCTATCATATCTAGAAACCTTCTGTAAAATGTTTAACCTACAGAAATATTTTACAAGCCTAAATCATTGTTTTAAAGTTCAAAAGTATTGAAAATTTGATAAATCAAACCAATCAATGGCATCCAAAAACACTCTTGTGATCAACCCTCTACAACCCCCTATTGTAGATGTAGAGCATATTCCCCTGGTAGATGTAGACTTTAAAATCACTGATACTATGACTGAGTTTAATCATCTTGAGCTCCACTGCTAGAGCCAAGAGAAATACTTAGATCGGGCTAATGAGGTGTTTATTTGGGAATCAAATTTTCCTAAATATATTGTACCCCATACTCACCAATGTCCAGAAGAAATAATATTATGCCAATGATGCTATTATCCTGATCAAAGAGCCATAGTGAACACTAAAAATGAAGTTTTGTTTACCATCACAGCTGAATCTATCAACCAAATGTT
This sequence comes from Pinus albicaulis, assembly GCA_034641835.2. Lineage (NCBI taxonomy): Eukaryota > Viridiplantae > Streptophyta > Pinopsida > Pinales > Pinaceae > Pinus > Pinus albicaulis. The sequence goes on along the minus strand of CM076578.1, from coordinate 730,419,566 downwards.
TCAGTTACAACTTGGGCCAAATGAAGTTCCTTTATCTATTGAAGCCCTCACTAAGTTATATTTGGAGTTGGATTTTCCCAAGAGATTACAAAATTTTCAAACTTTCATGCCATCCTATGTGGAAATTCCCAAGCTCAACCCTCCATACTCCTCTTCTAAATTCTCAGAAACAAATAGACATATTATTTCCATGTTATCTTTTATCCTTGGATATTTCACAGATGAACATGATGATGTAGCAGTACTTGGTTTCCTGTCCATTTTTATGCCTGGTCAGCCTCCTGCAGTTATCTTTAAATTTGCCCAATATTTTGCTGACAACATCCATGCACAACTAGTCAAATTTCCCTCTGAAGGTGTGTTTAGGTAGTCTTCATTCCTATTCCATATGTTTTTATATTTTCAATCTAAAAAGTTTCCTATAAACCTTCAGAAGTTGGATGTGGAAGGAAATCCACAATCTATCATATTCTGGACTTCCTTAATAAGGAAGGAGTCAAATGAGTTCACCTATTTAGAGTTCACGGATTCTTTTATCCATCCATTGGTCAATTTGATAAACAACAGTGTGCAGCCCAAGATTAGCAATGAAATCAAGAAATTTTTGCAAATATCTGAGCAAAGAAGGACATGTGATTTGTATTTATACCAAAATCACACTAAAATCAGAGTCTATGGGTCAAGCCTTATTCCTTATAAATTTCCAAAATAACTCCCCATGAGGTTATTTGCTCTAGAGTATATAAGACAGATTTTAAATTCAGATGCTCTAAATTTCTTAATTTCAAAGAAGAAAACACAATTTAAATTGAAGAACCAGGTTGGCCCATTCATTTGTAATAATGGAGAAGCAGGTCCAGAGGCAGAAAAGCAATTGCAAGAGTACAAATTTAGTCCTATTTTTCTTTGGTATTATGATCCCCATGGTATAATTAGAAAAATCAGAGTCAAGTGAAAATTGACTCCATACATACATGAGAAGAAACTTGATATTGAGAAATTCCCAAACCAATCTGAATGGTTAGAGAATACACTGGTAGAGGTTGAGAAGCAAAGTGATACTATTCAAACTTTGCCAACTCTAGCCCAAGAAGACAGAAGTGCAAAAAGCAACAGAGAAGAAGGGTCTTACATAGTTGAGACTACTACAGAGACAAAATTCAAACTTAGATACAGCAAAAATCCAAAGATTAATCCTGTTATTAATGCAAAGGAGACAGTAGCAGTTACTGACACAGAAATTGAAGAAAAATACATTGCGCCTCCTACAATATTTGAAAATTAACAACAACCAACCACTTCTAATACACAGTTGATTCAGAAACAACATAGTATAGAAGTGTCTTCATCAAAGAAAGTAGAAGAAAAGGATATGGACATCAAGGAAAGATATAAGGAAATTAAGGCTAAAAATGAAGAAATAAAAAATGAAATATATTTTGAGTAGTTAAAGAAAAATCCTAGCATTAATAACAGGCTGATGTCAGCCTTTGACTACAAAAACAAAAAGATGTTGCTGACAGTTCTATAGCCCACAATTTCATCTCCTGAATCATCCTCAGATTATAAAAATATTGACTTTGAAGTTCCAATTCAGGATATTCATCCTCTGGACCAAATTGAATTTCACAAACAAGCAAGAGAGATGATTTAATCCACCATGACTACCAAGGCCATGAGTGCACATAAGCTTCAAAATACTTTGATAAATGTAAGAGATCAACTCAAACTAGAAAAGGAATCTACATATGCATAGGATACTAGAATCAAATCTTTAGAAGAGCTAGTGATTGAGGTAGGGTATGATCCTCATAATATAAAAGCTGCAGAGGAATTAATTAAAAATAAAAATGTTGATATTGCTGCACTTAAGAAAAAATTGAATCTGCCCCCTACTGAGCATCCTCAAGCTAAGGAGGTTTACAGGATTTTAATAAAAAAGATGAGATGATGAGTCTCATTTTATAGCTCACAACCCAGATTAAAGAAATGGAACTTGATATGGACAAATTGGTCCAAGAAAAAGAAGCCAACAAAGCACAAGATGTTCCTGCCACTGTGATTCCTAGTTACAATAGTAGTGCCATCTGCTTTGGTAGAAACACTTTCTCCTAATGTTCTAATGGCCACAACATTTCCAGTGACTTCATCAACAACCTCAGCCACTGAATCTTCAGCAACAACAACACAACAATCAAATTAGGAAAGTAAATTGGTAAAGGAAATGCAAGACATGTCTATTCAAACAAATGAAATAAACATGTTAAAGGAATATATTAAAAATCTTGAAGATGCCAAAAAACTTGCACAAATAAATGTTAAGAATGAAGAGAAAAAGGCCAATAGGTTGAATGAACAACTTAAGAAGTTGGAAAAAGAATTAACTTTGAAGGAACCTATAGCACATGTTAAGCAGCAATTATGGTCCAATATCATTGAAGCAGTCAATGATACTTGGCCATCCATACAGGTAATCTATGAGCAGAAAGATTTATTGAAAGAAGCAAAAGAAGCATACATAAAACAAAAGAGGAGCTAGGTAAAAAACTTGAAGAGGCCTTAGAAATTATTAAATTCCTCAATTTCAAAAATAAACAAGAACTGGATGAAATTGGAATTAGAGATAGAATAGAGACCATCCTTGAAGTAAGGAAGGTAATATCCAAAAAGAACTTGATGACACAATTAGAGGAAAAGTGCCAAAACATGGAAATGGCAATCACAAGATTTATGATCAAATTTGATATTTTAAGGCAAAAAGGCCTTCCCAATCCTCTGGTAATCAATAAAAATTTAATGAAGCAGGAGGATTATGACAAAAAGATGTGATAATTTTCTAAATAACAGGTAAATAAATCAGCTTTGCAGGGAATCCCAACAGGGAAGGTATTGTATAAGAATTTTGAAAATTTTTTTTACTTACAGCATGAAGTAAAACACCTATTTGTGAACAAACCAAAATTTTCAAAATACATTGAAGCTGATGAAAACTTCAGAAGGCTTATGAAGATAAAATTGCCAGAAGCTGAGTTATGGGATAAGTTGATTGATCTACTGTAAGATCAGATTACAATGAGGACAGAGTAGTAAAAAAAAACAGAGTTTGTTGTTTTTTACATCAGCAGTAACAGTTTTGACAGTAAAGAGTATCGGGATGAAAGTGTATCAGTTAAAGTGTATCAGATGAAAGATAAATACAAAATCAGATTAAAGATAAAACTGCCAGCGTGAAGGCCACCTCAGTTGTCCAGCTGCATCCTTCATCAAACAACAAAATGAAAAAGCAGCGATAAAATCAAAACAGCAAGCTATTTTATTTCAATAAAAGGACAACTAGCAATTAGTTAGACAATTGTCATGATCTTCTTGCATGAAGATATTTATTTTCCAAGAAAAAATCCTAATTTTATTCTAGGATACTTTGTATAAGTTTTTGTATAAATACTTCATCATTTGAAGTATTGAGTGTGATGAATTGTTGAACATTTATGTAGTTATACTTTTCTGAACCTAAGGGTTTTTGTATCAATTTCAAGTCAGCAGACTGGATCACAGGAAATAAAGCATCATATTACAGGATTCATGTGTTGGGCCAGTGCGGTGAAGTATTTCACTTGTTATCTTGTCAATTTTCTTATGTTTTCCATCTATTCTTAAATGTATTCTAAATCTAAATGATAAATCAGGAATTATATTTCAGAAAATGTTAAAAACACTATTTTTTGACTGATTATCATTTATATGTTTTCCTCTGATATCCTAATTAGGGAACCCTTAATTTCTCGTCGATTTTAATTGACCTCTATTTATTCACTCCTAATCCAGATTTAAGAACCCTTAATTGCTCTTTTATCCCAATAAAAACCATTTCATCATCAGCCTTGAAGATCTGAAGTGACTCTGCTATCTTGTCCTATAAACATTTACATTTAGACCTCGATCCTAATCTGACTGCTTGAAACATTGACTCCATTTTCTCGATGGGATACAGATCTATAGCTATCCATCTAAGTAAGTAATTTCACCACCAAACCAAATCAAAACCCCAAAATCAATTTTCCCCATAAAACTAGCATAAAATCAAATATAATAAAAATAAATAAATCATATAGAGAGAGCCCTCTCTGAGCATTAGGAAGGCTAGATCCTAAGGCTAAAAAGTAGGTTTGTGGTTACCTCTGATATTCTTTAAACTACAAATCTCACAACTTTAAGAATTATTGGAGTGTTAGCAAGTGCAACATTAGCACATGAAGAAAATCAATCGCCTTATGTTATATATCTTGCGAGTAAAAATTTGTCACATACTGAGTTAAATTATATGGTAACAAAAAATGAATTTTTAGTTGTAGCTTTTTCTATCAATAAATTCAGACACTACATAACAAGTTTTGAATTTTTTTTTTCACACTGACCACTCTGCAATAAAGTATCTAACTAAAAAACCTTTGACTAGCAGTAGGGTAACTAGGTGGTTTTTATTATTGCAAGAATTTAATATTACAATTAACGATAGACCTGGTAAATCTAATGTTGTAGCTAACTATCTTTCTAGACTTGATAATATAGGTCACATAATTCTGGTATATGTCTCCTTTCTTGATGAGCACTAATTTTTTGTTTCATTAAATCGTCATGGTTTGTAGAGATAGAAAATCATCTAGTTACAATGAAGACGACACCTCACCTATCTGTTAGGGTAAACCAAAGAATTGTTAGAAGCAATGCTTCATACTCCTAGTTACAAGGATAACTCTTTCACAAAAGACCTGATTTTATTATCAGTAGATGTGTACGAGAGGAAGATGTGTTTGATATCTTAAAAGAATCCCACGATGAACCTTGTGGGGGCCACTTCTATTAGGTCCCTATATTACTAGTGTAGTCCATTATTGTTGTTAGTGTAGCCCCCTTATTTTTATTTTTGTACACCTATAACCCCAATATTGTTATTATTGTGCCCTCACATTATTATTGTTAGGTTGACTAGGATTATATTGTGACCCCATGGAATCATATATATAGAAGGAGGTTTTGTCATTTGTATCATCCAAAAATTGTTCATTTATGTAATGTAAAGGAGGTTTCCCCCTCGAATTGGCTTATTTCTAAGGCGTTGATATCTCTTTTCTTCTATTTTTTGAGTTGGTTTCATAACATTTGGAATCAGAGCTTTGGATTCTAGGGTTTCGCTACTCCAAACAAGTCATCATGGCAGTTTTGATATAACATTTTTTCTACGAAGGTTCAGAAGATGAAATTTTTACCACATGAAGCCGAAATCCTAAGGAACTTTTTGTAAACATTTCAGATCTTGGTTCACAATATTTTCAGAGATGTGATCTGTGGAAGTTATGGTTTTTGCAGGCTCTTGAATTTCATCTAAAATAGGTGACCTTGGTAAAATCGTCATAACTCTCTCTCTGAGCATCAGATTGGAACTCTGTAAAAGGTGGCCAAAATCAAATGGACTGTAGTTTCTTTTCTATCAATTATAGAGCCAAAGGAGGAAACAGTGACATGTGGCATGCCATACAAGTTCACTCTACTAAACTAGTCCATAATTAGGTCATTGTGTGAGATTGGGCATAACTTTTCCTTGAAGCATCCAAATCAGGTCAGACCTCTGGCATTCAAAATAAGATTCAGAGGGCTACTACAGGACCGAATTTTAGATATTGAAGATCCAAAATTATAGAGATACATCAGTTTCAATATCAAGCTCCTCAAAAGCAAGAAAAAGGTGTGTATTTTTTTTTCAAATTGCATAAGTCTTGTTTGAAAAATCAGTTTGAAATAATTCCAAGGGAATATTGATACATAGATATCAATATTGGGTTCTAAAATTCCACCTAAAAATAATTCAACACCCATTAATCCTTCAGAAGACTCTACTATGACTCATGAAGAGGAAGAAGTGCAACACGACATATCAAAATTACAAGAGCAAGTGCACCAAATGTCACTCTCGCAAAGAGAAACAAAAAATGAAATGGAAGTTTTGAAGAAAGGTGTAGAATCTAATATGGATGATTTTAAGAAATGCATGGAAGAAAATATGGATGGTTAGAAGAATGGCATGGAAGCTAAGATGGTGTTGAACCCTTGGTTAAACTGAGGAGGGGGGGGGGGGGGGTGAATCAGTTTAATGTAGTGATGGTCTTGTAAAACTTTCTTTTACACTTATTTACATCTTCATTTCATAATCAACTTAATATACAATGGAACAACAATCTTAATAAGTGAGCAGCAGGTATTAAGCAGATTAAATACAGAATATCAACACATAATCATCATGCACATAGAAAACAGATATAACTGGAAACCCATAAGGGATAAAACCACATCTTATTATTGTTGTGATGCAAAGGCAAGCTCCAACTCCCCTCACCACTGATTTTTTGTAGACTCAAACCTATAGGAGGCTACTACCTCAATTCTACAAGCTAAAACTTGCAAGGAATCTCCAACTCCCATCTATTTTCTGTAGGCTACAACCTACAGGAGGCTCCTACCTCAGTCGGCTACAACTGGACATCTATCAAGCTACAACTTGATATGGAAGCACCAACTTCCTCACTATACAATAAAATCATATGCTGATTTACCTAGATATCAGCTCTATTTTTCTCCTTCTTTACTGTTGTCCTTCCAGCCTTCAAATTTTCTTTATATCATCTCTCGATCTTCACAACTCCTCTCTTTGCTCCTTCTTCTTCTTCCACTCTCTAACCTCACTATGCATACTAATATTACATATTTTATACAGATAGCTTTATAACTGTTTGCATTCTACAGGGAATATGAAGTGAACATGAATGACTCTTTGCCTTCCACCATCTCATTTTCTCACTCATCATTTCAGGAGGTTACAACACTGTCTACTCATTTCAGAATTAAATTGGAGTTTTGCTTTGCCTACGGAGACTTTCCTTTGCATCACAAAACAATATAAATTCAATAATAAATTTACAGTTACAATCAAACATTTACTCAACACTTTCGGGTTCTTAGCTTTGTTGAGCATTCATCCTCTTCTTCTTGCTATCCTTTTGTATTTTCTGTTATGCCGTTATGTTCCAGCTCTTCTGCATAACTACCCTGTTTCTTCCGTTACTTGTGTCTTTCGTGCTGTGTTCACCCTTTTTATCTGCCCGTGCTGTCGCACCACTGTCTTGCATGAGTTCCTGTTATGCGTTCATTCCATTCCTTTGTGACCTGTAGAGTATGGCCCACATACTATTTCCTTTATGCCCACGATGGATTACAAATCCAGGCTTTAGTCATCGTACATACGTTTAAAACGATCAATAGTGTAAATATTATACTATGGCGCATTTAACATATACGAAACAAGGGCTTACAGGGTCCCACACCAGACTTCAATTCCTTTAGATTTTAGCTTTGAACTATATCGTGTCTGCTTTCTATCATATTTTGGTATTTCAATCGTTCTTTGATATATGGCTCTTTTGCTCTCCGATGAAATTTACAAAGGGAAAATCCATAATCCCGGACTTGAAAACTTTTAGGCTTCAGCTTCGATCTGCATCTCGTCCACTCTCTTTATCGCACTTCAGCAATTCCAGTTATTCCATGTGCCTTCGTCCATTTGATCTCCGAATATGTGATATGCGACGGGTCCCACTTGACTTTATCGCTACTTCACGTTGCAACTTCTATAACTTTCGAATTCTTATCACATAAGAATCGCCGATTGCGATATGCGATATGCGGGCTAGGTCCATGTCATCTCCATGTCATCTTGATTTATTTACGATTTGTGTGGTCAGGTCCATCTCAGTTGCCACGTCACTTGCCATGTCACTGCCTACGTCATTGTCACATCACTACCACGTCATCATATCGCACTTCGCATTTTCTATGACTTCGAAGTTTGTACGATATCTCTGCTACCCTAATTGTGATATGCGATCACATCGCATCGCATTGCAACTTTTCTCATCCATCCAGCAGCTATCGCATTCGCTTGCGATGTCCAATATGTGATCGCATCACATCGCATCACATCCTCTTGTGATGTCCGATATGCGATTGGGTCCCACTTGATTGCGATATTCCTCCTGTCCCTATTGTGATTTAATCTCTGCCGTTAATCTCCCTTAATTCTCATCCGTTGATCGTGCTGGTCCACGACTATACTTTTGGGCATTAGGAAAGCGGGTCCCAGTTCTCTGACACTGGTCCCACACCTTTTATCATTCCACTCTCTTTATATAATTTTTTCTTTAAAACAAAACACTTCAACAAAATGTATTGGCCCCATAATATGCATAGCACCAGACCTCAAAATGCGCTCGGATTATTAATTTAGATTCATCGCATTATCGCGTGCCAACTAGCCTGATGGGTAATTTTTTTTGAACCTACGCGAAATAGGCAGTTTCAGTATGCCACGTGTTTCCCTCCTAACTGTATCATATCCATCTCACTTAAAACCACTTATCCTCCAAAAGCGGTGTGAAAACCCTCTGGTGGTTTTCGAAACCACTTTCCCTGTTCCGTCTTCGCCGTTGACTCGTGGTTCTGCTTTCAACTCTTCAATGCGCTTCTCCACATATTTGGTAAAACTTTCAAGCAAGCCATCGATTCATGTTTCCGCTTCTATTCATCGGGTCCTCCACGCTACTCCTTCTGAGCTTGTTCTTTATTCTTCAGCGTGATTCTCTTCTAGGCTTATTTTGCTGCCTTTGCTCCTTTTCTTCCTTAACTGCTTCTCTGTTGCTTCTGCTTCTTTCTGCTACCTTTGTTACCTTTGGTGCCTTCTTAGCTGCATTTTTTGTCTCTGCTATATTTTCTGCTTCTCTACATTCGCTACCTCTCTGCCTTTATGGTGATACTCCTTTCTATTCCTTTGCCATCAATGACAATTTTTCCAACAGATGGATGGCATGGAAGCTGGCATTGAAGCTAAGATGGATGACATGGAAGCTAATATCGATGAAAAAATGAAATACAACATGGAAGACATGAAGAATGATCTAAAATTAGACATGGAAGGTTTGACAAGGTTGATACAAGAAATTATTCCTAATGGCGGAAAGATAGTAGAGGAAACTCATGATGAGAACAAAATAAATGTTAATTGTGATTTCATAAACTCTAATGTTGGATTGAAGACCCACCATATTCCAAAGATCGATATGAGGAAGTTTGATGGTAAGGATCCCATAACATGAAGACTACAAATGGAGCAATATTTTGAGCTCAATAATGTGCAAAACAGACAAAATATATGCATTGCAACTCTATATTTAGAACAAAATACGTTTGTATGGTATCGATGGCTTTTCTCCCATAAAAAAAATGTCACTTGGTCAATTTTTACGAAGGAAATGATAGCACATTATAAGGATACAAAGAGCCACACCTTCTTTATCCAATTGAAAAATCTCAAACAAAAGGGTTTAGTGGTGGAGCACATTGAGGACTTCCAAAAATTAAATATAAGGGTAGTTGATATTCCAAAGGAACACAGGATTGATGTCTTCATAGGGACTTTAAAGGATAACATCCAACATGAGGTTTGACTTTGGGAACCTGATTCATTGGATAAGGAATTAAGGTTGGCAAGAAATATTGAATGTAAAATTATGGCGACAAGGAAGCCTACCACTCACATCTATAAAAATGGAAGTGTTTCTACTCCTAGACTTCCACAACCTACAAGGTTGACATCACAAAAATTGGAAGAAAAAAGAGCAAAAGGGCTTTGCCACAGTTGTGATAGAAAATACACTAAAGGTAATAAGTGTGCTGAGAAGAAATTATTTTCCATAGATTGTGAAGAGGAGGAAGAAAATGAATAAGAAACTTCAAAAGAAGAGGATATACACCAGGAACCAACCCTAGAGAAAGAATAAATGAGTCTGACCATATCGTGTAAGACATTGGCAAGAATTACCACTCCTCAAAATCTCAAGATAGAAGGACATATCAAGAAGAAAAAGGTAATAGTGCTGATTGATTCGAGTAGTACCCATAATTTTATTCATTGTAAGGTACCAAGTAATTAAATTTCTTCCTGTACCCAGACCCAGAATGTCAAGTCATGGTTGCAAATGGAGGAACTATAAATTTCTTTGGAAAATGCCATGATATCAAGCTAGCCATGGGGGAATATGTATTGAATAGTCCAATACTTTCCATTCCAAGGGGAGATGTTGATATTGTACTAGGAGTACAATGGTTACAATCTTTGGGGACAATAGCTTTTAATTTTCAAGAAATTTTCTTGAAATGTTTTTTGGAAGGAAAGGAATTCGAATTACGCGGTATCACAGGGAAGCTGAGAAAGATAATAAGCTCTAATGTCATCAAAAAGATTCTGAAGAAAAAACAACGTGGTATAATTTCACAATTATTCTCACTAGAAGTTCCAACATTAAAATCATCTATTTCTCCAGATCTCCAAAAAGTCTTGGACAATCATTCCAAGGTGTTTTAAAATCCCAAAGGACTCCCACCTATTCGTGATCATGATCATGTTATTCATTTGATTCCAGGAAATGTTCCTCCAAACATTAGGCCTTAATGATCTGAAATTTTAATGTTAGTTATTTCTATGCTAATTTCATTTTCAGATATAAAACTTATTCACTGATCTTATGCTTGATGTGTAGGTTACCTTGTTTCTTATGTGTCTCAAAAGAGGAATTAAAATTGAATATTATAAGTTCTTTTGAAATAATAAAGCATGAATTTAAAGTGTTGAACATCAGTAGCATAAATAACATAAAACATGACAAACTAATCCATTAAAAAAAAAAAAATTTGATGAAGGATTTCACCCCTCCCCGACTACATCTCCTTGGTCTAACTCCATAGCTTGGGCCTTTGTATTAGCTCAATTTTTCTCAAAATGATATTTACATGCATCAAATGCTTTCGTAACTTGTTCCAATGAGTTTAAAACATTGAAATATATTAAAAATGACTATTTTCTACTTAATTTGGTTACCAGATGCTCTGGGCATGGCCTTCCCTCTTGGTGGCCCTAGGCTTCAAAAATCTTCAAAGCAACAAAAACCTCTATAGATGACCTCTTATGCCTCTGAAACATGTTCCCATGGCTCCAAAACATCAAAACCTGTCAAGAATGACTCTTCCTGCACCCAATTTTGTCGAATACTACCTTAGTTATGGAAAAACCAATTTTCCCTAGTTTTTCTCCACTAATTCTGGAAGTCTGCCAGTTAACTCCACTAAATGTGGAGCTTCTCCGGATTTGGTAGGTCCGCAAAAATCTCTGCCAACATATCCACACTTAATGTTAAGATAAGTAAGGAATTAAGTGTGGTTAGGGTGCATTTAGCGCTAACTGCATTTTACAACTGATTTCAGATTATCATGGCTAATCCACAAATTAGTGGATAATAACACAGATTAATGTGTTAATACATGTTTTAATTTCGTTTTAAAAACTCCACCAAACAGTCACTTTGGCCTTTGGTTTTGACGCGTGGACATGTTGGAGGGGGTTGGCCCACGGGGCTGGCCCCCTCTGAACCCAACCTTGGCACTTAACAAAATTCAAATAGTGGTTCGCGGCACTAGCTTTCAAGTAATGGACCTATAACATAATGGTGGAGGCGTGCATTAGGTTAGGGTAGGTCACGGGTTTGAGCCTAGACCTCAACCTCCATTACAAATTTTTTGCAGCATTAAATAATTAAATTTGAGACCTTTGAAAATACCCGCCATCTAACCATATAATATATCCACCGTTTAATGTTTGTCATTCCACCTTTGATATAATCGTTCCACCATACGATATGTAACAAACCTTTATAATGTAATACATACCATCGCATATATGCCTTGACACTTTAACCATAATTTTAATATAACACCATTGTTATATGCCCAACGTATGATGTGGTTTGAAAATAATTAAAACTTAAGGTGTGTAATGAATGTTTTCAAAGAAATTAATTAAAGTTTGAATTAATTAATTATAATATATATATATATATATGTGTGTGTGTGTGTGTGTGTGTATAGACATTTATTTCAACCTTAATTAATTAAATTTAAACAAAAAAAAACATTTGCACATAATATCATCAACCCAAGTTCAACCCTTGGAGGTCATTAGACAAATTTTACCTTCGCAAACCAAACTGGTGAATCCCAGAGTGACACTTGTCACAGTACCATTGAACTAAAAACTGAAGAAGGTTCCTGAATGTTGACTGGGTTTCCATGTCATCAGCCTGTACCCATTCTGTAATTTTTTTAATAAAATTTTGCTTTTTCAGAACGATGATCAATAGAGAATAACTTCCTCATCCGAACTCGGTTTCAATGAAACGAGTTGCGTTGGATTCCTTGTGACAGGCCGCTCATTTTCATTCTGGTTTCATTCAATTCTGAGCACTTTCATTTTTGAGCTAAAACACTGAGCCTCTAATCATTCCTCCCCACTAGAAGCCTTTTGGACCCCAAAATCTCTCTTTATTATTGATTATGTGGATGAGGGGACTGTTCCCTCACCCTTTCAGTCTCTATCCATTGAAACTTTCCCAATTTCATCATTTGGAGCTTTTCATAAAAAGTCAACTTTTTCCTTGATTTTTGCGACCTTCTCTTGCTATCATTGACATCGGCATGCTGCAATATTTCTGAATTTGCAGAAGAAAAATCCATTTTTTCAGAAACCATCATGTTCCTACCTTGGTCAACAATCAAATAAAACTTAGAAACTTTCTCACCTTGCACACTGTCACCATGGTGATTTTTAGCTACTTTTGCTTTGTACTTGTGTCAAATCTTGACCAAGTATCTTCGCCATTGCCATGTACCTTTTGGAAACCATAAACCAGCATTTTTGGAACCCATGCCTTCTTTGCCAAGCTTCTTTGTCACTTTCTCTTTGACTTTTGTACCCTCTTGCACCAACATCTTGTTTCCAACACCGCTCAACACCAATGTTGACTGTTGCAAATGTTTTTCACCTTCTTTCAAAAGCTACCTGTTAACATCCTGAAACAACTCATTACAAAAATAAACATACTTTTGAAAATTTTGATTCAATACAGATCTTTTTTTTATCATCAACAATGTCAAGTTATGACTTGCATTCACTATCCTCTTCATTTCACTGGCATGTACAAGATACAAACATGTTTTCTTCTTATGCACTCTAATTATGTACTCAATACCATCCTTAAACAAGTGGTACTTGTTCTCATGGCGATGAAATACAACTTTTCTATCATACAAATAAGGACTTCCTAGTACAATACTAGATATTTCAAACGACACCACATCAAACTCAAATTCATCAAGAAAGTTTGAGTTGATGGTGAATCTTAGTAAGAACTTCCTTGTAACTTGTAAGTTTTCATTCTTGAAAATCCAACCCAAAGGATATGGTCTTGGATTTCTAATTGTTTCAAGGCCTAGTTTCTTAACCAAATCTTCAGAAATCGAGTTAGCTTGTGACCCACTATCAAAAAGTGTATCAATCTCGGTATGTTTAGAGACAACTCTAATATGGAAAAGTTATATTCTTGTATCGTCATCATGAGTATCATTTGAACAATTTGAAGAACTAGTGCTGGCAACATGTTTACCTTTCAAACCCATGGCTGTATTTTTTGTCCCATCTCCTGAATCTGACCCTAAGTCATGTTCAACTATAGCAACAGTTTTTCCCTTATCTTTGGCTTTCAATCTATTTGGTTTCAATTCTGGATTAAGTTGCCAACAATGGTCTTCATCATGGCCAGTCTTTGAAAAAAAATTTCATTTGAGTTTTAAATCCTTCTCTCTTTTTTTATAGCTATTCCTTTTTCCTCTTCCATAAAACTTTCCTTTCCCTTTACCCTCACTTTCACTCTTCTCCTCTATGTTTTGTTTTCCCCTTGCCTCTAAGTGTGTGGCTGGTACACAAACTTCATATAAATTTTGTGGGTTAAACATAAGGATAGTATGCTTCAATTAGGAATGTAAACCCCCAATGTATTTCAAGAGTGTATCTTGGGAATTCAAATTTATTCCTAGCAACAAATCTCTCTTCCTAAAATCATGGGTATACTCTTGAATTGTTGGAACCTTGAGTTGCTTAAAATTTTTCCAACTCGTAATAGTTTGCATATAGGCTAATGGATAAAATCATATTTTAATGGAAGAAATAAACTCAACCCAAGAAATGGATATCTTACCATGAATTCGCATTTCCTCTTGAGTCTTTGGTTCCCACCAAACTAGTGCTGCTCCTTCTAGCCTTAATGTATCCAACTGGATCTTTATGTCATCTTCATGAAGGTTTTGAATTCTACAATACACCTCTAATTGATGCATCTAATTTTCAAGCTTCCCTGCATTTACCTCACCATTGTAAATGGGTAGTTCAAACTTAATGTCCAATTTAAGTAATGGATTTTTTCCCTTTGTGGATTTTGAGTGAGTGTGAGTGGTCTTTGTGGTGGAAGTGGAAGGTGATGCAGATGGGGATGATGAGGGCAATGAAGATGGTTGAGATGGAGGTGGCTCTCCTCCGATGCCCTTTGAACTCTTCTCTTCATCCTTCTTACCATCTAAAGTTCCTTCTCCATATGGAGGCTTAGAACCTCCTCCTGCTCTTGTTGAGATTCAACAAGAAGATCCTAGTGAAAGATATGCACATACACTAGGATGGAGCCTCAGGCTATTTTTAGGTGGAGGTCTATTTCTAGATGCATGAGAAAATTCTATTTATAGATGATGTCTATTTATAGATGGGTGAGAAAATTATATTTATAGATGATGGTCTATTTATAGATGTATGTGCGAGTTCTATTTATAGATCACATGTCTATTTATAGATGCATCTCGACTATTATTATCCCTTAATAATAGTTGGACAACAAATAATAATATATTCTCAATAAGCACTTGGAAATAGTTAACTAAAGTGGAAAATCAATTAGCTATAGGAAATGCGAGTTCAAAGGTTGGTTGGTGGGACATGCAAGTGGACTTAATTGTAACTGAGTGATTCGAAGTTGTAACAGATTTGGACGTGTAGTTATGTGAGTTGTAAAGTAGTTTAACTCAGTTAAGTGAGTTAAACTCAGTTGTGCTAGTTGTAACTGAAGATACACTAGTGAGAGATAAATGAATTAATTATTAAATAATTCACAATCAGTAGTCTCACATGCAACTAAATATTTACTACTATTAACTACATGCATGTCAGATCCAGTGGAGACCCAGTTGAGATGTAGGTGAAAGGGAAAGTTTACTATTAGTTGTGACATTAGTGGGTGCAGTCATGCAACCACACACACATTGGAGATGCCAATGAGAATTGCACAGTCAAGGAAAGAATGATTCCATTCATTCAGGAATTTTTATCAGCTGGGATTGCACAGTGGAGGCAGGTTGTCTGGAGGCAGTAAATTAGCACATGAATTTTCCAATTTTTGTATGACAGTGTGAGACGATTGTATATTGTACTGAGAGCTCTTGGATTAAAGTTTTGTATGAGATTGTTTCATGATCCATTATATATATATATATATATATATATATATGATAGTGGGGTTTTTACCTTTATGCTTTCTCGATAAAAACATATTTGTTATGTGTGATTGGTCTTTCTTCTTGATATTGCAATTTGCGATCGTGTTTTAAATTCCGCAAAGATTTTTGTAGAAGAGATTATGTATTTAACAGTGGCATATAATTTTTAGATAAGGAGAATACATGAAATACATAATTTGTATTAAAATTTCTACATGGTATCAGAGCACAGAAGATTACAATTTTGACACGAGCTGAGTTTGTTGGTGGAAAGAATTCAAATTTGTAGAAATATTTTCTTGGTGCTACAGTTGAGTAAACATCGAAATGGCTTTCAATGGCTTGCGGCTAGAGTATGCACTCGAGGGTAGCTCGAACTACATTTCCTAGAAGGACAAGATGGAGGCAGTGCTCAAAGATAATGGCTTGAAGGAATTCATTGACGTTGATGTTCCTAAGCCCACTTCGAAAGCTGCTACATTAATTGATGCATGGAAAAAGAAAGTGGAAAAGGCGAGGAGGATTCTGTTGGAAGGTGTACGATACCACATTGTCTCAAGCCTTCATGGGAAAGCCACACCATACGCTATGTGGAAGGCCTTGACTGATCTTTTCCAAAGAAACAACGACCATAGGAAATTGGCACTCAAAGATAAACTCAGGAAGATCAAGATGGAAAAGGGTGACAACATTCCAAAGTATCTCACGAAGTTTTTCCAATTTCATGATGAACTAGGGAGTGTGGAAATAATTGTTGCTGATGATGATTTGGTGAGCTTGGCTCTCATAGAACTTCCTAAGAGTTGGCACAGTTATGAAGACTCTGTCAACGGACAGGAAAAACTACCGGATTGGGAATGACTATGGTCAAATCTAGTGCAGGAGGAGTTTAGGCGGAACACCAGAGATGGCTCTTCATCAAAGCATGATGATGAAGAGGATTGTGGTTTGTCTGCCAAGAAAATGAAGGGGAAGGGGAAGAAATTCCATTCTAAATCCGAGTCTAAAGGCAAGAAGATGGATTTGTCCAAGGTGAAGTGTTTTCACTGTCATGAACATGGGCATCTTGCTACTAACTATCTGCAGAAGAAGAAGAACAAGAAGGTTGTTGGAGATGAAGCTGGTGAGGCCCTTGCCTCGCAATTTGAACTTGAATTTTCCTTTATCGCATGCATGGTATCAAGTTCATTGGGATCAATGTGGTATTTGGATAGGTGCGCTTGCTTCCACATGACGGGAGATAAGGAGATTTTTCAGTGACTTGGAGGAGAAAGATCTCCAAATGCATTTAGAGATGGGAAACAATGAACGATACAGAACGACCAGAATTGGTACCATTACCTTTCAGAGGAAGTTAGGTAAACCATTTCAATTGAAATATTTTATGCATGTTCCAAGTTTGAAGAAAAACTTGGTCTCAGTCGTAATATTGGAGGACAAAGGCTATGATGTTGTTTTCAATGATGGAAAATCTTTCCTGCGACATAAAACAATGCGTCAAGCCATGAGGATAGGGATTCGAGTTAAGAATCTCTACAAGCTGGAGGTATATGGTTGCGCTGCCATGATGGGAAAGGTGGAAAAATTGGTGAGACGAGATGAGGGCGAATTATGGCACAGGCGATTGGGCCATCTTCATCATGGAGCCTTGAAATTCATGTAGCAAATATTTACTAGACTTCCAATGGGAACACTTGCTCAGTTATATCAGTGCAAGGGTTGCACCATGGGGAAGTATGTAAATACCGCCTTTCATGAAAAGGAGAATCGTGCTTCGGTGATCCTGGAGAGAGTTCACACAGACGTGTGTGGACCATTCTTAGTTGCTTCAAAAGCAAGACATAAGTATTATGTTTTTTTTTTTATGAATTTTCTCGTAAATGATGGATCTTATTCATGTAGAAGGAGGATCAAACATTCTCAAATTTCTGTGAGTTTCAGGCATTGGTGGAGAAAGAGTCGGGGAAGCAAGTGAAGGCTCTGAGGAGCAATAATGGTGGAGAATACGTCTATAATGAATTCAAAGACTTCTATAGCAAAGAAGGAATTCGAAGAGAACTCATAGCACCTCATAACCCACAACAAAATGGGGTCGCAGAGAGGAATAACAGAATGATCATGGGTACAGCACAAGCGATGTTGCATTATCAGGGCCTACCAATGCATTTGTGGGTGGAAGAATGCAACACTGTGGTTTATGTGCAAAACCATTGTCCTCATAGGGTACTTGGCATGAGTACACCCGAAGAAGCTTTCATAGTTAAGAAACTGGATGTTTCACACTTTAAGATTTTTGGCTTATCTGTATATGACCAAGAACGCCAGGAAAAAGCTGGAGCCGACTGAAATTGGGATATTTGTGGGGTACACAGAAACACCCCATAATTATCATGTGTATTTTCCTAACAGTAAGATGACTGTTATGCGACGGGATATAAAATTCGATGAGGGGAAAGCCATGCGGTTTTCGCTTGATAGGGAGCTAGACTTGCATGTGGAGGAGGAACTGTTGGTTCCCAAAGATGAGTCTAGATGTGGATCAGCCACAAGAGGAGGTTCATGGAGTGGAGGATTCAACTCACGCAAATCCAAACATTAGAACTGGTAGAAGATGTACCACAGAAGCTGATAGGTTGATACTTGACTTCACAGCGCAGAAAAAGATAGTCTCCTTGCCAATTTACTGGATACATGGCTCTCATGAGCAAATGTAATGTGACTGAGCCATCTTCCTTTCAGGAAGAAGTGCAGGAGCCCACATGGGTAGATGCAATGGTAGATGAGTATGACTCCATTGTCATAAACAGTGCTTGGGAAATTGTTCCAAGGTCGGTTGATAGATCAGTGGTAGGTTCAAGATGCATCTACAAGGTAAAGCAAGTTGTTGATGGGAGTGTTGAGAAATACAAGGCCAAATTTGTGGCTCGGGGCTTCTCACAGATAGAGGGGATTCATTATGAAGAAACCTTTGCACCTGTCGTAAGGTATTCTTCCATAAGGACCATCCTTGCTCTCTCAATGCAGATGGGCTAGTGCATTCATCATATGGATGTGAAAACTGTGTTTTTCAATGGAATCATTGAGGAAGAGGTGTACATAGATCAGCCTGAAGGATTTGAGATGTTCAACAGTAATTCAGATGTGTGTCGACTCAAAAGAGCGATGTATGGGCTGAAGCAAGTACCCCGTGCTTGGTACACTCAGATAGACAACTATTTCACTGGACTAAGCTTCACCAAAAGTGAAGTGGATGCAAACCTATACCAAATTGTGGTGGAGGGTAAGATTTTAATCATTTTTCTTTATGTTGATGATTTAATATTGACTAGTGATGAGCATTTGATACACTCATGCAAGGAGGACCTTGCAAAGGAGTTCAAGATGAAGGATATGGGCCTCCTTCACGATTGCCTTGGATTGGAAATATGGCAGCGAGATGGTGAAATTTTTGTGTCTCAAGGCAAGTATGCAAGGGAGATACTGGGTAAGTTTCACATGGAGGGCTGCAAACCCTTGGATACTCCTCTTCTAGGAAACTAGAGGAAAGAGGATGCTACATCTAGAGAGGTAGTGGATTCTATTTTCTATCGACATTTAGTGGGTTCGCTAATGTATCTAGTGAACATGAGACCGTACATTTTCTATGCAGTTAACTAGCTAATTCAAGCGATGGTTAAGCCTACCAAGCTCTTTTGGAAGGCGGGCAAGCATGTCTTGAGATACCTAAGGGGCACATCTGAGTATGGCTTATGGTACAGACAAACGAATGAGGTGAATTTGCATGACTTCACAGATGCAGATTGGGCAGGCAGCCCAACAGACAGAAAGAGCACATCAAGGGGGATAATTAGTATTGAATATATAGTTGTTTCTTGGTACAACAGGAAGCAGAGATCCATGACAATCAATTCAGTGGAAGCATAACACATGGAAGCGATTCAAGATGCATGTGAGGCTATCTAGATGAGAAATATCTTGGTTGGTTTGTTTGGTTCTCATTTAGATCTAACAGTGATTCATTGTGATAATCAAAGTTTCATTAAACTCTCAATTAATATTGTGTTTCATGATAGATCTAAGCATATAGATATCTAGTATCATCATATCAGATATTGTGTGTAGTGGAAGATCATGTTGCTTCAGTACATTCCTACAGAAGATCAGGATGCAGATATTCTAGCGAAAGTGCTCATCAGGAGAAAATTTGAATACCATAGAGACAGTATCGGGGTGAAGGAAAATCCCTTTCTTGTTGAGAGGGAGTGTTGAGATTCAATAAGAAGATCCTAGTCAAATTTATGCACCTACACTAGGATGGAGCCTCAGGCTATTTTTAGGTGGAGCTCTATTTATAGATGCATGAGAAAATTCTATTTATAGATGATGTCTATTTATAGATGGTTGAGAAAATTCTATTTATAGATTATGGTATATTTATAGATGTATGTGCGAGTTCTATTTATAGATCGCATTTCTATTTATAGATGCATGTTGACTATTATTATCCCTTAATAATAGTTGGATAATAAACAATAATATATTCTCAATGAGCAATTGGAAATAGTTAATTGAAGTGGAAAATCAATTAACTATAGCAAATTTGAGTTCAAAGGTTGGTTGGTGGGACATGCAAGTGGACTTAGTTGTAACTGAGTGATTCGAAGTTGTAATAGAGTTGGATGTGTAGTTATGTGAGTTGTAAACTAGTTTAACTCAGTTTAGTGAGTTAAAATCATTTCTGCTAAGTGTAACTGAAGATCCACTAGTGAGAGATCAGTGAATTAATTATTAATTAATTCACAATCAGTGGTCTCACATGCAGCTGAAGTTTTACTACTACTAAATACATGCATGTCAAATCCAGTGGAGACCCAGTTGAGATGTAGGTGAAAGGGACAGTTTGACTATCATTTGTGACATTAGTTGGTGCACTCATGCAACCACACACACATTGGAGATTCCAATGAGGATTGCGCAGTCAAGGCAAGCATGATTCCATTCATTCAAGGATTGCTATCAGCTGGGATTGCGCAGTGGAGGCAGGTTGTCTAGAGTTAGTAAATTGGGACATGAACTTGCCAATTTTTTTATGACAGTGTGAGACGATTGTATATTGTACTGAGAGCTCTTGTATTAGATTTTTGTATGATATTGTTTCATGATCCATGATATATACATAATATATGAAGTGGGGTTTTTAGCTTTATGCTTTCTCGGTAAAAGCATCTGTGTTATGTGTGATTGATCTTTCTTCTTGATATTGCAATTTGTGATCATGTTTTAAATTCCGAAAACATTTTTGTAGAAGCGATTATGTATTTAACAGTGGCATATAATTGTTAGATCAGGAGAATCCAGGAAATACATGATTTTTATTAAAATTTCTACAGCTCTTTCTGCTGTTAATGCATCAAACATGATTTTAACCATACTCTAAATGTCCTTGAAGTCTCTCTTCACATCTTCCTCTTCTGAATTTCCTTGATTCTCTCCAACACCTGACATAATGGCTAAGGATTCAAGCTCAACTTCTAATGCTTGTACCTCTTCAATCAACTTAGCCTCTTATACAATTTTCACCTCTTCAATATCAATTGCTAGAGATAGAACTTGAGGTGCTTCAAGTGTAGCTATGAGTGGAATTTGGGGTGAGGATGATGCTCTTTCAGCTCTCCTTCTTCTTTTCCTTATCTTAGGACTAAAAACCAGTAGCTTCCCTTCTCCTCTCTACAACTTTAACCTTGTCAGCATCACAAATTGCAACCATTAAACTTGCACAAAACTTCAAGCAAATAACCTTGCCTTTCAACCTGGTTTTGATACCAACTTGATCTGAAATTTGAATGTTATTTATTGTTGTGCTAATTTCATTTTCAGATATAAAACTTATTCAATGATCGTATGCTTGATGTGTAGGTTCCCTTATTGCTTATGTGTGTCAAAAGTGGAATTAAAACTGACTTTTATGAGTGTTTTTGAAAGCATAAAGCATGAATTTCAAGTGTTAAATAGGAGAAACATAAATAACATCAAACATGACAAATTGATCCATTAAAACATAGCTTTGATGAAGGAGTTCACCCCTCCTTGGCTACATTTCCATAGTTTGGGCCTCTGTATTAGCTCAAATTTGCTCAAAATGTTGTTTACATGCATGAAATTCTTTTGGAACATGTTCCAATGAGTTTAAAAAATCTAAATATATCAGAAACGACTATTTTTTTATTCAATTTGGTTACCAGATTCTCTGGGCATGGCCTTCCCTCCTGATGGCCATAGGCTTAAAAAATATTCAAAGCAAAAAAAAAAAAACTCTGTAGATGACCTCTTCTACCTCTGCAACCTATTCTAATGGCTCCAAAACATCAAAATATATCAAGAATAACTCTTCTTGTACCCAATTTGGTCGAATATTTCCTGAGTTATGGCAAAACCAATTTTCCCTAGTTTTTCTCCACTAATTTTGGAAATCTTCTAGTTAACTCCTGTAAATGTGAAGCTTCTTTGCATTTGGAGGGTCCGCCAAATGTGAAGACCAACATAATCCACACTTAATTTTAAGATAAGTAAGTATTTAAGTGTGATTAAGGTGTGTTTAGAGCTAACCGCATTTTACAACTGATTTCAGATTATCATGGCTAATCCACAAATTACTACATAATAACATGAATTAATGTGTTAATACACGTTTTAATTTCATTTTAAAAACTCTGCCAAACGGACGCTTTTGCCTTCGGTTATGATGCATGGACATGTGGGAGGGGGATGGCCCCCTCCGACCCCAACCTTTGCGCTTAACAAACTTCAAACAGTGGTTTGTGGCACTAGCTTTCAAGTAATGGGCCTATTGCCCGATGGTGGAGGTGTGCATTAGTTGGGTGGAGGTCACGAGTTCGAGCCCGGACCTCGACCCCCATTACACAATTTTTGCAACGTTAAATTATTAAATTTGAGACCTTTGAAAATACCCGCCATCCGACCACATAATATATCCACCATTTAATGTTTGTCATTTTACCTTTGATATAATCATTCCACCATATGATATATAATGAAACTTTATAATGTAATACATACCATTGCATATATGCTTTTCCACTTTAACCATAATGTTAATATAACACCATTTTTATATGCCCAAAATATTATGTGGTTTGAAAATAATTAAAACTTAAGGCTTGTAATGATTTATATGTGGAATGTTTTAAAAAGAAATCAATTAAAGTTTGAATTAATTAAATTATATATATATATATATATATATATATATATATATATATATATATATATATATATATATATATATATATATTAATTTCAACCTTAATTAATTAAATTTAAAAAAAAAAAATTCTAGTACATAATATCATGAACCCAAGTTCAACTCTTGGAGGTCATTGGACAAATTTTATCTTCACAAACCAAACTGGCAAATCCCAGAGTGACACTTGTCATAGTCCCATTGGACTTAAAACTAAAGAATATTCTTGAATGCTGATGGGGTTTCCATGTCATCAGCCTATACCTGTTCTCTAATTTTTTAAATAAAAATTTGCCTGTTCTGACAAGCAGCATAGCATAAATTCCTCATTCGAAATTGGTTTTCAAAGAAACGAGTTGCATTGGATTCCTTGCGATAGGTCGATCACGGTTGTTTTGCTTTCATTTAATTCTGAGAACTTTCATTTTGAGCTAAAATACTAAGCCTCTGATGACTTAAATATATCCTTATGTCCAAAAGAGAAAAAATGAACGTATGATTGCATAAATGTTAGAGGCTGGTATAATTCAACCTAGTCAAAGTTCTTTATCTGCTCCAATAGTATTGGTGCACAATAAGGATGGATCATGGCGCATGTGTCCAGATCATAGGGAGCTCAATAAGCTCATTATTAAAGATAAATTTCCAATTCCTGTGATTGATGAATTATTGCATGAATTACATGGATCAATTTATTTTACCAAGTTGGATCTTTGTTCAGGATATCATCAAATTAGAATGAAGACTGAAGATATTCTGAAAACAACTTTTTGAACTCATGAGGGTCATTATAAATTTTTGGTCACGGCTTTCGGCCTTACCAATGCACCTTCTACATTTCAAGGGTTGATGAATTCCATTTTCAAACCCTTCCTTAGAAAATTTGTGTTAGTATTTTTTGATGATATACTAATCTACAGCAGGTCTTGGAAGGATCATGTTAAACATGTTGACAGGGTGCTCAAACTATTGGAGTAGAAACGATTATATGCAAAAACCTCCAAATTTTTCTTTGGACTACAAGAGGTGGAATATCTGGGTCATATTGTATCTCATGAGGGTGTTAAGGTAGACCCCAACAAAATTAAATCCATTAAGGAATGGAAATTCCCCACAACCATAAAGCAGTTGCGAGGATTTCTCGGGTTAACAGGGTATTATTGGAAGTTTGCTAATAATTATGGGAGAATAGCAGCACCTATAACAACATTATTTAAGAAAGATGCATTTTCATGGACTCCTGAAGCAATCTGCCTAGAACTGGTCGACTTAGCTACGCTAGACTTCACAAAAACCTTTATTGTGGAATGTGATTCCTCAAGAAATGGCATTGGTGTTGTTTTAATGCAAGAATGAAGACCCATTACTTTTGAAAGTCATCCAATCAAAGGAACGTATTTACATAAAGTTATTTATGAGAAGAAAATGTTGGCAATACTACATGCACTAAACAAATGGCGACCTTACCTAATGGGAAGACATTTCAAGGTAAAAACTTATCATGATAGTCTTAAACACTTTTTGGAACAAAGACTATCTTCAAAAGAGCAGCAAAAATGGGCCACAAAGATGTTGGGTTATGACTTTGAAATCATCTACAAAAAATGGAAGCTAAATGTTGTTTCAGATGCACTCTCAAGAAAGGATGAAGACATGGAAGAATTTCTTTGTGCCATTTCTATTATCCAACCATATTAGATAACCAAAGCAAGGGATGAATGGAATAAGGACGAAGAAGTGTGGACACTCATTCAAAAGTTGCAGTAAGATCCTAGTACATCTGATACATTTAGTTGGAAAAATGATTCCTTATGGTACAAGATCGCTTATATTTTTGTTAGAATTCCCAACTAAAACAAAAGATTATTTTGGACTTGCACACTTCTCCTTTAGGAGGACACTCTGGATTTTTAAAAACTTACCACAGGGTGAAGAAATAATTTTTGGGATGGCCTTAAATCTGATCTTCAAAAGTTTGTGGTGAAATGTTTGGTTTTCTAGCAAAATAAATTTGAAACAATTAAGACCCCGGGTCTTCTACAACCTTTATTCATTCCAAGTCAACGTTGGAAGGAAATTTCAATGGATGTTATCACAAGTTTACCTAAGTCCGAAAGAAAGAGTGTCATCACGGTGGTAGTTGCTAGACTTACCAAGTACACACACTTTTGTGCATTATCTCATCCATTTGAAGAAAGTATAGTTTTTATTGCATTTATGGAAACAATTCAAAAGCTACATGGAAACCCAAAGATTATTGTAAGCAACAGAGATCCCATTTTTACTGGAAATTTTTAGATGAAATTATTCTCTTGTTTGGGTACTCAACTAGCTCATATCTCATCTTATCATCCTCAATCCGATGGTCAAAATGAGATAGTGAACAAATTTTTGGAAGGATATCTTCGTTGTTTTGTATCTGATAAAAAAACACAATGGGTTAAGTGGTTACCTCTGGATGAATGGTGGTATAACACTTCCTTCCATACTGCAGCAAAAATGACCCCATTTATGGAACTTTATGGATATCATCCATCTTCCATCACATCATAGTTAAGAGAAAATTATAAGGTTCAAGCAGTGGAATATCACATTGAGCATCAACAACAATTTCTACAACTCTTAAAGGATAACCTAAATTTGGAACAAAATCGAATGAAACAACAGGTAGATCAACATCGTAGCGAGAGAAGTTTTGATTTAGGAGACTGGGTATTTTTACGACTACAACCATAGAAACAAATGTCCCTCAAGCAAGCTAAGAAGGATATTAAATTATTGCCAAAGTACTATGGTGCTTACAAGGTGTTGCAAAAGTTTGGTACTATGGCATACAAATTGGAGCTTCCTGCTTCTTCGCAAGTGCATTCAGTTTTCCATGTTTCCTTCTTAAAGAAGGTTATAGGTGACAAACTTCTAGTTCAAACAATATTTCCAGAACTTGATGAGGAAGGAAAAATCATATTGGAACTTGAAGCAATCATAGAAACAAGAACTTGATAGCTACGAAATCGATCAATTTCAGAGTATCTCATCAAGTGGAAGAACTTACTCACTGAAGATTCTTCATGGGAGGATGAGAATTTTATACGGAAGCATCAAGAGCTACTCAAGCGTTGAGGACAACACTTTTTTGAAGGAGAGGGGCATGTTAGGTCCCTATATTAATAATGTAGTCCCTTATTGTTTTTAGTGTAGCCCCCTTATTGTTATTGTTGTACCCTTGTAACCCCAATATTTTTATTATTGTGCCTTTACATTATTATTGTTAGGACGGCTAGGATTATATTGTGACCCCATGGACTCCTATATATTGAGGGAGGTTTTGTCATTTGTATCATCCAAGCATTTTTCATTTAAGTAATGTAAAGGAGGTTGCCCCCTCGAAGTGGCTTATTTCTAAGGTGTTGATCTCTCTTTTCTTCTATTTTTGGAGTTGGTTTCATAACATCTTCGCAGACAAGAGAACACCATATAAAGTCTTGTTGGCATGCCAACAACTCCCATTTTTTTGACTCAAAATGAAGGGGACCCCATTGAATTTTTTTAGAATTTCCTTTCTTTGGTTACATTTGATTGGTTATTAGCTTACCCTATTTGTGCATTGACTGACTTCTTTATCCCCCAAGGTTTTGATATGATGTCTAAGTCACATGGTTCATCGAAGTTTCTTTTCATCATTTGGGGATCATCACATTCGCATGTGTTCATCATATATATTTTCCATACGAATATCCTTATTTTGATTATTCGATGATCCTTGGCTTTCAGGGCATGCAAATATTAAGACTAGTGGCGTATTCTATAGGGGGAATTTCATATCCCTCACAACACCATGACTTGACACATCTCATGTTTTTATCCTTGAACTCATCACTTTGATCACTTGAACTAGGGGTGGTTTTCCACATCTTCACTTTGGATTTGGATATTTATGGTTGTTTCACCTCTTCCACACCCCATATTGATTGTATGGAGCTTTCCTAATTTTGAGACATTCCAATAATTTTATCGAGTCTATGTCGATGGATTTCCAATATATAGATCTCGACACTTTCCACTGACAATTTAAAAATTTACCACACTTTGTTTAGAAGATTTCCTCCTTTGAATTGTCTCACAACATTATTTTATCTTGATCTCCAGATGACATTTTCATAACATATGCCCTTTCAAAATTTGCAAAAACAAATGTAAATAATTAATATAAACAAATATTATATAGAATGAATTATAAATACTTCATATTTATTGTACATAACATAATACATTCGTACTCCACAAATAATATATATATAATTCAAAATACACTTTTCCAATATACATATTATATTTATATAATGATATATATACATAAAACAAAGGAGCAAAATTGAAGTGATAAAGAATGAACGATTAAATTAAAAAAACAAACCACGTAAATGATATATATATATATATATGACGTAATGAGCCACAATGATGTGGAGTTTGAAATCGTTTTGGCCCAAAGGTTTCTTGTCATTGTACTTAGCGCCTATATTGCTACCCACTTCCAACGCCTATTTGACTTTCTCATTGCTATTTCATTTAGAATACATTTTGTATTATAAACGAGTTATGTCACGTATGGGTTTAATGAAGGCTTAGGTCTAGGAAACGTGGAATTTGTAAATTTCAAACCTACATTGGCACAAATAAATATGGCTACCACAGTATTGTTTCAAATAGTTTACGAAGTTGGATTTTGCAGGATGATAAAATTTGGCGAGGTTTGACTGCCACGTAAGAACTCCATATTATTAAAACAAACAAATCAATCATAACATCTTTTCTCCCACTGTGTGCTATATATTATGAAGAACGTTGAATGGTAGTTCTCACGAGGATGGGAACGATTAGATTATTTGAGGATTTTTTTCCAATGATTGCGTTGATCCCCATCGTTGTGGAGAAATTTCATTACAATTCGATAGGAATCGGTCACACCCATTTTATGGGTCAAATTACAGAGATCGTAGCTATCCAGAAATTCACTAGAGCCAAATCTCTGACGCTGCAACCATGAGAATTTCAATTTGTTTTTCTATTATTATTTATAATTTTGATCTTGTACCAAAATTTGATTTCAGGGGAATCAACGAATACCAAAGAAGGATAATTAAGCTATTTATTTATTTATTTCATTAAAACAAGGTTACTATAGTTATTTGATTTCACTTGATTTAGCAGTTAGTTTTTGGTTTTCAGTTGCAATTTGTTACCTCTGTAATAGGATTTGGTCATGGTTGAAGACTTGAAATGCATAACGAGAAGGGAGCGAGGGTAATCTTAACCTTTTTCAACGCCATCTTTCAACCCAGATTAGCAAGCAATCTTAATAACCGCTTATTCTGGAAATGATGTGTTTATTCGTGCTTCGTTTAGAATGATTTGCATGAACACTATTAACACCCTAGTAAATTCTTAGGTTGTGGGGTTTTGATTTATAGTTAAAGAAAACTAGGGGTAACCACAAACCTGCTTTGGAAATTTAGGATCTAGCCTTCCTAAATTTCAGAGAGGGCTCTCTCTTTCAAATTTAACATTGTTTTGAATTGATATTTTAGGCTAGGTATGATTGGGCACTTGGTTTTTTGTTTGGAAAGTTTGGTGAGAAATAAGATTACTTGGAGACAAATTAAAGAGGGATCTACTAGTCCATTGGGCTATGGAGTCAAGATGTAGCAAGCAAAACTGGAAGGCAAGGCCAAAAGGATGCTAATGTACTCAGGGCAAGGTAGATAACCTTCAGAGATTTGAATAATTTGATTTGATGGGATGGCTTGCTTTTGGGATAAAGGGCAGTGAATGATCCTTTGATCAAAAAAAAGGGGAAGGAGGCAGGGGTCAAACGGGACTAGGAGAAATTAAAAATTCCTAAGTCCAGAAATCAGCAGAAAACATTGAAATGATCAAGTAGTTAAGACAGGGAGTCTTTTACACTTATCCTGAAATAATATTCCTAATTAATCATTCGGATTGAACAACATATATGAAATTGAATGAAACTTCAGAAAAGGAAACAATGACAGTAAGAAATCACTTTACTCATTAGCTTCTCGCATGAATCCTGAGTTATGAAGTCCAGTTGGTTGTTGTCCAAAATGCTGCTATGAAATCAACACATGAGCCTCCAAAGTACCAGCAAAATCGTCTATAATAATCTCAACAACTTTATTTCACGCTAAACATTTCACAAACTGAAGTATTTATACAAAATGTTTATTACAAAATATCCTAGAGAAATCTAGGAATAACTCTAGGAAAATAAAATATTTTAACACACTAAGAGGGGCAGCTGCTTAACAACTTAGCAAGTTGTCATTTTATCTAGAAAAAATAGAACTAACATTATCTAATCAAAACAACTTGTTGACTAGGTGTACATGCTTGCTAGCACATTTGGAAGAGATTTGTTTGAAGATTGCTTGATTGATACTCTTTCACTTTATATCCCTTAGCACTTCTTTTCTTCCTGATATTATTTTACTCTGTTCATTTGTCACTTCGCTGCTAGTAAATTGTAGAATTTACTATAGTAAAAACTAGCTGATTATTTCTGCTCGGATACACTTTGACTCTATTACTTTGATCTGATACACTTTCAACTGCTATTTTACCTCTAGACAGCTGTAAAATGAAATTTTACTGTGGTAAAAAAACTGTCCCATCATTTCTCTGTCTTGCTTGAATTTTCCTTTTACTCTTTTACTGTTGTAAAAGATTCATATCAGTAGTAAAAATCCAAAATCACAAAATATTTTTATTCTTTTCTTCTCAACTTCACTGTTTTACTTGTACTTTTTCTGTTGTTCTGCTCCAATGTTGCTATAACAAATCTGTGAATTCCTACCACTGCTGGTCACTTGCTATTTTCATACTTTTCAACTTCCGGTAACTTTCATCAGCATCAGTGTACTTTGAGAAATTTGGTTTGATAATGAAAATATGTTTAATTTCATTATGTAGAAAAAATAAGTTTTCAAAGTACTCCAAGACAACTTTACCAGTTGGGGAACCTTGTGGCAGAGGCTTATTTATTTGTTCTTTGGCATGGGCTCTGATCTTCTTGTCATAATCTGTCTGAACCATTAGCTTTTCATTAAAGCCATGAATGTCTGGGAGACCTGCTTGTCTCAATATAGTGTATTGTGCCAAAAACTTTGTTATTGACAACTCCATGGCCTTACACTTTTCCTCCAAATTGTTCATTATATTCCTTTTATTTTAGGACCCTTTTGATTTGAAGAATTGTTTCAGTCCTATCCTGTATTTTCAATTCTTCAAGCTCCTCTCTGTTTTTGCTGTTCAAAAATATAATAAGCTTTAAAGCTTGAGATGGTTTATTAGCAAGTTCTTCCTTTGTTTTCTGAATTTCCACCAGTGCTGCCTTAAGTAAATCTCTCTGCTCATATATGATTTGAATTGAAGGCCATTGTATATGTATGCCTTGAATTATGTTTGTCCAAAGATAGTTCTTGATGAAGGACACATGTTCACTGAGATTTACTCGCTGCTGCAAGATCTTTACATGTTCATCAAGTCTTTTTTCTCTTTGTTCATGTCCTTTTGATGTAATGAATGTATTCCTGTTTGATGATTCAAGAGTTTGAATGGTCTTTTTCAAGTTGATTATCTCATTATTTTTTAAGGACATCTCCTCCATGACTTTTACTATATCTGCTACTTCACCTGCTTGATGTACCTGTGTGGTGGATGATCCTGTGGTAGAAGTATCTTTAGATTGCACTGACGCTGGAGTTTCCAATGGCACTTTTGGGGCTAAATGTTCTGCCAATGTGGAAGGGACAGCTGTGTTAACTATAGGAATAACAGTGGGAATAGATTGCACATTAGCTTCTTTTACTGCTTCTTTTTCTTTTATAAGGATGTCGATCTGATCTTCCATCTCTTTGACTTGGGCAGACAATTTTAGTATTAACTTGGCCATTTCTTCTTTTTCAGTTTGTTCTTGGAGGATTTCCTTTGCTTGAATATGTTCGTTTGGAGGAAGTTTTAACTGTTTCCTCAAAGCAGTGATATCATCATTATTTTTCTTTATCAGAGCCTGAGCAACCTATATGTTTGATGGATCTACTCCTATCTGAAGGACTAGATGTTCTAAGGATTTAATCCTTAGTTTTTTTGTCTGTAAAGAGGCTTCGTCTAGCCTCATCTGGTCCTGCATATTAAAAATGGTGTTTTGTAATTGAGCAGCACTCCTAGTCTTATCCATTGTTTTTGAATATAGCATTTCAGATGTATGTCTATGAAATTCAATTTGATCCAACTCATGGATATTCTCTAAATCAACTTCAAATTCTGTCTTGTTGTAGTGTGATACTATCTTTGGATCTGCAACCTTTGGCTGGAGGTAGTACATGATCATCTTATTAGTAGAATAATCAAAAGCTGTTAACAATCTATCCGTATTACCTGGCTTTTCTTCGAGAAATTGAGAGTAAATTTATCTTTTGATCTCCTAATTTTTCTCCTTAATTTGTTTGTACTTTTGTTTGATATCTAAATCTCTTTCATCTAATGTTTTGGAGGAAGAGGGAATTTCAATATTGACCTATTTTTCAATCATTTGACTGTCCTGCTCTTGTGCTGCACCCTGCCCTTTCTGAATTTCTGCTAAAATTTTAGTAACAATTACTGTGGCGTCTTCTTTATCTACATGTTGATTATTATTCAATTCTTGATCATTGTCATCTATTTCTATTGTTTTTTCTTTCTCAACAGTAGTCGTTTTTTCCCTTTTGTTGTAAATAATCCTGAATTTTTTTCTGCAATGGTCTCTGTTGAATAGCCTTCTTCATTCATGGTCTTTTTGTTTGAACATTCTGACTATTTGGTGACTATTATAGTCTGTGAATTATCTGTCATTTTCATTGTTTTTGTATCATCAGTAGGATCTATCAATGTGTTTGGCATCCATTCCATTTGATTGGCAAACTTCTCTATATGTGGTTTTGAGTCATTTATAAAAGTTTGAAGCTTGCATTTTACCCTTATAGCACTAAGGTAACCTTGGGGATCATAATTCCATTTAAAACTCTCTTGAAACTGATACTCTGATAACTGTCTAGATATTTCTTTCTCAGCCTCCCTATTGTTTACTATGAAAGGGCCAATCTGGCTCTTCAACTTAAACTGAGTCTTTTTCTTTGATGCCATGAAGTTTATAGCATCTGCATTTAAAACTTGTCTCAAATATTCCAATGCAAAAACCCTGATGGTTAAAAATTTAGGTAACTTATATGGGGACAAATTTGTTCCAAATATTCTTAATTTTGTGTGTCTCTGATATAAGTACCAATCTCCTACTTTGCATTGTTCAGATAGCTATAGTATTCTCTTCATTTCTTCACTCACTCTGGGCTGTTCAGACTTGTAAATCAAATTTATGCATATCTTGATGAATAAGTCTGAAAATTATTTATAACTAAATTCATTTCCTTCCTTTCTGAGCAAGGATGTCCAAAATATCACTGATAGAGGCTGGCCCTCTACATCCATCTTTTGCAAAGCAATGGGAAAATGCTCAGCTTGGAAAAATAGAAACAAATGGAATATATAAGATGAATATCTGAACACTCCTCTGTAGGCAATTTAGCCAGTTGGTAATGTATGTTATCAGCAATGAATCTAGCAAAATCAAAGATCATGGCAGGAGGCTGCCCAAGTGATAATGTAGAAAGGAAGCCAAGTATAGATGTAGCAGTAAATTCATCATTAAAATATCCTAGAATGAAGGATAGCATTGAGATCACTTGTCTAGATGCTTCAGGAAAATCAGAAGTAGAATATGGTGGATTCACCTTAGGAAGGTCTACATATTCAGGCATGAAAGTCTGAAAGACTGAAAACTTTTTAGGAAAATCCAACTCTAAGTATAACTAGGTTAACTCTTCAATTGACAAGGGCACTACTCTGGGATCAAGCTTCAACTGAAGCATCTCATTTATAGATTCTGATGTGATGAAAAACAGAATTTCTCTATCTTTGTTTACCATGGCTCTCTTATCAGGAACATAATGCATTTGACATAGTCTGACCAAGTCTTGGGTTGGATGAGTAACATGAACTACATACTTGGGCGAATTGGATTCCCAAATAGGTATGTCATCTTGACTTTTATTCAGAAATCTATCATAACACCAATTATGAATCTCAAGCAAATTGAATTCTACCACTGTATCAACAATCTTGTAATCTAAATCAGTTAAAGGAATGTTTTCTTCAGAGGAAACAGGTGGTTGGAGAGGTCTAACAACTTCATTTGAATCAACTGTTAAACCAGGATTTGGCTTGTTGATCTTTGGGGATTCAGGCTTGGGAAGCTTGGCTGTTACAGGTTTTGAGGCTTTGGGACCTCCAGCTTTGGGTGTAACCTGTTTTTTAGTCATTTTTGGGAATAACTAAACAAGATTAAACTGTTTTCTTTAGTTAATTTTGAAACAGAGGGTAATTGAGTAGATCTGGGATAATTTTGGGAATCTGGGAATCTGAGCAAGGGTTTTAAGATAGAAAACACAGGTTTTTTAGGTGTAGAGGACTGAAAAAAGGGATTTCTAGCTTTCTGTGCACTTTTTAAATATTTTGAACTGTGAAAATTGTCTTTTAAAGACTGGAAATTGAGAAAATGGCTTTAAAACAGAGTTTTATGCAAAGGACAATTTCTGAGACAAAATTGCAAGGGTTTGCCTTGTTTTTTCAGTGTTTACGCATGGTAAAATCGGCAATTATGGTCTCGGTAGCTTAATTGGTTTAATTTTCAGTCAAATTGTGAATTTTGCAGGTTGACTTCAGTAAAATACCTGGTTCATAGGTATCTTGATAGTGGAGGAGGGTTTTCTGGTGGCTTCGGCTATAAACTGAATCCACTGGTCCAGTAGGTGGCTTCAACCACTTCGAATATATAGAGTAGTGGGAAATTTTGGCTTTATGGAAAGAAATTGGCCAGCAGAGGTTAAAATATCTTTAACATAGTCAGGATGGAGGCTAAATCAGTTGGGAGTGCGAAATAATGATATATTAAGGTTTAAAATTTCAATGTTTACCATCGTAAATATCATTTATTACAGGTCTATTCAATGGCGGGAGGTGGATTTGCTAAAAACCAACAGTGATTTTTGCGTTCGATTTGGATGGTAAGTGGTTTAAGCCTTTTCAAACGCGATCCAATTAAAATCAGACACGTAGCATCGGGAGGTTTGGCAAAATAGCTTTTATCGCGTGAATTTTATAAAACTTTGGTTGATCACTTTCGAAGCGCGAAACTGAACGCGCACCGTTGGATTTGATTGGATGATGCGAATAGTCAAGATATTTTAAAGAGTTGTGGTGAAGGATGGGTGGGGTCCAGGCGCTTTATAGAGTTAGCGTGTTAATATATAACAAAACCTTTGTGAAATATGCGATTATAACCAAAGTTTAGTTATATATAGAAATTTTTATATGCGCGGGGGTAATGGTAAAATAGACATATACCTATGTATAGTCCAAAGGGGTTGATTAGGCAATTTTATATATATAAAGTGAGTTTATATATATGGTAAATGGTGCGTGGGGTGAGTTTAATAAGGGGTTAACCTTGGGTTTAGATATAAATAAAGGGAGGCTAATATATATAAAACCATGGTTAAGCTGTGAGGGAGGCAAATGTATTTTGCGAAGGCGTGAGATATCTACAATAGAATGTAATAAGGTAATGGGTAATGTTTTCGTGTTATTTTAAATACATTGGATATGTAAATAAAACACGATTTTCCATATATTTTTTTGCTTTATTATATAGTTAATTAAACCAAATAGGCTTAATAACTATAGGGGGGTGGGATATTTACATAACGCTAGTTTAGCCAAAGGGGGTTTATTGTGGGCATTTATTTAAAACGTGTGGGATAATAAAACTTTGTCTAAAGATTTAAAATAATGGGTTTTTAGGGGATAATTAGATAAAGGAGTTATAATACTTAGGATAAGGTGTGTTTATAAGGATTTAATAAGTAAATTAGAAGTTAATATGACCTAGGAAAATGAAAAACACAAAAATACACTAGATGACTAAGTAAAGTGAAAACTGAAAGCAAAACTTATCATTTTATAATTTCACCACCTTTACTTAGGATATAATGTCTTTTTGAGGGTTTTTATGCTTTATGAGATGTAAGCAATTAATCAAATGGGGGATTTATGTATCATTAAGTAAAAATAGAGTCTTTACTTATGAAATTGCATGGTGATGAATGCATGAATGGTAAATGATGAAATTTAGGGATTATTATAGTAGTTCAAACATTTTTAACTTAACAGTCATTGAGCCTTGGGTCCAGTCCCAACAAAAGTCAAAGAAATGCTCTAAGCCTCTTTGACTGAAAGTCTAGAATGCATAATAACTATAGGGGAGGGAAATTAGTTACTGTAACCTGGTGAAGGATATTTACAATGATTTTCCCACCTTTTTCTACCTATCCAATCTTTAATCTAACATTTTTTCTTCTATTTGTGCAAGTGCATTTGAGCTAGAAACCTTGAACATTTTATTCTTTTAAAAGCTGTAAAAACTATCTAATTCTACCTTATTTCATCCAAGGACCCAAATTAAACTGTTGGGTTCCTTTTTACTCTATACCTATCTACTGAATTGTCAGGATTAAACTGTTCAGCAACTCTTTATTCTCTATCTAAAACAAGTAAATTGAAACATGACAAGTCAAGATTAAGCATTTCAACTCATCATGGATTATGGCATTTATTGACACTCTGCCATAATCAACTGCAAAAAGTAAAAAGTAGTGGCATTTAGACTTGCACACTTTCATGTTTTATTCATCTTTTTTCTTTGGGGTATCTCATTTTTTCTAAGTCCTTTAATTTTTCTTTTAGGACTTTTTACCCTCTTTTTGATATATATTTTTTATTTTTCTTTTATTTTTACAAAATATGGGAAAACAAATTGCAGAAGGAAAATTATGTACATATTTACAAGACTATCAAAAGTAAATTCCAAATTATGAATCCTATATTCATAGGACCCTAACAGTGGCTTCACATGGGGATGGCATTTTCTGGTGAAATGTCAAGAACTCTAAGATCAGTAACCCTGAATTTTTAACCTTGATGATCCTGTAACTGTCTTCTGACTTCTGCAACAATTCATACTTATGATATTTTACTCTTCAGAGCTT
Organism: Pinus albicaulis; assembly: GCA_034641835.2. Classification (NCBI taxonomy): domain Eukaryota; kingdom Viridiplantae; phylum Streptophyta; class Pinopsida; order Pinales; family Pinaceae; genus Pinus; species Pinus albicaulis. Next base: position 730,383,557 of record CM076578.1, on the reverse strand, counting down.
AGGGCCTTCACTCCGGGCTTCGACTTTTGAAAAGAAAACATCCAATCCAATCTACTCACTTTCAATGAATATTTACAATGATGTAAAAAAGGAATAAATCTGGAACTAGCTGTTAGTTAACTCAAAAGAATAATAGTTTTTAAGCATCCTACCATTCACGGGTCCTTCTGGAATGTCTGTTCCATCCAAATTTTGGATAAAAAATGCATTGTTACCCCTATACCCATAAATTTCATAAGGTCCCTTCCATAAAAATCAAATTTTCCATGTTTGCCCTTTTCCTCTCTCCTGGAATCCCATTTTAACACTTTATCTCCTATGTAAAATTCATCGTCCTTACTCCTTTTATCAAAAATCTTTCTGATCTTGTCATGAATTACTTGAGATTTCTCATATAATTCCTCCCTTGTCTGCTGTAAATGAATGGTTTGATTTATTCTCCATTGAATATCATTAATTTCAACTTGTGATTCATGTATAATCTTCATTACTGGAACCCCCAATAATGAAGGAAAAACTGCATCCATTCCATAAAATAACTAGTAAGGTGAAGTACCAATTGACTTCTTGGTGGTAAGTCTATCTGGCCATAGGGCATAGATCAACTTTTTGTTCCAAGTCTTTTTGTTTTCTTGAAGTAATTTTTTGATGATGTTTACCAGGATTTTATTAGAGGATTATGCTAAGCCATTACCTTGAGGGTAATAAGTAGTAGAGTGGCCTATGGTAATGTGATTCTTGTGGCAAAAGGCAATCATTTTCTTGGATTTAAATGCAGCTGCATTATCAGTGATAATTTTGTGTGGGCATCCAAATCTAGATAAAATATTGTTTTCAATGAAAGAGATTATGACTGAATCTGTGGCTTGCCTAGTAGGAATGGCTTCTATCCACTTGGTAAAATAATTTGTGGCAGTTAGAATCCATTTATGATGTCCGGAAGATGGGGGACGAATTTCTCCAATGAAGTCTAAACCCCATTGTTGAAAAGGCATCTCAGTAGAAATAGATTTTAGGGGCAAGGGTAACAATTTATTTTTCCCTTCAAAAATCTGACATTGGTGACAGGAGGTAACATATTTTTTGACATCAGCAAACAATGTTGGCCAGTAGAAACCAGCTCTAAGAATTTTATCTGTTGTACTCTTCCAGTATAAGTGGCCTCCACAGTCACCTACATGAAATTCCTCAAGAATCTTGTCAGCTTCTGATTTCAGTAAACAATTCAGTAAAATCCCACTTTGTTCTTTCCAATAAAGCATTTTATCTAGAATACAATATCTCATTGCTTTAAGTTTTACAAATCTAGCTTTAGTTCTAGTTAAACCATGAGGAGCTTGTAAATGTGTGAATGCAAAGATAACATTAGAGTACCATGGTGAGTCTAGAAAGGCTTCACTGATCAATGGAGTCGCCATCTCTTATTGGTCATCAATTTGTGCAATGAATTCTATATCTAAGGCATTACAGTTGGATTTAGCCATTAGTCTGGCTAACCCTTGTCCTTTTATGAGCTTAGCTGGTTTGATTTCGATATCATACTCAAGGATAGTGGCAATCCACTTTCCTCTTCTACCATCTGGTCTATCCTGTGTAAGAATATCTTTGACTACAGAATTGGGAACATAGGCAATAATGTGGGAGTAAAGAATGTACACTCTGAAATCTTTTATGGCTTTAACCAAGGCTAAAGCTTGTTTCTCCATGATATTATATCTCAAAAGTGCATCTCTAAGTGCTTTACTGAAAAATGCTATAGGTTGTTCAAAACCTTGGTCTTTTTTCTGCAAAAGAACTGCAAGTATGGTATGTTCAGAGGCAAATGAAAAGATAATAAAATATTTTTTGAAGTCTGGACTAATTAAGACTAGTTTTTTGGTTAAAGCATGTTTTATAGATTCGAAAGATTGTTTTGCTTCAACTGTCCATTTTAATATCGAGTCTTTTTTCAGCATGTTATTAAGTTCCTTTATGATTTCAGCTAGATTAGAAATGAATCTCCTTAAAAAAATTATTTTGCCTAAAAATGCTTGTAACTCTTTGATGTTCCTAGGTGGGTGAATGTTTAGTATGGCTTCAATTCTCGCTGGATCTATCCTAATACCTTCCTTGGAAATTATGTGTCCTAATAATTTACTTTATTCAAGTCCAAAAAGACTCTTTTTGGGATTTAAGGATATGCCATATCTCCTACATTTAATGAATACATGTCTCAAGTGATCCAAAGGTTCATTATCAGATTTAGAAAACACAATAATATCATCTAAGTAAATAACCAAAAATTCATGGATTTCTTTAGCAAAGGTTATATCCATAGCCCTTTGAAAGGTAGCTCCAGTATTCATTAATACAAAAGGTATTTTCACATACATGAAAGTGTCCCAAGGAGTAGTAAAGGTTGTCTTGGGTTGGTCTTCTTTCTGAACAAGAATCTGGTTATAACCTGAGAAACCATCCAATAAAGAAATTATTGAAGATCCAGCTACTCTCTGCAAGATTTGATCCATATTTGGCAAAGGATAATTATATTTCAAAGACACTTTATTGAGATTTCTGAAATCTACACATAATCTTATTTCTCCAGTTTTCTTCCTAGTAGGTACTAAGTTAGAAACCCAATTAGAAAATCTGATTGGTGCAATTATTTGGGCATCATACATTCGTTTGACTTCTTTCTCTATCAAAGGTAACAAGACAGGATTAATCCTTCTTAATTTTTTGTCTAAAAGGATTTTGGTCATCTTTTACAGGAATCTTATGTTGAATTATATTTGTGTCATAAGCCTTTAAATCTTCATAACTCCATGCAAATACATCTTGATATTATTTCAACAAATCAATGTATTTGACTTTTTCTTCTTGTGGTAAAGATTTAGACAACTTTATCATTTTATGATGTAATTATGTTCCTATATTACACTCCTCAATATCAGATTTCACTGGTTCCATTTTAGGCTTCTTGGGCACATCATTGGAATAAAATAATTCTTCTAAAGGAATTAAACCTTTAGGTAAAGTATTATCTTTCAATTCTAGCATGTCTATTTCTTCTTCAATTATTTCCTCTATGTCAACTTTTTCTAAGTTATCTATATCTGCTTGAGTAAATACAATTGGCTTTTTATATTTATGTACATCTACACTATTTATTTCACAGTTAAAAGTATCATCTACATTACATTCTAAATCTAAATTATCATCAGTGTCTATCTTATAGTTTTGGAATTCTTCCTTGCTGTTCAAAAAATTGAAAATCTGTTCATTTTCAGAGAAAATCTGTCAGTATTTAACACTGTCAGGAATAATGGGTTTGTATTTTACTTCAGCAGTATATCTATGTGTTGGTTGAAAAGGTAAATTACAGTTGTTAGCAAAAGTTTCTAGGCAATGTGCTTGCAAATTTTGATTTCTAGGAATAATAGCAAACTTAGAATCTAGTAAATCATCAACCAAGTCAGTTGCTGCATCTCTATATCTGGCTAATCTAGGATTATGAACAGAATATTCAGCGTTTATTTTCTTAATGACTAATTCTGAATCACCCATGATTAAAATTATTTTACCTCCTAAGTTTATGATGATTTGGAGGCCTAAGATCAATGCTTCATGCTCTGTCATGTTGTTAGTGATTTAAAGTTGAGTCTAAAGGAATGTCCTTCCGAATGACTTGTTTCCATGTTGGTGATCCATACTCCAGCTCCTGCCCCTATTTTTTTCACTAAGCCATAAAAATCTAAGTGCCAAAGGGCTTCATGACCAATATTATCATTGTTTGGTTCAGGTTTTCTGTCAATCAATTCAGTTCGGATATCATCATTATCAGAGTTGCATAAAATGAAAGAGTCAAGGTCAGTTGGGGTTGAATATATGGGATAATTTATGGACCTTTCTACATTACTGACCATGTATTTCATTAATGTTTCTCTGTAAAGTTTTTTGGGTTGTCCAAATACTGTGATAGTAGCAAAACTCATGTCTATTTGTAGAGATCCCTGCAACTTAGCTCCCCATGAGTGAGAAAGAAGCATACCATACTTTGGTGGGATGTCAGCTACTACAATATCCATGATCATACTTTTACCTAGGTATTTGTTGTATGGATTAATCTGTCTTGCGGACAAGACTGATCTCCCTAGTACTAAAAGTATCTAGCAACAAACATCCAAACATACTAATCTTTCTCTAAGCATATAAGGTTTACAAAAGGCTCTATAGAGGTGTAAAAGACTTACCGTTTGTCCAGTGCTTGTTTGAAGTCGTTGTTGTCCCTCACGCGCTTGAAGGAGTTTTCCTCGTAAACCTGCAGTCACAAACAAGCAAAATATTACATAGCACCTGTATAGGAATCATCATAAACCATGCTTATCATAGTGATCAAGGAATCTATGAAATAAACCATTGATTGAAAGCTTATTGAGAAAAATGAGTATATTTGTATTAATTTCAAAAAAAGAAAATCCTTACAACCTGAGCCTTGATGTTGCACAGGACTTTCCGGGGTCCAAAGAAGGAGTCTCCTTTACTTTGACAAGTTCTGCACTCCTCCAACCAAGACAAAGAGAGGTATGTAATCTCGGCTCACAAAAGCCTTAGTTAACTAAGTCTAAATCTCAACATCACTTAACTTCAAATATTCTAAAAGCTTGAACCCCCTTTGAGGCTACCCAATGCCTCTTTTTATTGTGGACAAGAGGAGGTTTTATGTTCCAAGCATGAAGGGATAGAATCCTCCTTCAAAGGGATAAGCTCCTCACATCAAGGGGTTAGCTCCATAAGGTAAGGGATTCATGCACCTTACAAGAGCGGTTTTGCCACCGCAAAATCCATTCTAGAAGCTTCCAGAATTTACTTTAATTGAGCTTTTTGGGATTTTACTTGCACCTTTTTAATCATACAGGGGTCCGCACCTATAATAAAGATAAAGTGCGTTCAGAAACGCAGGCAAGCTGAACATTGGGTGCGGGACTGCAGGAAAGATAGCCAGAAAGTGCGATACCAAAGTTTAGGAGACTTTTAGGAACTTTTTCTGATTTTGAAGGCTTGACATGAGGAACTGATATGTTAGACTTGCAGAAGGGAGAAGTATGAGTAACAATGAGCTCATACACATGGCAGAATGTCAGGATGGAAATTTTCAATATAACAGTATTGAACTAAATTGACACACAAATATTTTATTAATCCAATGCACTTAACTTTAGAGGAATCAAATGAGAACAAGTCTTTATATGGCCTAGTTATTTCTAGATTCAAAGTTTCCATAATAGCTTTTAGCATTAATTTGTGGGAAGCTCCTGAGTCTAACATTACATTGTGTAATATATGATCGTGAATAGTAAGACTAATGTAAAAAGGAGGGATTGCTCCATTAGCATGTGTACCATTTACATCAGGACCAAAAATTAATTCAGGTTGATCATCATTTAGATTAATTGAATCCTCACTATCATTCATGTTTAAAGTTTCACTGATTGTTGATTTATAAAAGTCATTCTTTACCAATTATGTTAAAGGTATTGGTATTTTTAACTTGGATATTTCAGCTTGAATGTTGAATGTTGGTTGAGATTTACTAATATGTAGAAGTTCATCTTTTGTGATTGTTAACTGAGTGGGTTTTTCTTGAGGTTCAACAGTTTTAACTTTAGCTTGATTTTTTCTTTTATCTTCTATTTGAGTTTCTTGATTTCTGATGTCTTTGATTATTTTTTCATGAACAGTTTGAGTGGTAGCAGAGGCTTTGTCAAACCTGGAATTTTCAGCAGAAGATTTAGGATTTGATAATTTAGAGTCAGCTAGATTCTTCTTTGGATCAGGAACTGTTGTTTTTACTGAATTAGTGGCCTTTGTAGTATTAGCCTTTTGGGCATCTTTGGCGGATTGAGCCACCTCATCAGTGATATCAACAATCTTTGGACTACATTTTTTTTTAGGACTGGCTGGGTTTGAATTTTTCTTGTTTTCTCTTGGAAGAATTTGAAAAATTTTTGTTTTAAGAGCCTCTACATTCTTTTTGTTTTGATTTTGTTGAGTTGGAGCATTGTCTTTTGTAGGAGGCTCATTTGTTTTCTTGCTCCTAAGTTATACTAGTTGTGAATTTCATTGATTGTGAAGTCATAACCTTGCTTATAGTCAAAGGATTCACCAGATTCTACTTTGAACTGTTGAAGCTCAAAGAGTTTTTGATCCTCCTGAGTGAGGAAAATTGTATTGCTTTCATCTATCCCCATCACTATGTTGATGTCTTCCTCATCCTCAACATTGTTTTGAGAACTTTCAGCATAGTTATCTTGAAAAGGGGGCCTAATGTTTTGATCTAGAGAAGGTTCTTTCCCTTTTCCAAGATTGTTTTTTTTTTTGTAGTTGGGATTTCTGATTTGGGGTTGGTTATCCCATTGCGGTTTTTTCTCAATGTTGTATAATCTCTCAACTACTCTTTCTAAAATTTTAGAAAAAATATCAAATTTACCATCTAAGTTTGAACTCTCTTCTTTTATTGTGACTCTCCTTTCATTCCTAAGTCTGGCTTTTTTGGCTAGGATATTAATTTCTACACCAACAACGTCTAGTTTCATCTGCTCTAATGTTTCAGCAATTCTTTCTCTTAATTGGTATGCCATATCTGGATCAAATCCATCAGGAAATTTAAGAAGTAATAAATAGGGGGTAGGTTTAAGATCAACAGGGATGGCATTATAAACACTATTATATCTGGTGCAATAATCCTGAACAGACTCATTAGGAGCTCTTTTTAAAGAAAAACTCAGATAAAATTTGCAGGGGATTCTTTTTATTTTCCCATTTATTTATGAATGCTCTATGAAATGCAACTAAATCCGCTATACTACCAGCACCTAAATTTCTAAACCATGTTTTTACTTCTCCAATTAAAATTTGAGCAAAGAACCTCATTCGGACATCAAATTCATCTCTCTCATAAATTTCACAAAAATCATTCATTCTGGTGACATGTTGTTGTGCAGTATATTGTGAAAAATTATCAAATAATGGGATATCCTTTTGGTAATTTTGGGGCATATCATGGAGGTTTTGGGGTAAAACTAGAGGGGCATATCTTGCAGCCATGATTTGAAGTTTTTCTAAACTAGGAGGCATAATAGTGACTACAGGAGCAGTGCTGGATATGACAGCTAATGTGCTAGAAGTTGTATTTGAAGAACTTGGAAAAGACGTTGATATATATATATATATATATATATATATATATATATATATATATATATATATATATATATATATATATATATATGGAACTAGATGTAAAAAATGTAGTGCTTATAAAACTAGTGGATGCAATGGACTGAGTGAATGATGGAAATACTATCCTAGGCTGCAAAGGCAACTCAGGAATAAATGGTTTTGTGGATGAAATTGCAGTGGCTTGAGGATATGATGAAAATATAATCCTAGGCTGCAAAGGCAACTCAGGACTAAAAGGTTCTGTGGGTGAGATGAAAGTGGAGTCTAAAAATGAAGTGGTAGCATACATAGTTGAATCTGTTGCTAGAAATATTGTTGTGTGTAATTGAGAAACTGGAGACTTAAAGTGAGACAAAAATTGGGCTAATTTAACAGCTTCATCAACATCTTTAATCCTTGTAACATTAACTCTTTCTATTGGACTTTGAATTTCATATTTGTCTGATTTTATTGATGCTGAAATAATTTTCTATTTCTCATTCACAAAAGAAGTAAAAACATGATCTATGACAGTTTCATTTAAATCAGTTTCAGATTTATTTCTAAATAATGAATTTTCAAACTTGAAATCAAAATCAATATCAAATAAGCTCACTAATTCTTTGGGTAAGGAATTAGATTTTCTCAAGGGCACTTCAAATTCTAAATTAACAATTTGTTTTTTCTTTTTATTTTTTCCAATCTGTTCTGGGTTATCTACTATTACAGTAGGCTTAGGATCCGGGTTAGACCTGGTATAGTAGGTTTTCCTAGAAGCCAGAATGTCTATTTATGAAATACCCACAACCTTTAAAGTTAATCTTAAAGTAGAAAAGATAGATTTAAAAATATTCCTTCAAGATTAAATTTAAAACTGGAGAGTGGTTAATTCCCCTGTAGGGTCGCGAGTATGTCAACACCCTAGTAATTTCTTAGGTTGTGGGATTTTGATTTATAGTTAAATAAAACTAGGGGTAACCACAAACCTACTTTGGAAATTTAGGATCTAGCCTTCCTAAATTTCAGAGAGGGTTCTCTCTTTCATATTTAACTTTGTTTTGAATTGATATTTTAGGCTAGGTATTATTGGGAACTTCGTTTTTTGTTTGGAAATTTTGGTGAGAAATAAGATTACTTGGAGACAAATTAAAGAGGGATCTACTAGTCCATTGGCATATGGAGTCAATATGTAGCAAGCAAAACTGGAAGACAAGGCCAAAAGGATGTTAATGTACTCGGGGCAAGGTAGATAACCCTCAGAGATTTGAATAGTTTGATTTGATGGGATGGCTTGCTTTCGGGATAAAGGGCAGTGAAGGATCCTTTGATCCAAAAAAAGGGCAAGGAGGCAGGGGTCAAATGGGACTAGGAGCACTTAAGAATTCTAAGTCCGGAAATCAGCAGAAAACATCGAAATGATCAAGTAGTTAATACAGGGAGTTTTTTACACTTATCCTGAAATAATATTCCTAATTAATCATTTGGATTGAACAACATATATGAAATTGAATGAAACTTCAGAAAAGGAAACAATGACAGTAAGAAAACACTTTACTAATTAGCTTATCGCATGAATCCTGAGTTATGAAGTCCAGTTGGTTGTTGTCCAGAATGCTGCTATGAAATCAACACATGAGCCTCCAAAGTACCAGCAAAATCATCTATAATAATCTCAACAACTTTATTCCACACTAAACACTTCACAAACTGAAGTATTTATACAAAATGTTTATTACAAAATATCCTAGAGAAATATAGGAATAACTCTAGGAAAATAAAATATCTTAACACACTAAGAGGGACAGCTTCTTAACAACTTAGCAAGTTGTACTTTTATCTAAAAAAAATAGGACTAACATTATCTAATCAAAACAACTTATTGACTAGGTGTACATACTTGCTGGCACATTTAGAAGAGATCTGTTTGAAGATTTCTTGATTGATACTCTTTCAATTTATATCCTTTAACATTGCTTTTCTTCCTGATATTCTTTTACTATGTTCATCTGTCACTTTGCTGCTAGTAAAATGTAGAATTTACCAAAGTAAAAACTAGCTGATTGTTTCTGCTCGGATACACTTAGACTCTGTTACTTTGATCTAATACACTTTCAACTGCTATTTTTACCTCTGGACAGCTGTAAAACAAAATTTTACTGTGGTAAAAAACTGTCCCATCATTTCTTTGTCTTGCTTGAATTTTCCTTTTACTCTTTTACTGTTGTAAAAGATTCATATCAACAGTAAAAATCCAAAATCACATAAACTGTTTTTATTCTTTTCTTCTCAACTTCACTGTTTTACCTGTAATTTTTTTGTTGTTCTGCTCCAATGTTGCTATAACAAATCTATGAATTCCTGCCACTGCTGGTCACTTGGTATTTTCATACTTTTCAACTTCCGGTAACTTTCATCAGCATCAGTGTACTTTGAGAAATTTTGTTTGATAATGAAAATATGTTTAATTTCATTATGTAGAAAAAATAAGTTTTCAAAGTACTCCAAGACAACTTTACCAGTTGGGGAACCTTGTGGCAGAGGCTTATTTATTTGTTCTTTGGCATGGGCTCTGATCTTCTTGTCATAATCTGTCTGAACCATTAGCTTTTCATTAAAGCCATGAATGTCTAGGAGGCCTGCTTGTCTCAATATAGTGTATTGTGCTAAAAACTTTGTTATTGACAACTCCATGGCCTTACACTTTTCCTCCAAATTGTTCATTATATTCCTTTTATTTAGGACCTTTTTGATTTGAAGAATTGTTTCAGTCCTATCTTGTATTTTCAATTCTTCAAGCTCCTCTTTGTTTTTTCTGTTCAAAAATGTAATAAGCTTTAAAGCTTGAGATGGTTTATTAGCCAGTTCTTCCTTTGATTCTTGAATTTCCACCTGTGCTGCCTTCAGTAAATCTCTTTGCTCATATATGACTTGAATTGAAGGCCATTGTAGATGTATGCCTTGAATTATATTTGTCCAAAGATAGTTCTTGATGAAGGACACCTATTCATTGAGATTTACTTGTTGCTACAAGATCTTTACCTATTCATCAAGTATTTTTGCTCTTTGTTCATGTCCTTTTGATGTAATCAATGTATTCCTGTTTGATGATTCAAGAGTTTGAATGGTATTTTTCAAATTGATTATCTCATTATTTTTTAGGAACATCTCCTCCATGGCTTTTACTATATCTACTGCTTCACCTGCTTGATGTACCTGTGTGGTGGATGATCCTGTGGCAGAAGTATATTTAGATTGCACTGACACTGCAGTTTCCAGTGGCACTTTTGGGGCTAAATGTTCTGCCAATGTGGAAGGGATAGCTATGTTAACTATAGGAATAACAGTGGGAATAGATTGCTTCTTTTTTTTTTATAAGGATGTCCATCTGATCTTCCATCTCTTTGACTTGGGTAGTCAGTTTTAGTATTAACTTGGCCATTTCTTCATTTTCAGTTTGTTCTTGGAGGATTTCCTTTGCTTGAGGATGTTCGTTTGGAGGAAGTTTTAACTGTTTCCTCAAAGCAGTGATATCATCATTCTTTTGCTTTATCAAGGCCTGAGCAACCTATATGTTTGATGGATCTACTCCTATCTGAAGGACTATATCTTCTAAGGATTTAATCCTTAGTTATTTTGCCTGTAAAGAGGCTTTGTCTAGCCTCATTTGGTCCTGCATATTAAAAATGGTGTTTTGTAATTGAGTAGCACTCCTGGTCTTATCCACTATTTTTGAATATAGCATTTCAGATGTATGTCTATGAAATTCAATTTGATCCAACTCATGGATATTATCTAAATCAACTTCAAATTTTTTCTTGCTGTAGTCTGAGACTGTCTTTGGATCTGCAACCTTTGGTTGGAGGTAGGACATGATCATTTTATTAGTAGAATAATCGAACGATGTTAGCAATCTGTCCTTGTTACCTGGCTTTTCTTTGAGAAATTGAAAGTAAATTTCTCTTTTGATCTCCTCATTTTTCTCCCTAATTTGTTTGTACCTTTGTTTGATATTTAAATCTCTTTCATCTACTGTTTTGGAGGAAGAGGGAATTTCAATATTGACCTATTTTTCAATCATTTGACTGTCATGCTCTTGTGCTGCAACCTGTCCTTTCTGAATTTCTGCTAAAATTTCAGTAACAATTAGTGTGATATCTTCTTTATCTACCTGTTGATTATTATTCAATTACTGATCATTGTCATCTATTTCTATTGTTTTTTCTTTCTCAACAGTAGTCATTTTTCCCTTTTGTTGTAAATAATCCTGAATTTTTTTTTCTGCAATGGTCTCTGCTGAATAGCCTTCTTCATTCCTGGTCCTTTTACTTGAACATTCTGACTGTTTGGTGACTATTATAGTCTGTGAATTATCTGTCCTTTTCACTGTTTCTATATCATCAGTAGGATCTATCAATGTGTTTGGCATCCATTCCATTTGATTGGAAAACTTCTCTATATGTGGTTTTGAGTCATGTATAAGAGGTTGAAGCTTGTATTTTACCCTTATAACACTAAGGTAACCCTGGGGATCACAATTCCATTTAAAACTCTCTTGAAACTGATACTCTGATAACTATCTAGATATTTATTTCTCAGCCTCCCTATTGTTTACTATGAAAGGGCCAATCTGGCTCTTCAACTTAAACTGAGTCTTTTTCTTTGATGCCGTGAAGTTTATAGCATCTGCATTTAAAACTTGTCTCAAATATTCCAATGCAAAAACCCTGATGGTTAAAAATTTAGGTAACTTATATGGGGACAATTTTTTTCCAAATATTCTTAATTTTGTGTGTCTCTGATATAAGTATCAGTCTCCTACTTTGCATTTTTCAGATAGCTGTAGTATTCTCTTCATTTCTTCACTCACTCTAGGATGGTCAGACTTGTAAATCAAATTTATGCATGTCCTGATGAATAATTCTGAAAACTGTTTATAACTGAATTCATTTACTTCCTTTCTGAGCAAGGATGTCCAAAATATCACTGATAGAGGTTGGCCCTCTACATCCATCTTTTGCAAAGCAATGGGAAAATGCTCAGCTTGGAAAAATAGAAACAAATGGAATAGATAAGATGAATATCTAAACACTCCCTCAGTAGGAAATTTGGCCAGTTGGTAATGTATGTTATCAGCAATGAATCTATAAAAATCAAAGATCATGGCAAGAGGCTGCCCATGGGATAATGTAGAAAGGAAGCCAAGTATAGATGCATCAGTAAATTCATCATAAAAATATCCTAGAATGAAGGATAGCATTAAGATCACTTGTCTAGAGGCTTCAGGAAAATCAAAAGTAGAATATGGTGGATTCACCTTAGGAAGGTCTACATATTCAGGCATGAAATTCTGAAAGACTGAATTTTTTTTAGGAAAATACAACTCTAAGTATAACTGGGTTAACTCTTCAATTGACAAGGGCACTACTCTAAGATCAAGCTTCAACTAAAGCATCTCATTTATGGATTTTTTTGTGAGGGAAAACAAAATTTCTCTATATTTGTTTAAAACAACTCTCTGATCAGGAACATAATGCATTTGACATAGTCTGACCAAGTCCTGGGCTGGATGAGTAACAGGAACTACATATTTGGGCAAACTGGATTCCAAAATAGGCATGTCATCTTTATTTTTATTCAGAAATTTATCATAACACCAGTTATGAATCTCAAGCAAATTGAATTCTACCACTGTATCAGCAATCTTGTAATCTAAATCAGTCAAAGGAATGTTTTCTACAGCGGAAACAGGTTGTTGGAGAGGTCTAACAACTTCAGTTGAATCAGTTGTTAAGGCAGGAGTTGGCTTGTTGATCTTTGAGGATTCAGGCTTGGGAAGCTTGGCTTTTATAGGTTTTGAGGCTTTGGGACCTCCAACTTTGGGTGTAACCTATTTTTTAGTCATTTTTGTTACAACTAATGCAAGCTTAGACTGTTTTCTATAGTTGATTTTCACAAATAGAGGAAAACTGAGCAATTTTCTGGGAGAGAATTATCTTCAAAGGATTTTATTTCTCAATCCGGGCTTTATTAGGTAAAAACTAGCTTAAGATAGGAAACAGGGTTTCCTGAATAGAAAAATTGTATAAAGAGGTGTTTAGTCAACTGTATTCCTTCAAACTTCTCCTGCATTTGAAATTCGTCTTCAAAGGTTAAAAGAGGTTGTAAATGGAGTTTTTCGCTTTAAAAAAAGGCTTTTGAGACAATAATAGCTTCCGGGGAAAATTTAACAGTGTTTTCCCTGATTTTGAGCATTTTAGGGCAAATTTATACAGTCAATTTCTCCTTTTTAGGTGTCTTTCAGTAACAAGGACTTCAATTTCATATTTGCAAGCTTGAATAGTTGAGGAATACCTGAACTGTAGGTTTTTCGACAGTTGGATGGGCTTCGGAGATGCTTCCGCTTGAATTTGGACTTCGGCGCATAGGATGGCTTCAACCAACTTCAAAATATAAAGAACCGTGGGAAATTTCAGCTTTGGGGCAAGAAATGGTTTAAACAGAGGCTCAAGATCTCTTAACACAGTTGGGCAGAAGCTGAATCAGTTGGGAATGCAATAACCGATATAATAATGATATCTTAAAGTTTAATCTTAATAAAAAATCATCATATTCAGCATTAATTGCAAGTTTATTAAAGGTGGGAGGCGGATTTGGTTTTTCGATTGCGAAAAAGCACTGGTTGTTTTCGCGTTGGATTGGCATGGTAAGCAGTTTCATACAATTCGAATGCATTGGAATCACATTTGGCCACGTTGTATTGGGCGGTTTTGAAAAACAACTTTTATGGCGCAATTTTTATCAAACATTTCACGATCAGTTTTAGAGTGCGAAACTGAACGCGCTCCGTTGGATCTGTTTTAATCAAGCGAACGGTCAGGATTAAGTTTAAGAGTTGTGGCGGAAAGGTGTGTGGGACCGGACGGTTCATATGAGTTGGGTAATGATATATGTACATATAAAACTTTGCATAGATGTGTTATAGCCAAAGTTTTACCGATGGGAAGATTATATAGGTGCAGGGTTATATATAAATGAAGTTTATATATAAGGTAAAGGTGCATGGGAAGGGTTACAAGGGTTTAACTGGGGGTTAAGAGATGAATATAGGGCAACTAATGTATGACCATGGGTTAAGCTGCACGGGATAGCAATGTATTTTGGAAAGGCGTGACGGGTAATGTTTTTGCGTTATTTTAAATACATTGGATATGTAAATAAAACGTGTTTTTTCATATATTTTTAGTTTTATTATATAGTCAATTAAACCAAATAGGTTTAACAACTATAGGGGGCGGGATATTTACATATTTCTAGTTTAGCCAAAGGGGGTTTATTGTGGGCGTTTATTCAAAACATGTGGGATAATAGACTTTGGCTAAAGTTTATAATAGTGGGTTTTTCAAGGATATTTTAGTAAAAGGGAACTATATTAATATGAAAAGGATTTTTATAGGGAATTAATAAATAAGTTAGAGTTAATATGACAAAGGAGAAAGTGAATACTCAAAATATACAATTATAACTAAGGAAAGTGAAAATTAAAGGAAAGCTTGATTATCATAATTTTATCACTTTAACTTAGGCTATAATGTCCTTTTCATGGTTTTAATGCTTTATGAAATGTAGGTAGTTAATCAAATGAGGGCTTTATGTATCATTAAGTAAAAATGGAGTCTTTACTTATGAAATTGCATGGTGATGAATGCATAAATGGTAGATGATGTAAATTTTGGGATTAACATAGAAATTTAACATTTTCAACTAGCCAGTCATTAAGCCTTGGGTCTGGTCCCAACAAAATTCAAAGAAATGCTCTGAGCCTCTTTGAATGAAATTTTAGAATGACAAATAGCTATAGGGGAGGGAAAATTATTTATTGTAGCTTGGTGAAAGATATTTACAATGATTTTCCCACCTTCTTCTACCTACCCAATCTTTAATCTAACATTTTTTCTTCCATTTGTGCAGGTGCATTTGAGCTAGCAACCTTAAACATTTTATACTTTTGAAAGCTATAAAAACTATCTAATTTTACCTTGTTTCATCCAAGGACCCAGATTAAACTGTTGGGTTCCTTTTTAATCTATATCTATCTACTGAATTGTCGGGATTACACTGTCTGCCAACTCTTTATTCTCTATCTAAAACAAGTAAATTGAAACATGACAAGTCAAGATTAAGTAGTTCAACTCATCATGGATTATGGCATTTATTGACACTCTTCTATAATTAACTGCAAAAAGTAAAAAGTAGAGGCATTTAGACTTGCACACTTTCATGTTTTATTCATCTTTTTCTTTGGGTCATCTCATTTTTTCTAAGTCCTTTGATTTTTATTTTAGGACTTTTTTACCCTCTTTTTTATTTTCAATTTTTTTTATTTTTTATAATTTTTACAAAATATGGGAATACAACTTGCAGAAGGCAAAGTATGTACATATTTACAAGACTATCAAAAGTCAATTCCAAATTATGAATCCTATATTTATAGCACACTAAAAACGCCTTTACATTGCTTTCCTAGATTATATCCTCAGTTAAATGTATAATTGGATGCTTGTAAATCATGCCAAGAAGATGATTTTGTCATATTTCCAAATTGGATGCTTGAGTATTTAAAATATACTGTAATTGAGTTTTCCTTTACATGTTATTTAAATGTTTACTTAGATTCAATTTTAAAAACTAAAGTGTAATAAATTTCTTGTAAATCATGTCAAGACGGTCACTCTGTCATACTTCCATATTGAATGCTTGAGTAGTTGATCATACAATAGTTTTTTTTTTCCTTTGAGTCTGCTTTCATTTACATTAGCATTTTCCTTTCAATTCTTAGTCGTAAGATTCATATTTCAATCCATGGAGTAGAACTAAATTAAGATATATTAGAATTAAATTTAATTTTCAAAATCTCAAAGTCATTAGAATAGATACTCTATTTTTAGATCATATACTAACCATCCAAAGTTTGATTCATTTTTATGCAAATTAAAATAGTTAAAGAACACTTCATTTTCTTCCTTCTTTCAAAATTAATTTTAACACTTGAACTTAATTAGTTTCAGTTGATTAATTTCATAATTCTCATTCCTTAAAATTAACCTTTAGACATAAAGAAAAACATCCCCCAAAAAAATATAAAAACATACACAATGAAGTAAGAAAAAGTTTAACTAAGCATATATAGTGCACCACACTTCATCAGATTACAAACTTCAGTTGATAACTTATATTAAGAAATTTAAGACATTAAATTGGATAAAAAATTTGGCGTCATTGTCGAGGAAGTGTAATTAGGTAACCTCATTTCTTACATCTAAAAACATGATATGCATAGAGAAAGAGATTCTAGGGGTAGATTCATAGCTAGAGGCGGGAGTTTAATTCCAACAACACCACTCACTCCATCTAGACCACGTAGTGATAAACCACCATCTCAAACTCATATTCCATACTTCACTAGACATAGACTTCCTGAAGTCTTAAGGTCAGAAATCAAATAAGGAGGATCTCCTACTTCACCCACTGAGGCAGTCTTAGAGGAAGAATATCCTATATCTCCAATAGAAGGAGTAACTTTTTTCACCACTGTTATGCTCCTATACCAATAGGTGTCATATATCATGATTGACTTGATGGGCTATGTAATATGCTCATACCATTCCTTGTTGCAAAGGTTTTCCATATTGTCAAAAAAATAAAATAAAAAATAAAAATGTAAAGAGGGTATACCCTAAAAGAAAAATCAAAGGGTGAAAAAAATAAAAATGGCCAAAAAAGTAAAAGAAAATGAACCCCACCAGAAGAAAGGCCAAGGAAACTGCACAAGTCTAAATGCCACTACTTTTTTCTCTTATGTAAATAAACAAATTGTGTGCAACTTGTATCTTATGCCACAATTGATGAACAGTAAAACAGTTTAAGCCTGGCTAGTTCATCTTTCAATTTTATGTTTTAGAGATAGAGAATAAAATCTGACCAAACTGTTTAATCTTGGCAGATAAGTAGATAGGTAGAGTAAATAAAAGGAGCTCAATAGTGTAATTTGAGCCCTTGGATGTAATAAAGTAAGATTTAGATAGATTTCTACATGTAAAAGAAAGAAAGTGTGATAAGGGTTTGCCAGTATAAGTGCACCCTAATAAAGAAGAAAAAATGGTAGGTTAAAGTAGATAGGGTAGGTAGATGTTGTTACAAAATTACATGTGATGGATAATGAATCTAATTGTGTTAATATTTACTTTCATCACAAAGTGCAAGGTAGGCACTACACTGGAATAATTTCAAGCAAAACAAAGTCAAATGATTAACTTCCCTTCTCATTTTTCCCTAAAAATTTCACTAATTTCCCCTAAGTACTAAGGCATTTGAAAATTAGAGGGGCTCAAGGCATTTCCTTGACTTTTGGAGGGACCGGACCCTCGGCCCAATAATTGAAAAAGCCTAAGTACTTAAAACTATTCATAAGTCATTCACTCACTTCCATAAAATATTTTCCTAAGTAAAATCCTATTTTACTTAGGGAAATTGTGCAATATTTCATAAAAACCCTTTTCATTCAAGCATAAGTTAAATACATATTTCTAATGTTTTATACTTAGCGCTTTTCATTCATTTTCATATTAAATCTAACTTTATTATTTAAATCCCTATACAAATTCACCCATTCTCGTATTATTTTAATAAAATTCCAAAATATTATATATCCTGCCCCTTTGGTTGTAATATAACCATATAAATATGTTAATTATGATTAATTAATTAAATCTCCAATTAATCATGAAGTCCGCCTCCCCGCCGCATTTAAAGGGATTAATTAATCCTCATGGTTAATTAATAATCTACCCCACCAATTAAATCGCTCCCGATGTGATTAAATTAAACTTAGTTATGTTGGGCACGCTCCTTTATTTCCCCCTCATCTCACCTTCCCGACCATCGTTGGATCAACCAATCTGTGATCAACGGCTGTCATCCATATCACTGCGACCCCACGCCCGAACGATAACGCGCAATGGCCAAGCAGTATTTTAAACAGTGTCTCGCCACACGTCATGATTTCTATGGAATCGCTCGCCCTCCGTTGAAAACCGCCTGTCCCCAAAAGCAGTGCGATGTATATCGCTTACCGCTTACCTCCTATGACAAAAAAACCGTACCTACTTGTGTCATCCGCTTAAAAAAAATTAAATCCCGCCAGCCTTTGACTTTGTGATTAAAACACACCAACGCACGTCATTTTCATTATTTTTTACAGTGACTAGTGTCCCATGCAGAAAATATCAAAACCAATTGTTGAAGACTGTCGACCGTCACCTTGCTAAGAAAATTGCAGTCGAATAATCCAGAACTCATCCACCGTTGCCTACACCTGTTTTCGTCATTGTTCATTTCCCGGAAAACAGGTATTTACCCAAATTCCCGTTGAACTCTGCAAAATCTTGGTTTTTTTTTTTAATTCCACTGGAAAAAACTAAAAACATGGTACAATTCGGTCTTCATTTCATCCTAGACCTGTAATTTTTCATGTTTTTTCATTAAAACCTGACTTCCTTTCTGAATCCACAAGAACCAGAAATGGAAGTTCCCATGGCTTTAAATATCGCACCTTTGAATGCCCCTCATAAGGATTTAGACTATCTGCCTCTAGCAGATAGAGATTTCCAAATTAAAGACCTCATCCTTAGTGAAAATCCTCTCAGAATTTTTTGCCAATGTAGAGATAGTCACCTGAACGGCTCTGAAATTTTTGGACTCTGGGAATCCAATCTTCGGATGTATCTTTTACCCTCAATTCATATTTTTCCTGAAATAATTCATTACTGCCATACCAATTATGATCCCAATCAACGAGCAGTCCTATCCCCGAGTCAAACCATTCTTCTCCCAATAACTGCTCAATCTATCAACGAAATGTTACAGTTTCAACCTGGTCAAGCCCTGACTCCCCTTTCCATGGGAGATTTACTTGAAAAATCAACCAATTTATCCCAAGAAGAGTTAAATCGCCTCTGTCAAACTTTTATGCTTCAAGAACATCAGCCCAAAGACCCTCCTCCTTATGGATATACTTTCTTCACAGATATGGGCAGACTCATTTTGAATATGATATCTTCTGTAATGGGTTTCAACACTAGTGAATATGTTGATAAGTTAACCCTAGTGTTGCTGTCAATTTTTATCCCTAGACAGCCTCCTGTTGTTAAACATGATTTTGCTTCCTACATTTTTGATAAAATTCATGACGAGTTCATGATATTGGAAGATGAAAGAGTGTTCAAATATTCCACTGTTATATACCATCTCATGCTTTATTATCAATCAGAGAGTTTCCCTTTCCATGTCATGAAACTTGATGCCAAAGGAAATCCAAGGTCTGTAATTTTTTGGTCTGCAATCTTCCATAATTCCTCTGATTCTCCTTATTCCTACAATGAGTCCATTGGCCTATTTGTGCATCCTGCAATTACCTTATTAACAAGATTTTCCCCTCCTAGGGTCAATAATGATATGAAGAAAATTCTCCAACTTTCCAAGCAATACAGGATAGGTGATTGGTACCTATACCGGAATCATACAGAAATTAGAATATATGGGTGTGAGCTATGTCCTTTCAAGTTACCAAAGTATGTCCCAATGAGGATATTTTCCTTGGAGTATTTCAGACAAATGATAAATTCAGACATAGTCCATTTTTGCAATGCAAAGAAAAAAACTCAGCTCGGAATTAACAGTCAATTAGGTCCTTTTGTCTGTAATTCTAGAGATGCAGGAAAATAAGCTGAAAGAATCCTAGAAGATTATCTCAAATTGAAAAAAAGTTTCCACTAGGTACCTTATGACTCAAACAGTTTAATTTGTGATAGGAGGATGAGAAACAAATTGTCACCATACCTTCACCATAGAATTCCAAAAATTGAACAATTTGCAAATATGGATGAATGGATGGAAGGGACCTTAATAGAACAAGATAGTGAACAGGTCAGTGTTGAAAATGTTATGAAATATCTTGAGAAAATACTTGACTTGGACTCTTTTGGGCAGGTGCAAAGACCAAGAATTGGTCCCTCTTCTACTGGAACCTCTCAGCAAAATTTGCAGGAAATCAATGCACTAGCCACAGTAGCATCCAAAGGGAAGGAAAAGGAGACTGATATTCAAGTTACAGAGAAATCCACAATGGCATAGTAGCCTAAAACTTCTAAGGAATAGGCCCAAATACAGACTTCCCCCACTCAGATTAATATGGCAGAAATTTCAATTTCGCAAACTCCTCTCAATGAAGAAAAAGGTAAGAAGAGAGATGCAGAAACAACTACCCCTATCAGTGGATATTTAGAATAACCTGATGTCAAAAGACAAAGATTAAATCCTCTTTCAGAAGCAGAATTTGTTCAAGAAACCCCTGATAGTCAGAGGAGAGAAGAGTTAGATAGTCAGCAAACATGCACAATCATTGGGACATCCACTAATTCACAGAAAAAAGAGCTACAAAGACAACAAAGTGCAAAAGTATCTTCCTTCAAACCACCAGTGAAGGATGCATGGGATATTAAAAAGACATTTATAAATATAAAGGCCAGAAATGATCCATTAATACTTCAAGTCTACAGTCAATATTTGAAGATGGCTCCCAAAAATCAATAGAGATTGATGTCAGCTTATGACATCCAACAGGGTAAAATGGTGATGAGTCGTTTCAAACCCAAAGTGCAGCAGCCTGAAACAGCTGCAGACTATGTCAGAACCAATTTTGAAGTCATGGCAAAGGATATCCATCCTTTGGATCAGATTGAGTTGCACAAACAAACTGGAGAGATGATTTACTCAACTTTGACTGATAAATCAATGATGGCCCAAAGATTACAAAATTCCTTGGATAATACTAATGCTCAATTGCATCTTGAAAAAGCCTCTTCCCATGCTAAGGACAACAGAATAAAGACTTTGGAAGAAATAATTATTGGATTGGGTCATAATCCCAAAGATGTTAAGGGTATAGAAGCCTTGATTAAGAAGAAAGATGATGATATTGTAGCCTTAAGGAAACAACTAAAGCTACCATCTTCAAGGCATCCACAAACTGCAGAAATAATAAAGCAAAACTCAGAAGAAGAATTGATGGATTTTCTCTTGAAACTTAATGAGCAACTAAATGAGACTAAAAAATAACTTGAAAAGGCATTAAAGGATAAGCAGCCAAACATTCCAGCATCTACAATAGAAGTGATTACAGGTACAACAACAGATCAGTGAGCAAGACTATCACAGGGCAACACTTCCAATTTAAGCACTGAAGAATTAATAAAATCAATGGAGGAATTGAAACTCCAAGTGACAGAGCTCCAGAAAACAAAGGTACAATTTACCACTTTAGAACAAAAATATGATCTCTCAAAAATGAGTGTTGTAGAAAAAACAAGAGAGATCAACAAATTAGAAAAATTGGTCAAAACATTGGAGAAGAATCTCACATTGGAGAAGCCTTTGAAGGAAATCAAAGAAATTCTTTGGACCAACATCATTCAGTCAATAAATGATGTTTGGCCATCAATTCAAATAATTTATGAGCAGAATGATTTAGTTAAATTGGCTCTCGAAGAAGTTCAAAAGGCAAGAGAAGAATTAGGACATATGCCTGAAGAAGCCAATGAGCTTATACAATTTTTAAATACCAAGAATAGATATCAACTTGAAGAGCTAGATATCCAAGACAGAATAGGAACAATTTTGGAAATAAAAAGGGTTTTTACTAAAAGAACTTTGATGCAGAACCTCGAAAGAAGATGCTTTGATATGCAGGAAGAAATCTATGCTTTTACTAAAAGATTGGATCTTTTGCACAATAAAGGATTACCAAATCCTTTAGTTTCAAATGATAAACTAATGAGCCTTGCAAGCTATGTTGAGAAATTGAATAAGTATGCTGACAACCAGGCCAATTCATCAACTAGTTCATCAGTAGCAACAACATTGCCTACAGGCAAAATTCTTCATGACAGTCTGGAAAATTTGTTTTATCTCGAGCATGAGGTAAAGCATTTATTCTCAATTCAGCCTACTTTCTTGAGATATACATAGACTGATGAGACTCTGAGGAAGCTTCAATGAACCAGAATACCGAAAGCTCAATTGTGGGAAGAGATGTTAGAACTTTTGTAAAAATTATCCTTACATGAATTTTTGATTTTTTACTACAGTAAATCATGATAAAAAGGATAAACAAAGATCAAACAGGTCAAAGTGTATCAGTACAGGTAAAGAGTATCAGTAAAACAAAAGCAGCCAGCATAGAGTTACTAAAGAAGACAGCAACAAGCCAAATCCTAGGGCCTGCCTCCAGCACATTCATAAAAAATGGGAACAACACAACATCAGTTATCTTTTCTCTTATCTACGAGACCATCTGTCTCTATTTTCTTGTAACATATCCATGAGTCATCCTAGATTATATCTCATTTTGTTAGGAGATATTTTTTATAATTTTTTGTATAAATACTCCCTCAATTGGAGTATTGAGGGGTGGAATTCATAGATTTTGCTGTAATATTGATTACTTTGGAATAAAGTGTTGTTGGACAATTTTTGCATGGCTAGCTGGATAAGGAATTGATGCAAAGGACTTTTCACAGGATTCTTGAATCAAACAACGGATCAATAAGTCATCTATCTCTTATGTTTTAAAGTTTTATACTTGTTTATTATACCATCTGTATTTCATATCTGAATGATAAACGAAAAGGAATAAGTCAGAAAGTGCTTAAGTGAAATCTGTTTTCAATCGTTATTATTCTTAATGTTTTCTTCTAAACTAGTATAAACAATGAATTCTTAATTGCTCCTGTTTTTCTAGTTTAATCATTTTGATTATTTGGTAAAGAATACTTAATTTCTCTTTATTAATAATCATTCAAGTTCCCTCTTTCAAATATGTTGAAGGATTCTTAATTGCCCTTCATCCATTTTGAGTCCATTTCATTCATTTTAGATATTAAATTGTTCCCTATTTGATTACCTTGCCCTGTGAAACCATCTCTTGTTAAGAAACTTAATCCAGTTAAGCCATCTTCTTTGACACCATTAGCCCAATGGCCTAAAATATTCAGTTATACCCTTCTTCTATTGAGTTCTATCACCCAACACAATCAAAAACCTTGTACTGTCATAACTAACCTACTATCTTTCAAAAAAAAGCTAAAACTTAAAGAGAGAGCCCTCTCTGGGTACAGATTGGCTAGATTCTATATCTAAATGTTGGTTTGTAGTTACCTCAAACTCCTTTCCTCTTCCCAACAACTTCAAGGAAAATCTGAGTGATAACATAGTGGAGACTCCACTGGGGACCTGAATAATCCATTTGTTATTGTTGTTTACTTTATAAACTACAGACGAAGCCTGAAGTTAACCAGGTAGCCTTTGAAATTGCTCTTTCTTTGCAATTGCATAAGTAAATAAATGTTGCTTCAGTCTATCTCCGGTCTAGTTTTTGAACTGAACATTCGGTTTCAGATACTTGATCAGTTCCTCTAGTCAAATAAATCTTTAAGAAAATATAAATCCAATATCTAAAACTTCTTAACGAAATTGTTGAAGTTGTATTGTTGATTCCATTTAAGCAAAAAAAAAAAAAAAAAAAATCACCGAGAAATCTGGTTTCAAAAAGGACTCATTACACCAGGGCTAATCCTGATCCAAATCCACCTTCTGTGTTTGAAAATCCAAATCTGATCCCCAGAATTCTTAGGAGACAAGAGAGCCAAGAAAGTTCTGCTAGTTCTCGGCCTCTCTATAGATCAATATCTTGTCCTGTGAAGTGGATTTACCTTGTGGACGAACCTTTTGACGAGAAATTTGAAACATCTTTATTTGTAAATTTTTTCTGAATCTGAGTTGTCCCATTTGGTTCAATACCCAATATTTATTGAAGATTTACAATTTGAATTTGTTACTTCACATCTTGATAAACATTTGTGAGATTCCATACAATCTGAGCTTACCTATGAAGGAACATCAAATCTTTCTGTGATCACTTCAGCCTCTCCAAGTTCACAACATTTCCTCAAACATCTCAACCACAAACTACCCCTTCTACTCCTCCATCCACCACTCCCAGACCAACCTCAACTGTTATTTCATCTCTACCTCCTGCAATGGAAAACATATATGCTTCTTTGGTATTACCAGGAAATCCAGGAGCTATGCCCCAAGACTACCAAAGTAAAATCACTCCTTTCAATGGTTCTGGCACCTACACTGCACAAAAGCATACTAAAAATATGACCGATTATTTTGAAATTTATGAAATAGATGCTAATGATGTAAGAATGAGAATATTTGTTCAAAGTCTTACTGGAGAAGTTAGAACCTAGTTTAGAGCCCTTCCTGCAAACAATGTCACTGACTTACAAACTCTTTATAGAACATTTTTAAACAGATGGGAAAAGAAGAAATATCCTCTTCAAATCTTATCAGACTATGGAAATCTAAATGGAGAAACACAAGAGACTGTGCAAGGTTACTGCACCAGGTTCAATGATGTTTACAATGCTATTCCCCAAAACCTTAGACCTCCTCCGGATTCAACATTAATCAAATTCCCTGATGGATTTGATTCTGAGATGGCGTATCAATTTAGGGAAAGATCTCCTCAAACTTTAGAAGATATGAAAAGTATATTTATTAGTGTTGAAGCCAACCTGATAGCCAGACGAGCTAAAGCCATAACTGAAAGGATAATACCTTTAAACGAAGAACCCTCAGCCTTTGAAAAGAAACTAGATGCTATTATTAAAGGAATGGAAAGGCTAGGAGATAGAGTAGAAACAATTGAAAGGAAATCTCCTTGGGATGGTCAACCGGGAAATACTAGGAGGAATCCAAATTTCAGAAAGAACCAAAACCAAAATACTGGAAAAACTTGTCCCGACCAAAACATTAGGCCCCCATTCCAGGAAAATTATGTTGAAGCCTCAACTTTTGATGGACCAACAGAAGATGCTCAAATAAAAAATTTGACTGAACGCAAGAACGAACCGGAAGTTTTCTTAACCCAATATGATCAAGAAGCTCGCATTCTTAAACAATTCCAAACTCATTCAGGAGAATAATTTGACTTCAAGGATGGATATGATACATCCATTTATGAAGTCCATAAGCAGTATAATCTGAGGAGAAGAAGAATTGATGTCCCAGAAACAAGTAAACAAAAAGCTACAAAACAGCGCCTCAAAGGTAAAACCAATACTTCCCCTGTACATATTCCCTCTAGATCAGATCCTACTCTTGCTAACCCAATAATTGAAGATGTATCCGATATTCAAATGAATAACAAACAACTTTCCAATAATATTCCTTCTAAAGGAAATGTAGAGGAACCTCCAGAAGTTGATTCGGAAACAACTTCAGCCCACAACCCCACTCCTGAGAGGGAGAAAAATACTGAAAGCATAGAAGATAAGGAGAATCCAACTTTTCGAAATACAAGAACTCAGACTGAAATTTTTTTTAATCTGGAGGTTGAAGTAGGCAAATTAAAAATATTTGTTCCATTGTCTGAATTAGCTAAACATGATGTCTACCAAAGTCAAATCAATAGATCACTCAAAATCACTGGAAGTGATGATTTAGTAAATGTTTTTGATGACCAACCTAGATTACTCTTTGGCCTTGAAGTAAATGGAAAACCAGGTAATGGAGGAACTCCTCCATTCTATATAAGTTTGAACATACATGATAAAATACTTCATGATGCCATGCTTGATTCTGGGGGATCTCACAATCTAATGCCCAAAGCTGTAATGGAAAAATTAAACCTAGATATCACCAGACCATACAAAGATCTCTTTTCTTTTGATTCAAATCAGGTGAGATGTTTAGGATTAATCAAAGACTTGTGTGTTTCACTGGTTCAATACCCTGCAAAAACAATTTTGATGGATATAGTAGTAGCAGATATTCCTCCAAAATATGGTATGCTATTTTCCAGATCTTGGGGTGCAAAGCTTGGAGGATCTCTTCAATTGGACATGTCATATGCTACTATTTCAGTGTTCGGCCAACCTAAAAGACTATACAGAGAAACTTTAATGAAATATGTAGTCAGTAGTCATGAGAAACCTGCAAATTTCGCCATCTACTCAGTACACTCTGATATGGATTTATTTATTCTTTATAATGTTGAAATTGATCTTCCCACTGAATTAGAACTTCCAATAATAGAACCAAAAGAAATTACAAATGAAAAATCTAGTGTTCAAATCCAAGAGATCTCTGAGGGCAATGAAACATCAGATGCCCAAGAGAAACCAAAAGAAAGTAAAAAACCAGATCTCACTATTAAAAAAGTTCCTGAAACCCCCGATACCAATTATGAACATGAAATTCTTTGGCATTTAGAATTTGATGGTTCAGTTAACAAGTTAGGAGTAGGAGCTAGAATTTGGATACACAACCTTGAAAATTATCATGCTGAAGGCCATGCTTACAGATTAAACTTTAAGTGCACTAATAATATGGCAGAATATGAAGCTCTTTTGCTAGGGTTTAAACTTTCCAAAATATTAGGGGCAATTAAAGTATCTATCATAGAAGATTCTGATTTAATCATTCAACAGATTAAAAGACACTTTCTAACAAATGATCCCAGACTGAGAGAATATAGAGGAAAAATTCTATAGATTCTCAATACTTTTCTACAGACTCAACTTGCTAAAATCCCAAGAAAACAAAATTTTCACGCTCATAGTCTTGCAACGTTTGCCAACACTTGTAAATTACCATTCGAACCTAATCATCAGTTCACAGCTGAGATTAGACATAGACCAGCCATACCTGACAATTTTAAGAACTGGCAAGTGTTTTCAAATGAAAATCAAATTAATAATTTCCTGACTCTAGAGAAGGAATTTTCTAACAGTAACATAGATGAAGATACAGTCATTGAATCTGATCAAATAAATGAACAAGAAACAGACATTTCCGAAGAAAGTGCAATTCAAATGCTTCATCCAACAAAGTTCACCAAAAAAGAAATGCAGGACCTTAAACAAATGGAGGTTGATGAGATTATGGAAGGATAATCTGAGATCATTAATTTAAAAGACAATCATTTGCCTAAAGGATTAACTCCTCTGGAAGATCTTTTCGATTCTAATGATATTCCAAAGAAACCCAAAATGGAACCATTGAATGTAGATATTGAGGAATATAATTTGCGAACTGAAGAGAATCCTAAAATGATAAAATTATCTAAATCTTTGTCTCCTGATCAAAAACAAAAATATGTTGAACTAGTGAGAGAATTCCAGGATGTCTTTGCCTGGAGTTATGAAGACTTGAAATCATATGATACCTCTATAATTCAACATACAATACCTCTAAAAGAAAATCAAAAACCATTTAAATAGAAACTCAGAAGAATCAACCCTGTACTGCTGCCTTTAATTGAAAAAGAAATCAAACGAATGTATGAAGTAGGGATAATTGCTCCCATTAGGTTTTCAGAGTGGGTGTCTAATCTAGTACCAACTAGGAATAAAACTGGAGAGATCAGATTGTGTGTTGATTTAAGAAATTTAAATAAGGTTTCTTTGAAGGATAATTACCCTTTACCTAAAATAGATCACATTTTACAAAGGGTAGTAGGTGCTTCTAAGATTTCTCTTCTAGATGGGTTCTCAGGATACAACCAGATCTTGGTTCATCCTGATGACCAGGAAAAAACAGCTTTTACAACACCATGGGGCACATTCAAGTACATTAAAATTCCATTTGGACTTAAAAATTCAGGAGAAACCTTCCAAAGAGAAATGGACATCGCATTTGCAAAAGAAATTCATGACTTTATTGTTATATTTTTGGATGATTTAACTGTTTTTTCTAAATCAGATCAGCAGCATTTGGACCATCTCAGACAAGTATTCATAAAACGCAGAAAGTATGGTATCTCTTTGAATCCGAAGAAGTCCTTATTTGGTCTTGAAGAAGGTAAACTCTTGGGCCATATCATCTCCAAAGATGTTATTAGAATTGATCCTGCTAGAATAGAAGCTATATTGCAGATACCTCACCCTAGAAATGTCAAAGAACTTCAAGTTTTTCTAGAAAAAATCAATTTTTTGAGAAGATTCATATCTAGCTTAGCTGAACTAATTAGATTGCTTACTAACATGTTAAGAAAGGATTCAATTATTAAATGGATAGTAGAAGCCAAACAAGCATTCGAAGAAATTAAAATGGCTTTGACCAGAACCCTGGTCCTTACAAGTCCACAATTTGATAGAGACTTCATAATATTTTCATTTGCATTAGAACACACTGTAGCAGTGGTTTTATTACAAAAGGATGATCAAGGATGTAAAAAACCTATAGCATTTTTTAGTAAAGCACTAAGGGATGCATCATTAAAATACAACATCATGGAAAAACAAGCTTTTGCACTTGTAAAATCCATTAAAGATTTTAGAATCTATATATTGTATTCCCATGTGATAGCCTATGTACCAAATGTTGTTGTCAAAGACATCTTAACTCAAGATGGAATTAAGGGCAAAAGAGGTAAATGGATTGCTACCATATTAGAATATGATATTGAAATAAAACCTACAAAGCTATAAAGGGACAGGGATTGGCTCAACTCATGACAGAAACAAATTGCCAAGCCCTGGATATTAATGAACTGGATGACAAACAGGAGATGGCGACTCCACAAATCAGCCAGGCCTTCTTAGATTCACCTTGGTATGCTGATATAATTTATGTACTGTTAAACCTGCAAGCTCCTCTAGGGTTATCCAGAACAAAGAAAAGGTTTTTAAAGATGACATCTTCAAAGTTTTGTATTTTAGATAATGTTCTTTTTTAGAAAAATCATGAAGGTATTCTATTGAATTGTTTGTTAAAAGATGAAGCTGACAAGGCTCTTCATGAATTTCATGCAGGAGACTGTGGTGGACACCTTTATTGGAAATAAACTGCAGATAATATCCTAAGGGATGGTTTTTATTGGCCAACCTTGTTCTCTGATGTAAAGAAATTTGTCACTACTTTCCATAAATGTCAAATTTTTGAAGGCAAGAGAAAATTATTACCTTTACCCCTGAAACCAATTTCCACTGAAAAACCTTTCCAACAATGGGGCCTGGATTTCATTGGAGAAATCCATCCTCCTTCTTCTGGCCAACACAAATGGATCCTCGCTGCCACGGACTATTTTACCAAATGGATAGAAGCAATTCCTTCCAGACAAGCCAATGACACTGTGATCATAGGATTCGTAGAAACCAATATATTATCAAGATTTGGCTGTCCTGAAAAAATCATAACTGATAATGCTACTGCCTTCAAATCTAAGAAGATGATAAGTTTATGTAACAAATATCATATCACCTTAAGCCATTCCACAGCCTATTACCCTCAAGGTAATGGACTAGTTGAATCTTCCAACAAGAGTCTCATCAATATTATTAAGAAATTATTGGAGGAAAACAAGAAAAATTGGCACAAGAAACTTACAAATGCATTGTGGGCAGACAGACTCACCACCAAAAAATCTATTCGGACCAGTCCTTATGAGTTAGTCTATGGCATTGAGGTTGTATTTCCTTCATCTTTAGGAGTTCCTGTAATGAAATTTCTTCAAGAAGCTTAGGTTGAACCTAATGATATTCAAAGGAGAATAAATCAGACTATCAATTTGCAGCAGACCAGAGAGGAAGTATATCGGAGATCCCAAGTATTGCAGGAGAAACTAAAGAAGATATTTGATAAAAGGACCAAGGCAGAAGATTTCCAACTTGGAAACAAAGTTTTAAGATGGGATTCCAGAAGAGAGGATAAGGGAAAACATGGGAAGTTTGACTTCCTATGGAAAGGACCTTATATTATTCATGCTTTACAAGGAAACAATACATATTTTCTAAAAAAATTGGATGATACAGAAACTGAAGATGGGCCAGTTAATGGTCGAATGTTGAAACATTACTTTGATCCTATTTATTAGGATATCCTAATTTTTAACATGTACATATTATATCCTTTCTAATGTCACAGTTTTGAGTGGATAGTAACTTGCTGGAGTTGAAGCCCGAAGAGAAGGCCCTAAGCTTCAGGAGTATTACTGTCATACATACAATAAAGCAACAAGAAGGAGAAGATTCCATAGTTCAATCAAAATTATTCGGAGGACAACTGACCTGCTGTTCTTGACTTTTCACTAGGAAAAGCCATCCCCAAGTGGAGCCAGTGTTATGCTCCTATACCAATAGGTGTCATATATCATGATTGACTTGATGGGCTATGTAATATGTTCATACCTTTCCTTGTTGCAAAGGTTTTCCATATTTTCAAAAAAATCAAAAAAAATTTAAAAAATGTAAAGAGGGTATAACCTAAAAGAAAAATCAAAGGGGGAAAAAAATAAAAATGGCCAAAAAAGTAAAAGAAAATGAACCCCACCAAAAGAAAGGCCAAGGAAAGTGCGCAAGTCTAAATGCCACTACTTTTTTCTCTTATGTAAATAAAAAAATTGTGTGCAACTTGTATCTTATGCCACAATTGATGAACAGTCAAACAGTTTAAGCTTGGCTAGTTCATCTTTCAATTTTATGTTTTAGAGATAGAGAATAAAATCTGACCAAACTGTTTAATATTGGAAGATAAGTAGATAGGTAGAGTAAATAAAAGGAGCTCAATAGTTTAATCTGAGCCCTTGGATGTAATAAGGTTATATTTAGATAGATTTCTACATGTAAAAGAAAGAAAGTGTGATAAGGGTTTGTCAGTCTAAGTGCACCCTAATAAAGAAGAAAAAATGGTAGGTTAAAGTAGATAGGGTAGGTAGATGTTGTTGCAGAATTACATGTGATGGATAATGACTCTAAATTTGTTAATATTTACTTTCATCACAAAGTGCAAGGCAGGCACTACATTGGAAGAATTTCAAGCAAAACAAAGTCAAATGATTAACTTCCCTTCTCATTTTTCCCTAAAAATTTCACTAATTTCCCCTAAGTACTAAGGCATTTGAAAATTAGAGGGGCTCAAGGCATTTCCTTGACTTTTGGAGGGACCAGACCCTCGGCCCAATAATTGAAAAAGCCTAAGTACTTAAAACTATTCATAAGTCATTCACTCACTTCCATAAAATCTTTTCCTAAGTAAAATCCTATTTTACTTAGGGAAATTGTGCAATATTTCATAAAAACCCTTTTCATTCAAGCATAAGTTAAATACATATTTCTAATGTTTTATACTTAGCGCTTTTCATTCATTTTCATATTAACTCTAACTTTATTATTTAAATCCCTATACAAATTCACCCATTCCCGTATTATTTTAATAAAATTCCCAAATATTATATATCCCGCCCCTTTGGTTGTAATATAACCATATAAATATGTTAATTATGATTAATTGATTAAATCTCCAATTAATCATGAAGTCCGCCTCCCCACCGCATTTAAATGGATTAATTAACCCTCATGGCTAATTAATAACCTACCCCAACAATTAAATCGCTCCCGATGTGATTAAATTAAACTTAGTTATGTTGGGCACACTCCTTAATTTCCCCCTCATCTCACCTTCCCGACCGTCGTTGGATCAACCAATCTGCGATCAATGACTGTCATCCATATCGCTGCGCCCCCATGTCCGAACGATAACGCACGATGACCAAGCGGTTTTTTAAACAGTGCCTCGCCACGTGTCGTGAGTTCTATGGAATCGCTCGCCCTCCGCTGAAAACCGCTCGTCCCCAAAAGAACTGCGATGTATACCGCTTACCTCTTACCTCCTATGACAAAACAACTGTACCTGCTTGTGTCATCCGCCTAAAAAAATTTAAATCCCGCCAGCCTTTGACTTTGTGATTAAAACACACCAACGCACGTCATTTTCATTATTTTGTACAGTGACCAGTGTCCCATGCAGAAAATTTCAAAACTAACTGTCGAAGACTGTCAACCGCCACTTTGCTGAGAAATTTGCAGATGAACAATCCAAAACCCATCCGTCATTACCTACACCTGTTTTTGTCATTGTTCATTTCCCGGAAAATAGGTATTTACCCAAATTCCTGTTGAACACTGCAAAATCTTGGTTTTTTTTTTAATTCCACACGAGAAAACTAAAAACATGGTACAATTCAGTCTTCATTTCATCCCACACCTGTAATTGTATTCCCAAACCTGTAATTTTTCCTGTTTTTCATTAAAACCCGACTTCCTTTCTGAATCCACAAGAACTAGAAATGGAAGTTCCTGTGGCTTTAAATATCGCACCTCTGAATGTCTCTCATAAGGATTTAGACTATCTGCCTCTAGTAGATAGAGATTTCCAAATTAAAGACCTCATCCTTAGTGAAAATCCTCTCAGAATTTTTTGCCAATGTAGAGATAGTCACCCGAACAGCTCCGACATTTTAGGACTGTGGGAATCCAATCTTCCGATGTATCTTTTACCCTCAGTTCATATTTTTCCTGAAATAATTCATTACTGCCATACCAATTATGATCCCAATCAACGAGCAGTCCTATCCCCTAGTCAAACCTCCTTCTCCCAATAACTACTCAATCTATCAACGAAATGTTTTAGTTTCACCCTGGTCAAGCCCGGACTCCCCTTTCCATGGGAGATTTACTTGAAAAATTGACCAATTTATCCCAAGAAGAGTTAAATCACCTCCGTCAAACTTTTATGCTTCAAGAACATCAGCCCAAAGACCCTCCTCCTTATGGATATACTTTTTTCACAGATATGGGCAGACTCATTTTGAATATGATATCTTCTGTAATGGGTTTCAACACTAGTGAATATGTTGATAAGTTAACCCTAGTGTTGTTGTCAATTTTTATCCCTAGACAACCCCTTTTTGTCAAATATGATTTTGCTTCCTACATTGTTGATAAAATTCATGACCAGTTCATGAGATTGGAAGATGAAAGAGTGTTCAAATATTCCACTGTTATATACCATCTCATTCTTTATTATCAATCAGAGAGTTTCCCTTTCCATGTCATGAAACTTGATGCCAAAGGAAATCCAAGGTCTGTAATTTTTTGGTCTGCAATCTTCCATAATTCCTCTGATTCTCCTTATTCCTACAATGAGTTCATTGACCTATTTGTGCACCCTGCAATTACCTTATTAACAGGAGTTTCCCCTCCTAGGGTCAATAATGATATGAAGAAAATTCTCCAACTTTCCAAGCAATACAGGATAGGTGATTGGTACCTATACTGGAATCATATAGAAATTAGAATATATGGGTGTGAGCTATGTCCTTTCAAGTTACCAAAGTATGTCCCAATGAGGCTTTTTGCCTTGGAGTATTTCAGACAAATGATAAATTCAAACATATTCCATTTTTGCAATGCAAAGAAAAAAGCTCAGCTCAAAATTAAGAGTCAATTAGGTCCTTTTGTCTGTAATTCTAGAGATGCAGGAAAAGAAGTTGAAAGAATCCCAGAAGATTATCTCGAATTGCAAAAAAGTTTCCACTGGGTACCTTATGACCCAAACAATTTTATTTGTGATAGGAGGATGAGAAACAAATTGTCACCATACCTTCACCATCGAATTCCAGAAATTGAACAATTTGCAAATATGGATGAATGGATGGAAGGGACCTTAATAGAACAAGATAGTGAATAGGTCAGTGTTGAAAATGTTATGAAAGATCTTGAGAAAATACTTGACCTGGACTCTTTTGGGCAGGTGCAAAGACCAGGAATTGGTCCCTCTTCTGTTGGAACCTCTCAGCAAAATTTGCAGTAAATCAGTGCACTAGCCACAGTAGCATCCAAAGGGAAGGAAAAGGAGACTGATATTCAAGTTACAGAGAAATCCACAATGGCAGAGCAGCCTGAAACTTCTAAGGAATAGGCCCAAATACATACTTCCCCCACTCAGATTAATATGGCAGAAATTTCAATTTCGCAAACTCCTCTCAATGAAGAAAAAGGTAAGGAGATGTAGAAAAAGCTACCCCTATCAGTGGATCTTTAGAACAACCTGATGTCAAAAGACAAAGATTAAATCCTCTTTCAGAAGAAAAATTTGTTCAAGAAACCCCTGATAGTCAGAGGAGAGAAGAGTTGGATAGTCAGCAAACATGCACAATCAATGGGACATCCACTAATTCACAGAAAAAAGAGCTACAAAGACAGCAAAGTGCAGAAGTATCTTCCTTCAAACCACCAGTGAAGGATGCATGGGATATTAAAAAGACATTTATAAATATAAAGGCTATAAATAATCCATTAAGACTTCAAGTCTACAGTCAATATTTGAAGATGGCTCCCAAAAATCAACAGAGATTGATGTCAGCTTATGACATCTAACAGGGTAAAATGGTGATGAGTCATTTCAAACCCAAAGTGCAGCAGCCTCAAACAGCTGCAGACTATGTCAGAACCAATTTTGAATTCATGGCAAAGGATATCCATCCTTTGGATCAGATTGAGCTGCAAAAACAAACTAGAGAGATGATTTACTCAACTTTGACTGATAAATCAATGATGGCCCAAAGATTATAGAATTCCTTGGATAATACTAATGCTCAATTGCATCTTGAAAAAGCCTCTTCCCAAGCTAAGGACAATAGAATAAAGACTTTGGAAGAAATAATTATTGGATTGGGTCATAATCCCAAAGATTTTAAGGGTATAGAAGCCTTTATTAAGAAGAAAGATGATGATATTGCAGCCTTAAGGAAACAGCTAAAGCTACCATCTTCAAGGCATCCACAAACTGCAGAAATGGTAAAGCAAAAATCTGAAGAAGAATTGATGGATTTTCTCTTGAAACTTAATGAGCAACTAAATGAGACTAAAAAAGAACTTGAAAAGGCATTAAAGGATAAGCAGCCAAACATTCCAGCATCTACAACAGAAGTGATTACAGGTAGAACAACAGATCAGTGAGCAGGACTATCACAGGGCAAAACTTCCAATTTAAGCACTGAAGAATTAATAAAATCAATGGAGGAATTGAAACTCCAAGTGATAGAGCTCCAGAAAACAAAGGTACAATTTACCACTTTAGAAAAAAAACATGATCTCTCAAAAATGAGTGTTGCAGAAAAAACAAGAGAGATCAACAAATTAGAAAAATTGATCAAAACATTGAAGAAGGATCTCACATTGGAGAAGCCTTTGAAGGAAATCAAAGAAATTCTTTGGACCAACATCATTCAATCAATAAATGATGTCTGACCATCAATTCAAATAATGTATGAGCAGAATGATTTAGTTAAATTGGCTCTGGAAGAAGTTCAAAAGGCAAGAGAAGAATTAGGACATATGCCTGAAGAAGCCAATGAGCTTATACAATTTTTAAATACCAAGAACAGATATCAACTTGAAAAAATAACTTTGATGCAGAACCTCGAAAGAAGATGCTCTGATATGTAGGAAGAAATCTATGCTTTTACTAAAAGATTGGATCTTTTGCAGAGTAAAGGATTACCAAATCCTTTAGTTTCAAATGATAAACTAATGAGCCTTGCAAGCTATGTTGAGAAATTGAATAAGTATGCTAAAAACTAGGCCAGTTCATCAACTAGTTCATCAGTAGCAACAGCATTGCCTACAGGAAAAATTCTTCATGACAATCTAGAAAATTTGTTTTATCTCGAGCATGAGGTAAAGCATTTATTCTCAATTCAACCTACTTTCTTCAGATATACAGAGACTGATGAGACTTTGAGGAAGCTTCAAAGAACTAGAATACCAGAAGCTCAATGGTGGGAAGAGATGTTAGAACTTTTGTAAAAATTATCCTTACATGAATTTTTTATTTTTTACTACAGTAAGTCATGATAAAAAGGATAAACAGAGATCAAACAGGTCAAAGTGTATCAGTACAGGTAAAGAGTATCAGTAAAACAGAGCAGCCAGCACAGAGTCACTAAAGAAGACAGCAGAAAGACAAATCCTAGGGCCTGCCTCTAGTACATTCATAAAAAATGGGAACAGCACAACATCGGTTATCTTTTCTCGTATCTACGAGACCATCTGTCTCTATTTTCTTGTAACATATCCATGAGTCATCCTAGATTATATCTCATTTTGTTAGGAGATATTTTTTATAATTTTTTGTATAAATACTCCCTCAATTGGAGTATCGAGGGGCAGAATTCATAGATTTTGCTGTAATATTGATTACTTTGGAATAAAGTGTTGTTGGACAATTTTTGCATGGCTAGCTAGATAAGGAATTAACGCAAAGGACTTTTGACAAGATTCTTGAATCAAACAACGGATCAATAAGTCATCTATCTCTTATGTTTTAAAGTTTTATGCTTGTTTATTATACCATCTGTGTTTCATATCTGAATGATAAACGAAAGGAATAAGTCAGAAAGTGCTTAAGTGCAATCTGTTTTCAATCGTTATTATTCTTAATGTTTTCTTCTAAACTAGTATAAACAGTGAATTCTTAATTGTTCCTGTTTTTCTAGTTTAATCATTTTGATTATTTGGTATAGAATACTTAATTTCTCTTTATTAATAATCATTCAAGTTCCCTCTTTCAAATATGTTGAAGGATTCTTAATTTCCCTTCATCCATTTTGAGTCCATTTCATTCATTTTAGATATTAAATTGTTCCCTATTTGATTACCTTGCCCTGTGAAACCATCTCTTGTTAAGAAACTTAATCCAGTTAAGCCATATTCTTTGAATCCATTAGCCCAATGGCCTAAACTATTCAGTTATACCCTTCTTCTATTGAGTTCTATCACCCAACACAATCAAAAACCTTGTACTTTCATAACTAGCCTAATATCTTTCAAAACAAAGCTAAAACTTAAAGAGAGAGCCCTCTCTAGGTACAGATTGGCTAGATTCTGTATCTAAAAGTTGGTTTGTGGTTACCTCGGACCCCTTTCCTCTTCCCAACAATTTCAAGGAAAATGTAAGTGATAACAACCTCTACAGGAGAACATATTCTAGCTCAAGAGTTAGAATTTCATAGTGGAGGAGAAGAAGAAGATCCTTTCTTCAATATCCCATTGATAGAAGAACCAGAGGAAGATCAATTAACTTTACAGTTAGAAGCTTATATTAGCTCTGAGGAATCTACAATGGCAGGAAGAGGAGAAGGAGGAGAAGGAGAAGGAGAAATTCTAAATGGAGAAAAATTATTGTTTGGAGGAGGAAGAGGTGGAGGACGAGGTAGAGGGAACAAAGAAGGAGGAAGAGGAGGTGGAGAAAACAGAAGAAATAGGGAAAATGATAATTCTTTTGGATTTCCTATAATTGATGGGAGTACAAATGCCAAAATGAAAAATATTTCACCCTCTATTCTTCCAAATTGCCATGGATTAAAGAGTGAAGATCCTGAAACCTTTTTGTTTGAATTTGAAGTTTTATGTAGATCTGATGATTACTTACAAGACTCTCAAAAACTAAATCTATTCCCTGCAACACTGAAAGGAGCAGCTTTAAAATGGTTCATGGGTTTAGTCACATAGTTTATTAGGACATGGAATGGAATGAAAAGAGAATTTTTAGAAAGATACTTGGATTATTTCATACCTATTAATCATGAGGATGAAGTATTCAAGGTGATGCAAAGAGAGGATGAGAATTTGGAGGATCTAATTGAAAGATTCAATTATACCATAAACAGAGCTAAAATGGATAACTTAGATCAAGATACTTTAAAAGCTATTTTGTTAAAAGCCATTAGAGATGAGTGGATATACATTCTTAACATGATGGGGAAGGGAGATATCTCTCAACTCACATTACCTGACATTGTTGGATTATGTATTCATCTCTCAAGGGGAAAATAAAAAACTAGGAAAAATCCATGAGATCCTTCTCTTGCTAGAGTGAATAAATCTGCAACTGGAACAGTAAGTAGGGCAGAAATTGGAAATATTCTTAATGAATTTAAAATAGATATTTTAGGGAGTCTTAGTGAACAAATAGACACCCTTAAATTACAAAACAAGCAGAAAGTCGAAACTGATGCCTTAGCTATTTTCAGTCCTAAATGGAGAAAGAAGAATGCTTTAAGAGAATGTCCTCTTGATGTAAAAGTCATAGAGACCTGTGTGATTTGCTCAGAAAATCATGAAACTAAGAGTTTCCCTTGATTCCAGGTCTTAAGGCTATTTTTCAAGAAGAAGTAACTTCAAATCTCGAATCTCTTTGCTTTGTCTCTAGAAGACCATATCAGAGGCCACAAACTCAAGGTTTTAACAACCAAATATATACTCAACCCCCACCAAATAATTGGAATTCTTGGCAACAACCTTGGTCCCAAACTCAACCTTGGGCACAAGGAATGAAAAATCCCTATGGTATATATTCTCAATACTACTAATATCCTCCATCTTATTCAAACAATCCTCCCCAATAAATTCCTCAACAAAATCAACAACCCCAACTCCAAAACCAAAATCCACAACTTTCATTACCATTTCCACAAAGGGAAAATCAACTCCTTGCCCAACCATTTCCAAATCCCAATAATAAAAATCCTCAAAATGCTTACATTATAGAAGGACAACAATTTCCAACTTACATGATTACTCCACTAGATCTTAATGATGTTCAACTTAGATCTGGTAGAATATTAGAGAGGAAAAAGCCTTCTATTTTTATTCAAGAACAAGATAATTTTGAGGAAGATTCTCTACAGCCAAATAAATGTTTTGAAGAGGGAATATCTCTTCAAAACCAGAATTCTGAAAATGAAAAACAAAAAGAACCAACAAACTCAACTCCTATCATAGAGCAACCATCAGTATCTATTTCTAACCCTCCTTTTCCTAAAAGATTACAAGTTGATAGAGGGGTAGAAAAACATATAATGTTGCCCAATTATGATTTTCTAGATGAATTGAAAAACTTATGTATTAAAATTCATTTTCTATAGGCCATTAAAGAGATTCCAATTCTAGCCAAAACAATAAAAGAGTTGAGCATGAAGAAGCCAGGAAGAAAAACAAAAGAAATAAAAAGAATTCAACTAGTAGGAAAAATTGCAGACATTATGATGGGAAAAATTGCCATACAAAAATCTTTAGATCGAGGAAACCCAGTTGTAAAAGAACATATCAATGGTATTGAAATTCCAAATACATTGATTGATTTAGGAGCAGCTATAAACATCATGAGAAAAAAAACCATGGAACAACTCAAGCTTTCAAATCTTCAGTATACACCTACATTACTACAATTAGCATAGAGATCTATAATCAATCCAAATGATGGATTATAAGACATTTTTATATCCTTAGACTCTTGGGAGTATCCGGTCGATTTTATGATTTTAACTCCTAAGAAAAATCTAGGAGTACATCCAATAATATTCAGAAGACCTTGTTTGGCTACAACTGATGCTTTCATTAGTTGTAGATCTGGTGACATGTATATCTCTTATGCTAAATCAACAAAGAAATTCACTCTATATCCTCCAGCAAAAACCATCACAGAATTATAATATGAAGAATGGATTGATGATGACAATGATATAAAACCTCTCTTTACTATTTCAAGTATTAGTGAAGATAGTCAAATCTTGAATTCAATAGAAAACTTTGAAACATCTTCAGAATATGAACATGATCAATTTCAAGAAAAATGAAATATTGAATATTTTTCAGCTAGGCAGATGTCTCTATACTCTATGGAAGAGTTTGGTAACTCTACAGTTGAAATATTTCTCAGAAAATCTTTAAACATAAACAAAAACTTCGAAATATTACAACAGGAAAAGTTGACCAAAACATTACAACAACATTCTTCTGCATATGCATGGGAATACACTGACATGAAAGGAATTAGTCATAAGACTTGTGTAAATCACATCTGCATTGAGGAAAATTGTAAACCTATTAGACAACCTCGAAAAAGGATGAATCCAAATCTTAGGAAAATTGTGAAAGAAGAATTGCAAAAATTGTTGAATGTGAACTTCATTTACCCAATTTCATACAGTCAATGGGTTTCTCCCTTTGTGATTGTACCTAAAAATAATGGTAAGTGGAGGGTATGCATTGAATATCAAGAGTTGAATAAAGCTACCCTAAAATATCATTTTTCGTTACCTTTTATAGATCAAGTATTGGGTACATTAGCAGGCAAGAAGTATTTCTCATTCTTGGATGGTTTTAGTGGTTATAATTAGATTCAGGTAGCACCTGAAGACCAAGATAAAACCACATTTACCTATGCATGGGGAAATTATGCCTACCAATTACTTCTTTTTGGTTTGTGCAATGCACCTGCAACGTTCCAAAGGGAAGTACTGGGAATTTTTTCTGATCTAATACATGATTTTGTGGAGGTATATATGGATGATTTTACAGGTTATGGGAATTCATTTGAAGTAGCTTTAGAAAATTTTGAAAAGGTTATTAAAATATGTAAAGAAGAAAATATTTCATTAATTCATAAAAAAAAATTTATGATGTTTACTAAGGGAATTGTTTCAGGACATCACATTTCAAGAGATGGAATTAAATTTGATTCATATAAATTTGAAGTCATCTCCAAATTATCAATTCCAAGTTGTCAAAAGGATGTTAGAAGTTTTCTATGATTCACAGGGTATTATAGAAGATTTATAGAAAATTTCACTAAAATAGCACCCCCACTCTTCAAATTACTTACCAAAGATTGTGAATTTAGTTGGAATCATGATTGCCAATTGTCATTTGAAACTTTAAAAAAAAATATTTCTGAAGCACCCATATTTAGAGGTCCAAATTAGAAACTACCTTTTCACATTTCAACAGATGATTTAGATACAACTCTGGGAGCTATATTAGGACAAAAATATTTGATCCCTATGCCATCTATTACACAAGAAAAAATTTGTCTCCTGTTGAGTTAAATTACACTGTAACTGAAAAAGAATTCCTAGCTATTGTTCATGCTATCAATAAATTTAGAAATTATATCACCAGCTATGAAACCTTTATTCATACAAATCACTCTACAATTAGATATTTAATGAATAAATATATTACTAATAGCAGAGTCACAAGATAGTTATTACTCCTGCAAGAATTCAATATCACCATTCTAGAACGACCTGGAAAACAAAACACAGTTGCGGATTTCTTGTCTAGAGTTCAAAATGTCAAAAATGATACTTTAGTTGAGTATAATTTTCCTAATGGATATATTTTTGAAATAACTACTAAAACTCCTTGGTTTTTAGATATTGCTAATTACATAGTCACAGGAAAGTTACCTGCACACTTGTTTCCTAGAGAGGAAAGAAAAATTATTCAAAAAAGTGCACTTTACTCATGGATTAATGATGAATTATATAAAACAGGTCTAGATCTCATTATTAGAAGGTGTGTTCGAGAAGATGAAATGCTTGAGATTCTTAAGGCATGTCATGACGAACCCTGTGGTGGACACTTTGCTGATAAAAGGACAACCTTTAAAATCCTTCATTTAGGATATTTTTGGCCATCCATCTTTAAAGATACGAGGGAGTATGTAAAAATGTGTGACATCTGTCAAAGAATGGGGAAACCTATTCCTACAAATGAAATTCCATTTCAACCTCAGGCACTAATCGAACCATTTAAAAAACGGGCCTTGGATTTCATTGGACCAATCAATCCACCATCTAATCAAAAGAAATATATTCTGGTGTGTACTGATTATGTCACTAAATGGGTACATGCTAAAGAACTTTCTTTAGCTAATGAAAATTTTGTAGTTAAATTTATTTTTGAGGATATCTTCACTTGTTTTGGTGTCCCAAGAGAAATTGTGACGGATCAGGGGTCCCATTTTACATCCAAGTTGGTGGAAACGTTCATGGAGAAATACAAGATCAAGCATAGAAAATCCACTCCTTATCATCCACAAGAAAATGGTCAAGTGGAGTCTACCAATAAAGTGATCGAAGGAATTCTCACTAAGACTATACATATACACAGGAGAGATTGGGTAGAGAGTCTTCCTGAGGCCTTATGGGCCTACCAGACCACATGGAGGAATACAACAGGACATACTCCCTATGAACTTGTTTATGGGAAGCAAGTCCTATTTCCTATAGAATTTCAAATCCAAACCTTCAAGATGGCAGTCCAATTGGGGCTTGAATTATCAGAAGCTCGAAAGCATAGATTGGAGCAAATTAATGAGCTTGATTAAATCAGGCAAGATGCAATTCAAAGAACCAGTATAGTCCAGTAGCAAAGGTCCAAATGGCATGATAAATGTATAAAGGAGAAATAGTTCCAAGTAGGGGATTGAGCTCTTTTGTTCGATTAAAAGTTCGAAGACTTTCAGGGAA
The DNA here is from genome assembly GCA_034641835.2 of Pinus albicaulis. NCBI lineage: Eukaryota > Viridiplantae > Streptophyta > Pinopsida > Pinales > Pinaceae > Pinus > Pinus albicaulis. The sequence goes on along the minus strand of CM076578.1, from coordinate 730,341,076 downwards.
AGTTTTAGACTCATTGGCTTGGGCTCTATGAGATTGAAAAAGTCTTTGACAATGGAGTAGTCAGGATAAGGACAATTGATGAAGAAAATGTACCTCTTCTTGTGATTGGAAATCGATTAAAAGTCTATCATAAGCCAATTTCAAGAGAAGAGTTTATCAAAATTTTCCAAGATAATACTGATATGAAGTTAGTGAAGAAGAATCCTTCTTCTTCCCCAACTAATTCTTTTTATATTTCCTATCTAAAGAGAGAGAGAGAGAGAGAGAGAGAGAACAAATATACAATAAATTATATATATATATATATATATATATATATATATATATATATATATATATATATATATATATATATATATATATATATATATATATAACAATAATAATAATAATTGTATAAGTGTGAAAACCAATCAATGATTGGCATCCTTATACAGAAAATATAGGATGAAAATCAGAATTCTCACATCTTATATTTTCTATTCCATTTCTAAAAAACCCAAAAAAATCTTTGTTCCCTTTATTTTCTAAAAAAAAGAAATAAAAATGAGTACAAAACTACTTCCATTCTACAATTGTCATTCCATTCTACAACTGATATTCCATTCTACAACTCATACCACATTTTGCAGCTCTGTCACATTTTTACAGCCTACTGAAGAAAGAATATTGAGCACAGGAAATTGAAGAACTCCATTTGAAGATCATCATGCTAAAGGATACCTGAAGAATCAAAACCAAGGAAATAGAAACAAAAGATTAGTTCTAAAGGTAAGTTACATAAATTTATTTAAATAACAAGGTCAAAAAAATTAGCATGTTTAACGTAGATGATCACATGTTGCCTCAACATGTCATCATTTTATTTGATTTGGACTCATATCATGTCATAGATCGGCCACATCATCCACATCATGCTTCATAACAGTCCATAATGGACTCCCCCATTTATGATTAAACGGTCATGTCTTGTTGTCGTAACCTATCCATCTACGTTTCTTAAAACCCCATCAAATATCCATCTCATTAATTCCTACAAACCCTCGATGTCTTTCACCAAATACACAACTCAATTCACTTCATACAAAGAAGGATAATTCTGAAGGCTAGACTCTTCATGACAGGAGACATGGTTTTGATAGTCAAGACTGAACCGGTGGGAGCTAAATACATGGAGGGTTATCCTTAGATCAAAGAGATGCTACAGAAGGCTAAGTGGCTCAATTTTATAGAAAATTTTGATGTTTTCCACAAAGAGATCACTAAGTCATTCGCGAGGTATTTTGATGGAACGAAAGTCGATATAGGAGAGATCAAATTTTTAGTGACCGAGGCATTCATAGCTGAAAATAATTGAGTTTTCCTTTACATGCTTTTAGACTACTTTCCTAGATTATATCCTCAGTTAAATGTATAATTGGATGCTTGTAAATCATGCCAAGAAGATGACTCTGTCATACTTCCAAATTGGATGCTTGAGTATTTAACCTATACAATAATTGAGTTTTACTTTACATGTTATTTAAATGCTTTCTTAGATTAAATTTTCAAAACTAAAGTGTAATCAATTGCTTGTAAATCATGTCAAGAGGGTGACTCTGTCATACTTCCATATTGAATGCTTGAGTAGTTGATCATACAATAGTTGCTTTTTCCTTTGAATCTGCTTTCATTTAGATTAGAATTTTCCTTTCAATTCTTATTCATAAGATTCATATTTAAATCCATGGAGTAGAACTAAATTAAGATAGATTAAAATTAAATTTTAATTTTCAAAAGCTCAAAGGCATTAGAATGGATACTCTGTTTTTAGATCAGATTCTAACCATCCAAAGTTTGATTCATTTTTATGCAAATTAAAATAGTTAAATAACACTTCCTTTTCTTCCTTCTTTCAAAATTATTTTTAACACTTAAACTTCATTAGATTCAGTTGATTCATTTCATAATTTTCATTCCTTAAAATTAAACTTTAGACATAAATAAAAAAAATCCCCCAAAACAATATAAAAACATACACAACGAAGTAAGAAAAAGGTTAACTAAGCATATATAGTGCACCACACTTCATCAAATTACAAACCTCGACTGATAATTTATGTTAAGCAATTTAAGATATTAAATTCTGTAAATAGGGACTTCCATATGCTTCACTTTTTTTATTTTGTGATTTTGTAGCAAGATACTTGCAACTTTGCACAGTGCTTTCCAAAACAGTTGTATACTTGGAAAAATCTCTATGTATTCTTGAGAGTGGCATCACTCTTCAGGGTGTGCCTCTCAATCCTACAATCAATGCTTAGTTTATAAACCTATAAGGAGCATATCATGTCTCATACACATGCTTCTAATATCTCATGAATCTATATTACTCAGACCCTCATCTGTGGGTTAGCAGTTTCTGTGCTCGTATTAATATTCAAATATGATCTCTCATCCTTCTAAATAATTAGATGATGTAACTAGAATAAATAAAACATCATCTCAACCATAAGTCAAAATTGTTAACCTCTTGCAGAAACTTGGCATAGTTGCTGAGATGAAGAAACTTTGAATGATTTCCTCAAATTATTCCATGGAGAATTGATGAGAGGTAAGTAACTTGATGGACAAATAAATTTGATTTGTGCTCAATACATATGCAATTATTGTTAGACATCACCTTCCTTGAAAGTTGTGTTTAACCATAAGCTTTTATAGGGTCATTTCTAGGATGTTACAATGATATGGGGAAGCAATGATGCATGAAAAATGAAACACAAATGATTCCAACCCATCCTTTCACGATCGATTCCTTCATGTGATGTGCCATATGTGACCAAAGTATATGGTTGTTCCTTTATTTCACAATGATGGGATTGCAAAAATCAAGATTTAGAAATATTTCTTCCCATTTCAAACAGCATCGAAATGGTAGTATTTACCAGGAAGGAGAAAATCCCTTAAAGAGTGCATTATAGTGTTGTCTTTTGAATAGAGTAATTTTGTTATAAGTCTAGTATATTTTAGTCTAGTTTATGGGAAGAAACTTCCACCTAATGTGTTTTACCATGCACAAGTATGATCATGTCCTTAATTTCCCAAGATTTGAGGTCAGGAATGTTTTTCTGAAAATCTAATATTTCATGTGGTATCATCCTTGATAGAGGAAAACAACGAAATAGTTTGGTATCATTCTTTTCAAAATTGCAATTAAGAATTTAGAATTTTATGTTAGGGATTTGTATGTCTCCAAAATTTCAGCTTATTAACATGGTCAAGATCAGGAGTGGCAGCTAGATTATTTTTTAGAATTAATTAGTAGAAGATAGTACAATTTTACATCCCATTCATATTTCATTATGTTATTGTGCTATGTACTGATCAAATTTTTGGATTGAAAGTTGTGTTTCTTAGCTTAATGTCTGGTATTTAAATGGTTTTCATAGTTCTGTTTATTTATGGGGGTCTTGTATGTAAAAATATTTATACATTGGTTATGTAAATGAATGAAGTTCAAATATTTATTTTCAATTCTTGTTAGAAAGTTAACGAGTAGAACAGGATGTTGGAAAATCTGAAAATGTTGCTTTGATGAGATTTAGTCATAATGTTACTTTGGAGAGACTTGTTTTAATAACCATTTATGAACATGTATAATATTTGTATGCCTATATCTATTTGGCTGACTTAGTCTCAGTTTTTCAGTTCCCCACTTTATCATATTATATTGTAGACATTGTCAACTTTGATTAGCCCCCCGATAAAGTTGCAATATTTTTTATGGGCTTGTTGAGCATTTGTATGGTCTGTTGGAAATATGATGCAGAGTGTTGTCCTTGATGGCAACCCACTGAATGAAGATAAATACATGCGACTGTTGACATGTGTTGTCCTTGATGGCAATCCACCTGATGAAGTTATCCTTGGCTTGATGGACTTGGTAAATGATGTAATTCTGATGTGATATGATGTTTGTTGACAATATGAGGCTGAGTGTTGTCCTTGAATGACAACCCTCTTGATGAAGAGGATGGCAACTTACTTGATGAAGTTGTGCTTGATAGAATACGGGTTGATGAAGGAAATCTGATGTATCTACAGTGTGAACAGAAGGCAATGAAGAAAGGAATTCATCATGTGCTAATTCTATGATGAAAAAGAGTATGTCTCTAGGTATACGCGGATTGGCCTAGGGGAAGTCGCGTATGCACGCGGAAATAAACGTTCCAAGTCGCGTATGGGCAAAAGCGCTCAAAAAGTGCAAAACCAGGGGTAACCACCATCGTATTGACCCATTGTATTGGGTAATGATCCGCCTAATTGACCCCGTCCAGGTAGTTTTGGGCTCATGGTATTGTTTTGGCCCATGGTATTGAAAAAGGGGCTCATGGTATTGAAAAAGGATAAACCTATATAAGGAGAAGAAATTCATTGTGCAAATCATGAGCGTGGGTGCAAGATGTCTGAGCTTGAATGAATACTTCTCTCTGTGAAGTATATCTGTATGGAAAGGGTAAAGGTTTGATGATAGATCTAAATCTATGATGCACCTATGAAGAAATGATGAAGCGGGATATCTAGATCTGAAATGTATCTGTATTTGCTAGATCTGTTTATGGAGTGATTAGATCTGTGATGAGGCGAACATCTGTATGAAGTAAAGGGTTGAATCTGAACTGAATAGATGATCTGATGAAGTATGCTGCTCTGTAATGATTGAAATTCTATACGCTACTTCGTCGCGGAGGAAGCGCGTATATACGCGGCTTCAGCGAAGAGAAAGCGCGTATGCGCAATAAAATATACACTGAGGTATACGCTGGTTTGTGTGGACGAAAGCGCGTATATACGCGACATCAGTGAAGTAAAAGCGCGTATGCAAACTAGGGTTTGTTGAAGCAAAGGGTATGAAATATCTGATCTGTTCTGCTGTGTTTCTGCTATCTGATCTGTGTTGATAAGTATCTGTTGGTGATGTATGTTTGTGCTTAAAAGTATGGAAAGGGTCCAGTTTGAAAATATGATGAAATGTGGCCTGCAAGTGGTGTTCTATTGAAGTTGTTGGATCCGGTGTGAAAATTGATGAAACGTGGTCCAAGGTGGTGCTGAGGGTTGTAGCCTTCAGTCAGGGGGTCGTAGCTCCCTTCCAGGTGAGGCTGGTAAACGAGATCGGGGGATCGTAGCTCCCTTCCAGGAGAGGCTGGTAAACGAGTCAGGGGGTTGGAGCTCCCTTCCAGGAGAGGCTGGTAAACGAGCGCAGGTGGGTGCCTGCGTGCTGGTCAAGTCTGCGCCAGCACATATGTTGTAAGATGTTTTCTCTATAATAAAATATTGAAGGGTGAGCAACTGCAGCGGTGATTTTCTCCCGACTTGGGTTTCCACCTAAAAATCCTGGTGTTCATGTGTGATGCTTTGTGTGATGGTTTATTCTGTTCTTAATGCACATGTTTACTATTTATAGAACATCTAATGAATGAATGATGGAATGATATAAGTGAAGAACTAATGGCATAATTAGATCTCTGAGTATACGCGAGTTTTATGAAGGATATCCGCGTGTATACGCTACTTGGCTTCATCAAAGTAGCGTATGGGTTTTAAGGAATGAAAAAGTAAAAAGTTTTGAATATGCAATAAATACTGATTCACCCCCCCCCCTCTCAGTATTTTTCCCAACAATTGGTATCAGAGGGTGGTCCTTCTGCAGAAGCTTGATCACTTGAAGGAGATCCGTCGCAATGGGAAAGAAGCAAAAGAAGAAGCCTACTCGAAGAAAGGAGATATTTCAGAGAACATGGATACCAGAAATCAAAGAAGATGAATCAAATAGTGATTGGGGTCCTAGTTTTGTCATTGGTACAATGAATGGTGATGATAGTGAAGAATATGCTATCGACCTAGAAGAAGCTGTCAAGATTAAAGATGAAGATAGTGAGAGTAAAGTTGTGGATCTAGAAGAAGTTATCAAAGATCAGCAAAGAATATTTAATGAGAAGGAAGCAGCTAACAAAGCTTTGATATTTAGACTAAAAAGGATGTTCGATGATGTATACAGTCGAAGTAAAGGATATCAAGCTGGAATCATCTCTCTGCAAGCAGATCTTGAAGAAGCAAATAAGAAGAATGAAGGACTTGAAGCAGAAAACATTTCTCTAAAAACAGATCTGGAAAAATCAAAGAGGAAGAATGAAGGTCTTGAAGCTACAGTCATCTCTCTACAAGCAGATCTAGAAGCATCAAGTAAGAAAATAAAGGAACCTCTACAATCATTTGAAAAGGAAGGACTTGAAGCAGAAATCATTTCCCTCAAAGAAGAATCAAACAAGAAGAATGCAAGACTTGAAGCAGAAATCGTCTCCCTCAAAGAAGATCTCAAAGCATCAAACAAGAAGAATGAAGAACTCCTACAAACTTTTGAAGAACAAGAAAAAGGGTTGAAAGAAGAGATTCTAAATCTGAATCATCAAGTAGAAGATGGAAGAAGGAAAGAAGAAAGCATGACAAAGCAATGTCAAGCCTTGGAGGTTGAGGTAAACATTCTCAAAGGTAAATTAGAAGAAAAGGTTAGACTTTTGAGGTTTCAAGATAGTACTAAGATTCTGGATAATATTCTTAGTAGTCAAAGGTCTCCTTCTATCAAACTTGGTCTTGGTTTTCATGAAACTGTTAAAGGAGAATCTAGTTCACAATAAAGTGCTAAAGATTCAAAGGAAATCAATACAAAACCTGAAGAGTTGAAAGAAACAAAAGGTCAATCAACAATGATGAAATCTCAAAGGAAATCATTCAATAATGTGGAATGTTTCAAATGTCATAATTATGGGCATGTTGCAGCAAATTGCAGAAGCAGATCATTTCAGCCTCAAACAAACAGATTCCACTCAGAAAGGTACTCTGGTTTATTCAAGGGATATTGTTTTTCATGTAACAAGTATGGACATAAAGCAGCTGATTGTAAAAGGAGGAAGAATAGAAATACTCATTATGATTCTTATGTTTATTTCTCTGGCCACATGAGATGTTATACTTGTAATAAGTATGGACATGTAGAAAAAGAATGCAGGATGAACAGATCTGGGAAAGTGGACAATTTTCAGCACACAGTTGGAAAGCTCAAGCAAATTTGGAAAAAGAAGGAGGACCGATCAGAAACGTAGGGAATTCAGACCCTACTGCAGTCATCCGCTTCTGAAGCTTACTTCTCTAATTGACTGCAGGAATGATGTGGGATACATTATGAGATTTAGTAATGTATCGTCACAAGGGGAGCAATGCATGATGACTCTCATGGTTGATTTGATTATTTTGATTATGTTTACTTCTGACAGCGCATCTAATGTGGAAAGGACAGGTACAGGAGGTACAAGCTCAGGAGGAGATGAAGGAAGATGAAAATTTTATATGCTTCACTTTCCATACGCGAGTTATATTAACAAAAGTCGCGTATACACGCGAGTTTCATCAGACACAGTCGCGTATGCTTTGATGATGAGAGAATTTATCTAATAGCTGAAGATCTGGAGCAGAAGTCCAGGGGGAGCATCAGTCTGACTGCTGATGATTGCACTGTTAGCATTATTCTGGTTATACTCATGATAATGAAATGATACATGGGTTCTTGTGTTGAAGATTATGGATGAAGCTTGGTTGCTTTATGATGAAGAGCATTCGTTGTTGAGATGAAAGTCTTATAATTCGGAGATGAGGACAGATCATGCAGAGATTGTTGCTGATGACTTGCTGTTGAAGGTGTTTCAGATTGCACAAGTTAAGGAAGAGCACTGGTTTAGGGGGAGCAGTAGGTTGAATACTAATGATTGCATTGTTGGCAATATGACTGCTTATTCTTTGGTTTTTGTGATACTCATGCTCAAATAATGATGACTTGGTACATGGTTTATTATGATGAGATTTTGAGCCCTGGTTGCTGATAAGTATCTTTTGTACTCACACATGGATGAGTTGGATGTCATTTGATTCAGAAATAAATCATGCAGAGTGTGTTACTATGGTTGAGAGATCTTTTGCCTACATATGTTAATTCATGTTAAATCTTGAAGATCATGGTGATGTTGGACCACATGGATGATTTCTTGACACCTATGTGAAGATGTTGTTCTGATATGAGAATCTCTCTTGGAAAGATTGTATTGATGCTGCAAAGAATCTGAAGGCTTGGTTACTATTGTGCTGATGCTACAACCATTGGATGACGCTTGAAGACACAACTACACTGTTCTATCTATCTGTAGTCCAGGGAAGCATTCAAATGTCTCAGAAAGAAGCTGAACACTGTCTTTGCCTCACTGAGAATCAGATCTGGTTGAAATTTAGAAGATGGTTTGGGATACGCGGGTTTCCCGAAATACAGTCGCGTATATACGCTATTTCCTTCACAGAAAACCGCGTATGTCTGATTGCTGACAATTTTTGGTTGAAGTCAGCTCTCTTCAGCATAGCTGCAGTGCTGTTTGGTATCTCAGATACTGTTTGGTATCTCTGGTGGTGTTCCAGTTCTCATAATTCTGTTTCTAATGTTTTGATAAATATGCCTTGATGATTTGTTGGTGAAAATGTTCAGGATGCACAAACTAAGGGGGAGCCTTAGTCCTATGAAAAGGATGCATGGATGCACAGATTCAGGGGGAGCCTTAGCATTAGCGTTGCTGAGTATAATGAAGTGTTGGCATTATGATGGTTCTGAAATATGTTCTCTTTCTTGAGGACTTTCTGGTGTTGGTCTTAAAGTTATATTTGTAGTTTGATGAAAAGGTCTTGTTGAGACCCATGTTGTAAAATTGTAATATTCAGTCATGTAAGGACTTGTCAAATTTGTAAACCCACTTGGTTGGGTACTTGAGTCTTATATGTAAATCCACTTGGTTGGATATTTGATGTAAGTATGAGTCTTTGGTGATAGGACGTTCATAGAGTCATGTACTTCATTGGAAAATATGTTTGAAGATTCAGCATGAACTCAGGGGGAGCTTGGCCACTTCAGTACATATCAGATCTGCAGAACGCTTCTTCCACATGAGGAGAAAAGGGGGAGAGTATGTTGGTTTTGATTCGCCCTTTGCCCTTGATGTCAAAGGGGGAGAATGACATGGTGTTTGAATGAAGAAAAGAATGATGTCAAAAATGGAGAGAGTGACATGGTATCATTGTATTCTTAATGTATCTATCTGTTGTGGTAACCAAACACCATCATGGTTGCCATCAAGTCCAAAGGGGGAGATTGTTGGAAATATGATGCAGAGTGTTGTCCTTGATGGCAACCCACTAAATGAAGATAAAGACATGCGACTGTTGACATGTGTTGTCCTTGATGGCAATCCACCTGATGAAGTTATCCTTGGCTTGATGGACTTGGTAAATGATGTAATTATGATGTGATATGATGTTTGTTGACAATATGAGGCTGAGTGTTGTCCTTGAATGACAACCCTCTTGATGAAGAGGATGGCAACTTAATTGATGAAGTTGTGCTTGATAGAATATGGGTTGATGAAGGAAATCTGATGTATCTACAGTGTGAACAGAAGGCAATGAAGAAAGGAATTCATCATGTGCTAATTCTATGATGAAAAAGAGTATGTCTCTAGGTATACGCGGATTGGCCTAGGGGAAGTCGTGTATGCACGCGGAAAAGAACGTGCCAAGTCGCGTATGGGCTAAAGCGCTCAAAAAGTGCAAAACCAGGGGTAACCACCATGGTATTGACCCATTGTATTGGGTAATGATCTGCCTAATTGACCCCGTCCAGGTAGTTTTGGGCTCATGGTATTGTTTTGGCCCATGGTATTGAAAAAGGGGCTCATGGTATTGAAAAGGATAAACCTATATAAGGAGAAGAAATTCATTGTGCAAATCATGAGTGAGGGTGCAAGATGTCTGAGCTTGAATGAATACTTCTCTGTGAAGTATATTTGTATGGAAAGGGTAAAGGTTTGATGATAGATCTGAATCTATGATGCACCTATGAAGAAATGATGAAGCGGGATATCTAGATCTGAAATGTATTTGTATCTGCTAGATCTGTTTATGGAGTGATTAGATCTGTGATGAGGCGAACATCTGTCTGAAGTAAAGGGTTGAATCTAAACTGAATATCTGATCTGAAGAAGTATGTAGCTATGTAATGGTTGAAGATCTATACGCTACTTCGCCGCGGAGGAAGCGCGTATATACGCGGCTTCGCTGAGGAGAAAGCGCGTATGCGCAATGAAATATACACTGAGGTATACGCTGGTTTGTGTGGACGGAAGCGCGTATATACGTGACATCAGTAGAGGTAAAGAGCGTATGCAAACTAGGGTTTGCTGAAGCAAGGGGTATGAAATATCTGATCTATTCTGCTGTGTTTCTGCTATCTGATCTGTATTGATAATTATCTGTTGGTGATGTATGTTTGTGCTTAAAAGTATGGAAAGGGTCCAGTCTGAAAATATGATGAAATGTGGCCTGCAAGTATTGTTCTATTGAAGTTGTTGGATCCAGTGTGAAAATTGATGAAACGTGGTCCAATGTGGTGCTGAAGGTTGTATCCTTCAGTCAAGGGGTCGTAGCTCCCTTCCAGGTGAGGCTGGTAAACGAGATCAGGGGGTCGTAGCTCCCTTCCAGGAGAGGCTGGTAAACGAGTCAGGGGGTTGGAGCTCCCTTCCAGGAGAGGCTGGTAAACGAGCGCAGGTGGGTGCCTGCGTGCTGGTAGAGTCTGCACCAGCACATATGCTGTAAGATGTTTTCTCTATAATAAAATATTGAAGGCTGAGCAACTGCAGCGGTGGTTTTCTCCCGACTTGGGTTTCCACCTAAAAATCCTGGTGTTCATGTGTGATGCTTTGTGTGATGGTTTATTCTATTCTTAATGCACATGTTTACTGTTTATAGAACATCTAATGAATGAATGATGGAATGATATAAGTGAATAACTAATGGCATAATTAGATCTCTGAGTATACGCGAGTTTTATGAAGGATATCCGCGTGTATACGCTACTTGGCTTCATCAAAGTAGCGTATGGGTTTTAAGGAATGAAAAAGTAAAAAGTTTTGAATATGCAGTAAATACTGATTCACCCCCCCCTCTCAGTATTTTTCCCAACATGGTC
>CM076578.1:729836975-730329884 GCA_034641835.2 Pinus albicaulis | reverse complement strand
TTTGTTTTGAAAGAAAAAGAAATAAAATTGTTCAGCCTAAAATACTGATTCACCCCCCCTCTCAGTATTTTTCCCAACAGAAAAAACTCCTTTAGCAGAAAAAGACTTCAAAATCAGTGATATAGTCACTGATTTCAACCTCCGAGAGCTCCACTATTGGAGCCATGATTCGTTCATGGACCAGGCATATGATATTCACCTTTGGGACTCAAACCTTCCCAGGTATATCTTCCCACAGACCCTCCAATTTCCAGAAATAATCAGACTCTGTCAAATCAATCATCTGCCCAATGAAAGAGCCCTAGTAACTCCTAGCAAAGAGATTTTGTTCACAATCACTGCAGAATCCATAAACAAGATGTTGAAAATCCAACCCAAGCCTGATGAAGCCCCATTTTCTATTGAAATCATCACTGAATTATATCTGAAGCTGGACTTTCCCAAGAGGTTTCAAATATTCCAAACCATTTTTCCTCCATCAGTGGAAACCCCAAAGAGTAACCCTCCTTATTCAGCTTCAATTTTTTCAGAAAGAACCAACAGATTGTCACAATGCTATTTTTCATTCTAGGGTACTTCACAGATGAATATGTTGATGCTTCTATCTTAGGTTTTCTATCCATTTTTTGTCCAGGACATCCTCCATATTTTACATTTAACTTTTCTCAACACTTATTAGATTCCATCCATGAGAAATTAGTTAAATTACCAGAGGAAGGAGTGTTTAAGTATTCATTAGTTTTGTTTCATCTATTCCTATACTTCTAATCAGAAAGGCTTGCAGTTAGCCTTCAAAAAATGGAAAAAGAGGGTAACTCCCCAATCTGTAGTCTTCTGGACTTCCTTAATCAGAAAATATTCCATAGAATTCACCTACAAGGACTTCATTGATTCTTTTTTTCATCCAGTTGTCAACATGCTAAGCAGTAGCAGTCAACCTAGGATGAGTGAAGAAATAATGAAATTATTGCAATTTTCTGAACAAAGTAGAATAGGAGATTCGTATTTATACCAGAACCACACTGATATTAGGGTGTATGGATGTCAAATAACTCCATACAAGCTACCCAAATACCTCCCAATGAGGTTATTTGCATTAGAATACATCAAGAATATCCTAAACTCATATGAAGTTAATTTCCTGTCAACAATGAAGAAAACTCAGTTTAAAATTAAGAACCAACTTGGTTCTTTCATTTTTAATAACAGGAATGATGGTCAACAAGCCTATAAGTGTTTATAGGAATTCAATTTCAGTGATATTTTTAAATGGTATTATGATCCTTTGGGATTCATCAGTAAACTAAGAGTCAAATTTATATTGACTCCTTTTGTCCATGAGTCCAAACCAGAGATTGAAAAGTACTCCAACCAGTCAGAGTGGTTGGAAAATACTTTGCAAGAGGTGGAGAAACCAGTTGAGACTAGTTATGTCCCGCTTACTCCAACCCCACAAGACAAAAACTCAAAAACAACAAGAGAAGAGGGATCTTATTCTACTGATACCACTACTAAAACAAAATTCAAACTAATTTACATGAAGAAGCCCAAGCTGAATCCAATAATTTAACAAGAATAGAGAGTGGACACAGTTGAGATTATTGATACTGATTTAATTGTCAGAGACAATGCACCTCCTATTGTTTCAGAAGAAGCTCATCAACATTCAACCTGTAGTGCTCAAATCATTCAGAAGGAGCATAGTGTTGAAGTCTCTTCATCAAGAAAACCAATAGAAAAAGAACAAGATATAATGGAGAAGTATAAAGAAATCAAACTGAAGAATGAGGCATTGAAAGCTGTGGCTTATGCCCAATATTGGAAATAGACTCCTAGTGACCAGAACAAGTTGCTTTCAACCTTTGATTATAAAACTGGGAAGATGCAGATGACCTTTTTGCAGCCAACAGTGCAGGATCCAAAGTCATCAGTAGACTACAAGAAAACAACATTTGAATTTATGGCTAAAGATGTTCATCCTATAAATCAAATTGAATTTAATAAGAAGGAAGGAGAAATGATATACTCCACTACGACCAACAAAGCTATGAGTGTCCAAAAACTTCAAAATTCTCTAGAAAACATCAGAGCATAGTTAAGACTAGAGAAGACTTCCTCATAAGCCAATGATAATAGAATTAAGAAACTTGAAGAATTGGTCATAGGGGTTGGATATGATCCCAAAAACATCAAATCAGCTGAGGAACTTATCAAAAAGAAGAATGTAGACATTGTTGCATTGAATATGTAGCTGAAATTACCTCCTACTAAACATCCACAAACAAAAGAAGTTTTGTAGAATGAAGGAAAAAAAGATGAAATGATGAATCTCATCATTTTGTTGATAGCTCAACTGAAAGAGATGGAGAATGAGATGGATAAATTAGTGCAGGAAAGGAAGGAAAACATGGAAGCAGTTAGAATTACTTCCAGTCCCATAGCTTTAGCATCAACTTCTGTGGCTACAATAGTCCCCATTACTACAGAAATTCCAGTAAAAACAGAAGTTTTAGCAACATCAGCTACTACATCAGCCACAACAGCAGCTTATCCCAATGATGAAGCAAGTAAATTGATTAAAGCAATGAAAGACATGTCAATCCAAACAAATGAAATTAATAGACTGAAAGAACAAGTAAAAAGTCTTGAAGATGAAAATAAATTAGCTCAGATGATGCATAAAGTTGAAGCACAAAAGTGAAATAGATTAACTGACAAAGTTTAGAAGTTAGAAAAAGATTTGGCATTAGCAAAACCTTTGGCTCAAGTAAAGACACAACTATGAGCCAATATCATTAACTCTATTATTGTTATTTTGCCATCTATCCAATTTATCTTTGAGCAAAAAGATTTCATAAAAGAAGCTAGTGAAGCTATTCAGAAATTCAAAGGAGAAATTGAGAAGAAACCAGAAGAGGCCACAGAGATAATTAAGTTTCTAAAGTCTAAGAAAAATCATGAATTAGAAGAAATTGGAATAAGTGACAGGATTGAAATAATTTTAGAGGTAAAAAAGGTAATTTCCAAAAGAAACTTGATGATACATCTTGAAGATAAGTGTCAAGCCATGGAGCTAGCAGTAAATATCTTTAGGAATAAGTTTGATGTCTCAAGGAAGAAAGGTCTGCGTAATCCATTCATGATTAATGACAGATTGATGAGGCGGGAAGATTATGACATGAAAATCAGAGAAGTGGCCAAAGTATAGTCCAAAAATTCCTCTTTGAAATGAATTCCAACAGGGAAAGTATTCTCTCGGAATTTTGAAAATCTCTTTTACCTCCAGCATGAGGTAAATCACCTCTTTGTAAACGAACCTAATTTCACCAAGTACACTGAAGTAGATGAGATTTACAGAAGGATGGTAAAGATCAAAATTCCGTATGAATAGACTTGGGAAAAATTGTATGATTTACTGTGATAGTTTAAAAGTAAAGTAGGTAAAAGAGTAGTCAAAGTTAAAGTTAAAAGAGCAGTCAAGGTTAAATTGAAAACGTAGTGGGCAGATAAAGTAAAGACAGGTGAAAGACAAAGTTTACAGACAAAAAAACAGAGTTAAAGGAAAATATCAACCAACATAAATATGCAGCCAGTGTGAAAGAAACAGTCAAAGAGATAAAGCAGCAAAATATTAGTAGAGAAAACATCAAAACCAAATAAGCAGGGAAAACTTGCATTAGTTACATAGGTGTCTCTATCTTCTTGCATGAAGATATTTTATTTCCCCTTGAATCAATCCTAAATCAGTTTTTAGGATATTTTGTATTACATTTTGTATAAATACTTCAGTAATTCGAAGTATTGGTGTGGATTCTTGAACATTTATAGTTGTAATTGATCAAAACACCTGAGGGTTTTATTGTACCATTTTCAAGTCAGTAGACATGACAAGTAATAAAGGCATTGCATTACAGGATTCATGTTTTGAGCTACTTCAGTGAAGTATATTTCAATTTTTCATTGTTATTTCTCTCAAGTATTCCATAAACTTGTATGTTTTTCCAAATTTAAATGTTCTAACAGGAATTCTATTGCAGAAATTGTTTAAGTACACTCTGTTATAAACTGTTATTCATTTTAGTTTTTTCTTCTGATATCTAGATCTGAGAATCCTTAATTGCTCTCCTATCTCTATTGACCTCTTTCAATTCCCTTCATCACTCTGGTTTAAGGAATCCTTAACTGCTCCTTGATCCTGATTGAAAACCACTTCACCATTCAGCCTTTAAAGATCTGATTTTGCTCAGCTACCCTACCATGTGAACACTGCCTTTAGCACTTGACTCTGTCCTATTTTCTTGATATTTTGACTCCATAGCCCAATGGAAAAGTATAAAAGACAACTATCCATCTAAATCAGTAATTCCACCAAAAAAATCAAAATCAAACCTAATAAATCTTTCATAACTAGCCTAAAATCAATTAAAACAACAAAGTTAAATCATAAAGAGAGAGCCTCTTTGAGTATTAGGAAGGCTATATTCTAAATTTCAAAATTAGGTTTGTGGTTACCTCTAATATTTCTTGAACAAACATAACATACCCCCACCATCAATGTAGTAGGATAGTTGTCCAACTTAATGTTGGGAAGGGTGATCTTCCTGATGTATCTGGACCCTAGTAGTCCAATTTTAGATGTACACATAGATGGTGTCATAGTCCCCAATACTTTGATTGATCTCGAGGCTGCCATCAATTTAATGACCAAGGAAAATATGCTTAAGAAAAACCTCCAAGGGACTATGAGGAAAACCATAATGGTTCTGCAATTTGCAGATTGGTCCACAGTAGCTATGCAACTAATTATTGAGGATGTTATGGTTTCAATTAACTCTTGGGAGTACCCTACATATTTCCTGGTTCTCTAGAAAAAACCCAAGTTTAATGGATATCCTATCATTTTAGAGAGAACTTAGTTATCCACTACCGTTGCTTATATGAGATGTCGGGCTGGAAACATGAC
Source organism: Pinus albicaulis (assembly GCA_034641835.2). Taxonomy (NCBI): domain Eukaryota; kingdom Viridiplantae; phylum Streptophyta; class Pinopsida; order Pinales; family Pinaceae; genus Pinus; species Pinus albicaulis. The sequence goes on along the minus strand of CM076578.1, from coordinate 730,324,921 downwards.
TATAAAGAATGGGCCCTTGTCTAAACTGCTGGTATTATATCCTCATTCCCAACTGTACAATGACCATGATCTACATTTATGGTTGGAAGATGAAGAAAAGGAAGAAGATGAATTATACAACACTACTCCCTACCCCATTTGTACCATAAATACTGTTCTTAGAGGGGGGAAACCTGCTAGAAAATTATATATTACAGAGCAATGCAACACATAAAATATGTGGAAAATAGAAGCACACAAAACACATAAAACTAGAGAGACACAGATATACGTGGTTCACCCAGTTTGGGCTACGTCCAACATGAACAGCCAGTCCTTCCTTTCTATTATCCAGCAAAATGAAGAGACACAACCTACAACAGATCCGTTGTAATATCCTCTGTTCTCTCTCACAGTCTCCCTATATGTTTCTCACTCCGATAATACTCATACAATACACAGACACAATAAAATACCCTCATACAAAATGAGGGGTTGCCTTCTAGGGAAAAAAACACTAAACTAAACATAACTTCTATCGCCAGATCATCCACCTAATGAATGGCTGAGATTGACTAGAAATTACTATACTTTTACAAGGTAATTTTACATCTGTTTTTAGCTTTGGGGGCACTGCCCCTGAAACCCCCGGACCCCCCAGCTAGGGGGTCAGCCCCCCCGGACCCTGCGGGGGGGACAAGTCCCCCACACACCCCCCCACTACAAGGGTGTACATCTTTCCTGGGGTATACATCTGGCTAAAACAAGAATCTTTGAATCAGGATGAAAATCAGGCTCCACACTCAACAAAACCTGATGAGGAGACCTCATCGATGAAATAATTCAGAACCAGCCCCCCACTGACAGTCCACTTGATGACCCATTCAAAGAGTTTGAGAGCCAACCTTGGATGGAACTGCACTCATTGGATTTTTTTATCACTCAAATTGAAACTCAGGTTGAGAGAGGCAATTCCGAGGTAACCTCAAACCACGCTTAGCCAAGTAGCTAGCCCTACTAGGCCAGGAGAGGGCTCTCTCCATATAGAACATAGTAAAAATGACTGAGGAAAGAGGATTTTAGGCTAGGTATAGTAGCTCAGGGTTTTGATTTTTGATTTGTGTAGGGTTTTGCTGGATCAGGAGGGGTCAAATAGCTAGGGCAAGGAAATTAGGTCAAAATTTGCAGGGTGTTCTATGGGGCAAGCTAGGTAGAAGATTTTGACATTTAAAGGATGATTATGGTGAGATGAAGAGACTGGTGAGGAGTTAGGAAGATCATAGGAGATGAATTCTCCCTAAACTAAAGAAAGTAGACAAATTGTGCAAAATTTCCCAAAACAGAGCATGAAAACATGAATTTTTCCTTTCAACATCAAATTAAGCATATCATAGACATGAAAATGGTTTATGAGCTTAAAATTCATTCATAAAAATTATCACAAAGGAAAAAATATTTCAAACCATTCATACCACATGGATCCCAAAGAAATAGCTGCAAATTTATCATTAATGTCCAGGCCAAACTGATACAAAATTGTGTCCTTGAGATGCCAAAGCTCCAAATGAGTCCAACTTATATAAATTACTGAGAAAATACATGATATAGACTTCACAACCACTCTCCATAGCCTTAGGGAGTCGAATCCATAAGATAGGGATCAGTTTCACCTACTGCCAAACAAGAATTTGAAGACTAGGAAGACCCAACAACTTGCCTCTAAAATAGAGGAAATTGATTCATTTGACCTCTAGAGGACTCATCTAATGTATCTACCCTAGATAATAATAAAAACATAAAATTTACATTTACCTTGACCTTTTACATTAGAAATTTCTCATTTCCCAAAATTGAAAGACAAAAAGTCAAAATTTGCTGAAGATGATGAAAATTGCATTTTCCTAGCAAAAGCGCAACACCATGGTAGGAAACATAGCCTCTTTTGCAAGCAACTTTTGGAGGCCTTCCCGGTGTCCAAATCAGCTCTAATATATCTCATTGAAAATATCTCTAAGTCTAGTTTCAAAATATGCCTCTTTTTTTCAAAATGGTGCCAATATTCCCTATAAAAAATCACTTCTCCCAATACTGGTAAAAGTGCAGTGCCAAGGTAAAAAAGGATGCAGAAACATGAAAATTTTGTGGTTTTTTGCACTTTTGATAGACCAGTTCTCCTCCAAATTTTCTGAAAATTGCTAGGGTTGATTTATTTATCATTATGAACATGATGGTGGTGTCCATTTTTCCATTGGAGGCTCTAAGAAAAATTGCAGTGCCAAGGGCGTTGCGTTTTTGGCAGATTTTCTGTGCGCCAAAATTTCTGAGTTTTCTGCAAAACTAGGCCTCATACATTGATAAATATCTCTCTAACCATGAGTTTTTTTGTAGAACAGAGATAGGTTTTTTTTCTTTAGCATGTTTTTAACACAAACCTCCTCCATTTTCCTACGATTCTTCTCTTATTGTCCAAAATATTCTCTGAACAAAGGTGTATAAAACAAGACATTTATGGAAAATGTGCCTTCAAAGATTTTTTTAAATTTCTCAAATTTTCTCCAAATTTCCTCAAAATTGCTCCAGAGATGCCAAATAAGGTGTGTTATGATATCATGGATATATCAACAAGTAGTTCCAATTCACCCTTATCCCTTTGACAACTTATGTTTTCCTTGAGTTTGTCCTTCAAAAGTTAGGTTTTCTGCCTCAAGCTTCTCCTTCTCCAATGCCTTCTTGAGACCTCTTGTTATTGGTTTCTTCCTAGTGGTTTGGGTTATTTTTGGTGTCTTATCCTCTTTTCTTCTATGTTTATCTCCTCCTCCATAATGTCTCTTTCCTGCCCCATGGTGTCTCTTTAGTCTTCCTTGGTGTAAACCCTAGGCATGAGGAAATGGGAGTGGGGATAGTGTTACGTAGGTAAATCCTCTCTGCAGAAAGAGACGATCCCTCTAGCCCTGGAGTGGGTCTAGTAAAAAAAGGAAAAAATAGATTTTAGGCTCCTAATGACTGAATGAAATAGACATGATAGATCAACCTACCTGGAGTCCAACACTGTCGTCGTAGCTGTTGTAGTGGTGGCTTCTCGATTCATATCTCAGCAAGTCACGATCCTTTCCTAGCGATGCTTGGATACTTGAACAAAATCAACAAAAAAGAGTAGCGTATGCAACAAAAATCTTATTCATAATTAATAACTAGACAAGGAGGGTTAAGCACATTGCATTAACAAAACACATCAACATGATATGGGAACCAAAAAATAGTTATACATTTGTATTAATAGAAGAAAGAGTTACAACCAAGCCTTGAAATCGTAGCCTCCTTCAGTGGGGTTCATTTTAAGCATGTCTAGATGAATGTCAGGGAATTCAGATGGGATGAAGGCACAAGCCTAAGCTCTCTCAATAAGGGACTCTTCTGTTCTATCTTGAATAGAAATCTCTCCAGTGTTTCTACTTTTTCAGTTCAACTCGGCTAGCTTCATCAACGGAGGGTGAGATATATTTACAGAGGCAGAGGAGGAGGTTTGGATCCCTACTATGGTGGAAGGGAGGCATTATATTATGGGAGGTTTCCCCAAAAGGTTGAAACAAGAGGCCAATGGAGGAAGGCCGTGGTTATTCAGTTGAACCACTCCCCATGACTCATCCACGAAGTTGTTATGATCAAAAATTTGCCTTTATTTTTAAAAAAAGTTCCATAAATAGATTTGTGCTGGAAGCTAACTAAGACAAAGTGCGCGCTGGCATGGGGGCCAGTGTTAATCTGCCTCATCGGTGTGAGGGCATAACTGGGTACCAGCACCAAGGCAAAAACGGGTGTTTTTGGTGGTCTGTTTAGGAAATGGTCAGCGAAAGGAATGTTAGAATCATGGTAAGGGATGCAATGATGATATTTTCAAGGCATGACACTTTATTTTGTTCAGAGAAATGAGCCTCCAATGTGTGGGATGGGGATTGCAGGGACAATGATAAAATGTTGTGTAATAGATGCCCCTAAAGCATAAGGTCTGAGAGAGAGGAAGGGCTGAAATTATTTATGAGAATGCGTCAAACCAAACACCGCTATCAGAATACCTGCAATTACAAGTACAATAGATATCTCTGAGACATGAACATGTGGCATGGGAACAACCACCCATAATAGAATACATATATGAACTGAGATCGGAGGTATGGATGCAACCATCCAGTATTAAGGATCGACAAATAGACTCAGGTTTGGTCGTAGCCATCCAATAAAAAGAGTCATGCAAAAAATAATGATACATCATAATATTCCGTAGCCTGGATTTTATCAGACAAAACCCAGGGTCTTGTGCTCCATCTCGATCTGAACAAGTACAGATTCAAGCATGTGAATGTGTGAGCTGAAGTCAAACATGCAAGAAAATAACAAGATTACTAGCCAATGATTAAATTTGTTAATAGGCATGAGAGAAACCACCAATAATGATGATGGCTCTCAAGGTACATCAGATACAATCCGCGGAACGTGAATAGTGAGTTGGCATCGAACACCCGCAGAATCATTCGATCGAAGGCCAATGATGTGGACCTGTCATCGAATGTGGAGAACCTGCCATGGAGGCATGCAGACTCCAATGTACTGGTAGGGAGTCTATAGACCAACTTCCTGGATAATGAGCTGAAGTCGACAGGAAGTGATGTAATATCCAAAAATGGTAACTGCCAGCAAGGCATGACTGGAAAACACATTTTCCAGGAATGGCTACTACAGGATTTGAAACCAGCACTTGGATCCCTTAGATCTGAGTATCCAAGTCCTAAATCCAAGATAATATAAAAAACAAATCCTTATAGGTGGGTTAAATAGATCTCCCACACCTAGTTTGCTTGAAAAATGTCCCAAAGAGGACTGCAGCAACAACAAACAATTCTGCTCAGAAAATAACCCAGTTTCACTGAAGCAAAGAAGTAGGCTAATAGGGAGGTTAAAAGATCAGAAGTATAACAATAAATCAGATTTACATTACAGCCCATACATTGTGTAAGAGAAAGAATAAGACTATACAGGAAAAATCCTCAGAAATGAGGTGCTACAACCACAATAAAACCCTGCAAAAACCTGACAACGTTATTTTAATGAGCTGAAGCAACAGTTTATTAATACTTATATCTAGAGAAGATCTGTACAAAAAAATATAGATATGTGTACAAGATATGCTCATCTATACATTCCCCTTGGGGTTTTGTGAAAAACATGAAGCACAGAGAGTAGATCTGAGATCTAGAGTTGCAGATCTGCAAAAATATCCAGAAATTTATGAATCATAGAATAGAACAGTAGATCAGATCTAAAACAAACATGCATTGGATGGCCAATCCATGGATCACCACAGTGAGAGGAAGAATCCTAACACCGGATATCTCTCCTCCAAAATGCAGACAAAACATACTGCAACTGCAAGCTTGCAAATAACACAGTTCAGGGATAGAAACTGCACTGTAGGCTCTGAGAATGATTTGGACTGATGCTAGAGTCTGAATCTGAAGCTTAACAGCTAATGCACTCTTCCAGGAGGTTAAAAGACACACTCACTGAGAAGAGGCACTATTATAATCTAGATCTGAGCAGATCTAGTATTTCCACTTGCTGCAACTCACAAGGACAACCCAACCCTCAACAAGATTAGCGTTGTAGGTGTAAGGTGAAGCTTGGCCCAAGCCGGATAGTGGACAAGACAAACAAGGCTCCTCCAAGAGCTGCTCAAGGAAGGAGGTGGGATTCCTAAACAGGAAAACCCCCAATGAGGGATGTCTCAGCAGACAACACCTTCAGAAAATAATATCTTCAACAAACTCTTCATGCTGCTCTCCTCTTCCTTTTATAATATTGGAGTCTTGTCAAACCCTAAACCACTTCATTAGTTTAGCCCCTTTCACATGTAGAACCTCCTTCTAGAATTGCATTGTGCCTCAAGGAGGTTCAATGCATCTAGATTGCGCTATAGATATGGTTATGTTTGACTTGGTCAAGTGATCAACCTCTTTCACACTCAAGTGTGTTTTATAAAATGGCCCAGATTTAGCCATGTTCACATTGGGCATTGATTTATTTTGTTATTTTCAGGAGTTTTACATGTCCTCCTTTACATTTTATTCATCAACATGAAATGCAAAACAAAACAAGGCAAAATAGAATATTCCCATTAGCTTAGGCTAATTGGGAATATTACAATCCTCCCCTCCAAGATGTTGCCTGTCCTGAAGCAACTAATAAGGTGAGTGCTACAAAATCTCCCCTTCTTCTCTTGTGGCTTCCTCATCCAATAGTCTCCACCATTGCTCCAGATTTTCTACAATAGTTCTGTCTTCTAATGGTCCCTCCCCAATGTGCAAGTTGACCTTTGGTAAGTAAGCCTAATGGCTCTCATCATGAAGCAATGGAAGGTCTATTTGGAAACCTTCTTGCTGATCCATGGCCTCCTCACGACAAAAGTGATGACAATCATGGGGAATTTCATCATCCATGAAAGACTCCCATCTCCATGCTATCATCCAAATGAAGTGGATCACCTCCCAGCTTGGCAATCCATAGAAAAAATCCTCCCCAATACATATGAGAGGCATGTCCCAAACAAACATATGGCTCACCCTACAAAGAAAAAATTGATCTACCATAGTGGCCATATAATATCTCATGCTCCCATTGAAGCATGTAGTGCAAAAAGAGTGGGAAACTCCTTTTCCCAAGGACACATCCCACCAATGTGCCACTCCTCCAACAATGTTCCCAAGAGTAAGAACATTTCCAACATATGGAATCATGATTAGAATCATGCTAGCTTCCATGTATGATAAAGGAGAAGGAAGATGTTTTCTCATGTGCAACCAACGAAGTTTTAACTACCATAGAATAGGAGATGACAAGTGCCTCTCCCAACACTTGTTTGATGATCCTTCCCCCTTTCATTCTTGGAGAAGGTACATAATAGTAGGTGAAAAGAATTCACACCCTGAAGAGTGCTTCTTCTCTCCAATATTCTCCAAGGCATGATCATCATCATTATAGTTCATGGCCTTAAGTGGCCTATGACACCCATCATAAATAGTGCTCTCTCTTGGAGCAAAGCCCTGCAAGTGAATGTTAGAAAAATGCAAGCATATAGGAAATACATCATAATATTCAGAGATACAATTACTTCCACACACTTGTTTTTCATTAGTGAGGTAACTCATGGATGAGTTCCCTCCCACATTCAATGAGTAAGGAGGTGTGAATGATGGCTCTTCCCACGAGCTATGTTCATCCTTATCTAACAAATAATCCATGCACTTATTCATATGAGAGTGCACCTCTTCCTTGAAACCCTCCCAAAAGAATCCATCTAAGATAGTATGATATGCTCTAATGAAACCAATGGGTTTGGAAAGCAAGATCTCATAGGATGCATTTAGTAGTTTCTCCTTGAGCTTGGAGCCTCTAACCAAATAGATATGATCATGGAAATAAATGACTCTCTCCACTACCTTATACCTCCCATCCATTACCTTCCCATCAAGAACCTCACATGTGAAAAGGTCCTTGAAGTATTCCATCATGAGTTGGGAATCCCAATAAGGATCTAGGCTTCCCAAAAATGACAGCGCTGTAGAGGTCTGAAATGCAGCTCCTCTCATACCATGGCTCTCCTCTTTGACATGCTTGATTTCAAAATCACATGTTGGAGCATTATAATCTTCCTTTTGCTACCTCTTTTGCAGCTAATCTTTCTCAAGACAAGATTGAAGCAGATGTAAATCAACTTCCCCTCGGAAAGTCCTTGTCTTCCAATACTTCCTTAATTTGGCCCATGCATGCAAGAGTGTTAAAATATTATTTTCATGTTCAGATATCTCTTTTGTGAATGAAGATACCATGGGATACCCCAAATATATGGATTTTCCATGTGTCCTCATGTCCATGCCATCATAGACTTCTGATTCCTCCTTTCTCAGCGCAGATAACTGAGTGGAAGATAGTAATGCCCCTTTCAGGAAAATGCTTACCTCTCTTCTGAACTCATGAGAGATTATCTACGCTATGATGGCTTCTCCCAAGGCTCCTTCCTTAGCCATGTATGAAAATGTTTCCCATAGTTGAGAGAACACTTTAGTTTTTCTTCCATCAGGAGGTCTTCTCGGTGGAATGACTCCATGTAAAGAGACATCAAGGCATAGAGCAGGATGTGTATATGTATGGACAGATTTGTCCTTGCCTTACTTTCGCAGATCCTTTGGCCTTATTTTTGTAGAAAACCTCTGAAACAGAGAGGGGGATATGCTCCTCATCAAGTGATGCTTGCCCTCCTATGGTCCTTCTTCTATCTTCAAGATCTCACCATTTGATGGTGATGGCACATGTTGCACATGGGTTGTGCCACAATCTCCATATGTGGGATTATTTGGAACTTCTTGCAAGAGTGAAAGAGTACCTCTCCTTGGAGCCATTGCCCCTTATTAATCTCCATGATGATCTATATGTTCCCTTGTCTTGACTTCGCTGACAGCCTCAGCCTCATCTTCCTTGATCTTGCAAGACCCTTGGAAGTTCAAGTGATTTTCTCCCTTTGGCACACCTTGTCCCTTCCTCTTCATAAAGAAGTTGCTGACAAAATGTTGTAGATTTGGTGATATGGCTAAGTGCACATATCCATGAGATGAGGACTTAGAAATTTCCTTATGTATAGATCTTGTAGATCTTGTTGAGGGATCTTCCTGCTCTTCCCCCCTCATTTCTTTGATGTCTTTTCTGATACTTTTCAGAGCTTGATATAGAAGTTTTGTGAACTTATTTTCTCCAAAAAACAAGGTTTGATATTTTTTCTCTTACAGATCTCCTCCTCCCCATGAGAAGACTCCATAATTCTTGAAGCTAACAGGCTGAGCTAAGGAAATTTGCTCTGATACCACTATAATATCCTAAAATGGGAATTGTCAGCAAGGCATGACTGGAAAACACATTTTCTAGGAATTGCTGCTAAAGGATTTGAAACCATCACTTGGATCCCTTAGCTATGAGTATCTAAGTCCTAAATCCAAGAGGATATAAAAAACAAATCCTTCTAGGTGGGTTAAACAGATCTCCCACACCTAGTTTTCTTGAAAAATGCCCCAAAGGGGACTGCAGCAACAACAAACAATTCTGCTCAGAAAATAATGCAGTTTCACTGAAGAAAAGTAGTAGGCTGATATGGAGGTTAAAATATCAGAAGTATAACAGTAAATCAGATTTACATTACATCCCATACATTTTACAAGAGAAAGAATAAGACTATACAGGAAAAATACTCAGAAATGAGGTGCTACAACCACAAGAAAACCCTGCATAAACCTGACAACATTATTTAAATGGTTTGAAGTAGTAGTTTATTAATACTCAGATATAGAGTAGATCTGTACATAAAAATATAGATCAAATTCAGATCTGTGTACAAGATATTCTCATCTATACATTCCCCTTGGGGTTTTGTGCAAAACATGAAGCATAGAGAGTAGATCTGAGATCTAGAGTTGTAGATCTACAAAATATCCATAAATTTATGAATCATAGAATAGAACAGTAGATCATATCTGAAACAAACATGGATTGGCTGGCCAATCCATGGATCACCACAGTGAGAGGAAGAATCCTAACACCGGAGATCTCTCCTCCAAAATGTAGACAAAACACCCTGCAATAGCAAGCTTGCAAATAACGCATTTCAGGGATAGAAACTGCACTGTAGGCTCTGAGAATGATTTGGCCTGATGCCAGAGTATGAATTTGAAGCTCAATAGCTAATGCACTCTTCTAGGAGGTTAAAATGCACACTCACTGAGAAGAGGCACTAGCATAATCTAGATCTGAGCAGATCTAGTATTTCCACTTGTTGAAACTCACAAGGACAACCCAACCATCAATAGGATCAGTCCTGTAGGTGTAAGGTGAAGCTTGGCCCAAGCCTAATAGTGTACAAGACAAACAAGGCTCCTCCAAGTGCTGCTCAAGGAAGGAGGTGGGATTCCTAAACAGGAAAACGCCCAATGAGGGATGTCTGAGTAGAAAATACCTTCAGAAAATAATATCTTCAACAACCTCTTCATGTTGCTCTCCTCTTCCTTTTACAATATTTGAGTCTTGTCAAACCCTAAACCACTTCATTAGTTTATCCCCTTTCACATGTAGAACCTCCATCTAGAACTGCAATGTGCCTCAAGGAGGTCCAATGCATCTAGACTGCGCTGTAGATATGGTCATGGTTGACTTGGTCAAGTGATCAACCTCTTTCACACTCAAGTGTGTTTTATAAAATGGCCCAGATTTAGCCATGTTCACATTGGGCATTGATTTATTTTGTTATTTTCAGGAGTTTTACATGTCCTCCTTTACATTTTATTCATCAACATGAAATGAAAAACAAAACAAGGCAAAATAGAATATTACCATTAGCTTGGGCTAATTGGAAATATTACAAGTAACATGGTCAAAGGAGGGTCATAATGTATCCCACATCATCGACACGAGATAGAGGAACATAATGATAGTGAATCAGGATCAACAAAGAATCATAGGTAGGTTGAAAACTACAGAGGCAAACTTCTCTTGAACATATCAGCGACACGACTCTGGATTTGGCAGTATTTGACATCAAGGGATATGAGATCATAATGACATGGCAAAGAGAAGATGAGAGGTCAAAACAGATTACCCAAACCCAAAAAGGCATGAATGATGAAATGAGATGTCCCCAACCCGACACGAATGCAGACGAGTGTCATGTTCAAGAGCAACATACTGCCGACACAACTAAAATCTGGTTCAATTTTCCCGCACCATTTCTGGCGAGTACCCCAATTATTTTTTAAAACAAGCTTGAATGGGATAGCATATGCTTGTTCTTTAAGTTTTTCCTTTGGAAAAATCCATCCTAGTACATTTTACAAGCCCTAGGAAGGAGTAACGTGATGAACGTCATGATGACGATGTCCAATGTCATCAGGGTTTAATGAGTCTGACAAAGAAAGAGCTCAGTATCTTTTCATGTTTAAAGAGTTTGGAAAGAAACAGAAAATAAAACTCCAGCATGTCCCTTTCCATAAGTAGTCTCTCAGATTCAAAAAAGGTAGAAAACAATATCTGAAAGAACCTCTTAGTCGCGATAGGTTAAGGTATTCCTTTTTCGTAAATAATCTATCCCAACCCGAAGAAGGGGTATACGTATATTGGGTAGATATCGTTTCGTAGCGATTTAACGAGTTCAAAACGACAAGAGTCTCAGAAATATTTTTAGTTTTAGAGAGTCAGAAAAGAGATGAAAGATGACTCTAGTAGTGACTTTTTCGTGTTGTTATCGAGTCCGAAAATGTATAAAATACAACTAGTTACTTCATCACTATCACATTAAAGACCTGTAGCTGCACAAGAACAAATGTAAAACCCATTTCTCAAAATAACATAATGTAATAATCAAAAAATATGTCTTAAAACCTAATTAGGGTTCTGAAAATTTATAAAATGCCAAAAATGGTAAAAATAATAATTACTTTTCACTTTTACCTCTTGTGGAGCAATAGTGACCCCATTTTACCTTGCGATTTGGCGGCGACGATAGTGGGAAATCTAGCAGACCAATCTCGAATCCGTCAGTTCCAAGTAAGAGTTGACATCCTTCCCCACATTTTAAGAATTCTTTCTTTACCTGCATTCCTCAGTTTTAATTTCTAAGGGGGAAATTGTGAAAACTAGGGCACGGTGGTTGGCGCAGGTTTTAGGCACGGACTCACACCGACCACCCAAATTTCTAAACTGGGGCATGCCCATTGGCATGACTATTTCTAAAAAAGTCGCACCAACTACGTAGACCTCTTAAAAAACTCCTAATGCAAGAAAGAAAGCCTAAATTTCACAAATTGCAGCTTTGGATTTGGCTAATAATGTCCATATGAACATGTCTACAGGTGAAAGAGTGACAAAATGGTGATAGAGTGGAAGGAACGGGAAGACAACGAAGAGGATGAGCTTGCCATGGGAAATGCAAGATGCATGGAAGCTCTCAGAGACTGTGGACTGAAAAATTTCTTCATGACACCATGTCTTAGAGCTCAACCGGAGCTGCTACAATACTTAATCAATATCTGGGATGAGGATCAGGAAAAATTCATTCTTCGAGATCAGGAACTCGAGATTGATGTTTCTGATATTTATTTCATAACAGGACTGTCGTGGAGGGGGGTAGCACCAATCTTGACTGGCACCTGACCCACCATGGAAAGCATGGGCATGGTGATTGACAGGGTATGCCCAAGAGTATGGAAAGGATAAAAAAGTGGGAAAGTGGACATCCAGACTATCCCAGCTTTAACACTAAGGGTAGTGCTACACATGATCACATGTGCTGCAAGAACATAGGAACCGCACGAAGCAAAAAAAACACAACTAATTCTTGCTGTAGACTGCTTGACATCGACCATCTACAACTGGGCAAAGGCAGTAACAATCAATATAAAATGTCAGCTAACAAAGTGCAAGAAGACCAAATTGAAATAGTTTGGTTATGGATCTATCCTAGTATCGTTCATTCTAGAATGGCTACTAATATTTCAGCGTCAGGAGGTGATAGTCCCAACACCACCAGCACTAGAACCATGGATGGCCTGATGGGCAACTCTGATGCCAAGGTCAGGGGGTGGTCAACGGATGTCTTGGAGACCAGAGTTCTGTGATTGGCTCCGTCGATAGTTGATTGTCGTGGAGGACTGGCCCGACTCTGGCACAAATTTCACTAGTGATCTAGACCTCCCACTCCCAGAAGGAGAGGATTGGGATGAAGCACTTGGTAAGACTCATTTTTTAATTTTTATGAGTATTATTATTATTATGATTTTTTGGTATGTATGTTTTGACAATTAATCCATGAATTTGCAGATGTAGACCCAGAGAGACCTGTAGGGATGTGTCTGATAGCAAGGATAATACCTCGTGATTTTGATGTTATCGCTCATGGTGAGGAGGAGGAAAGCGTGCACAACTTGGAGGGAATTGCCCGTCGGGTCCTAGAATATGCATGTTTTGACGATGTTCCGTGTGCATACCAAAGACATACTGTGGGAGTGTCGAACCGAGTTCACCACTTGCTAAGGCAGATTTTCCGGGCAGTGATATGCTATCATGATCATCATGTCGACTAGACATCTATGATTTTATTTCTTTATTTTGTTGTGAGACATGGTGTCTCGGGATGTAACAGAAACACACATATTTTTGAAATTGACAGTGCACACTAATGCAAACCTTCGATATATATATATATATATATATATACACCAGTACTTTCCTATTTGATATGAGTCTCTCATGTGATGATGATTTTACAGATTACGCAAATTTCTATCTAATACAGTGTTAGCCACTGTATCAGTTAATGCGTTCATTTGTCTAGGAATATGTTGATATGTGATATAATAAAAATGTCTTTCTAGCAAATAATGCTTGATAAGCTGAAGAACAACATGCTGTGAGTCTAGATTTACAACCAATGCACTAATATCGAGGGTAATTTCCTTAGTTAACAGGTCAATGACAACACTATATTCATGAGATTGTTTGTAGTTTGTCCTAGACAAATACCTTGCAAGTCTATCAACTCACCAACAGGATCATAAATCACCCAGGCTGCCGAAGACAAGTTCTGAGTACTGCGAGAAGCACCATCCACGAAACCAGCATAAGGGGTAATAGACATCTGCACAATAAGCAACGACTCAATAAGAAGGAAAACACTCGCAAAACACACCAAGCCAAAAAATGTACAAAAATGAAAAAAAAAACACTTATGTACACAAAACATGCATGAATGACTCATGCATAATACTTCTTGAGATACAACCCATTTCTGGGCTGATCTAAAGGATGGCCTTCATAATCAATGAGCTCATAGCCCCCATTTTTAAAAATGCATTTAATGATTTAAGGCCCATGCCACATGGGTTGAAATTTTCCTGCCCCCAGCTTATCATGAGCTTGATCATACAAGAGGATGGGGTCTCCTTATACAAAGGAGCAAGGAGAAATCGACTAGTCAATCGCTTCTTCTGTGCTTTGATGACCAAAGCAGCAAAATGATGAGTTTCATCTAGCCTCTCTAAGTAGAGGAGATGCTCTTATTCAGGGGAAGTGTTGGGCAGTAATTTAACAACTAATTTGAGTGAAGGTATTTCACACTAAATCGGAAGGGTAGCTTCTAGATCGTAAACAAGATGGAATGGAGTGAATCCGATCGCATCCTTGACTGAGGTTCGGTATGCCCAAAGAGCCGAAAATAACATGAGATTACAATTGGATCTGTGGATCCCAATCGTACTTTGAAGCACAGTGACTAAATTTTTTTTCACAGCTTCAACCTAGCCATTGGCTTGAGGATAGTACGACGTTGAGTTGTCATGACGCAAGCCCAACCTGGAGGTCAACTTCGCCACCATATAATGCCAAAAATGGGAACCATTATCTGCAACGATGGCTTGAGGGACACCAAACCTAGAAATGATGTGATTGAATATGAATTGCGTTGCTGTCTTACCGTCGGTGGTAGGTGTAGGCATTGCTTCGGCCCATTTGGTGAAGTAGTCAACGACTACGATAATATAATGATGACCCCCAGCTAAGTGAGGGTTACACGTCATAAAATTGATGCCCCACTTTGCAAAGGGACCAATGGTAATGACAAGGTGGAGATGTGCAGGCGATGCGTGCATTTTGCGCTGATAGATCTGGCAATAATGACATTTACGGACAACAACAATGAAATCCTTGAAGATAAAGGGCCATAAATACCCAGCATGAATAATCTTATATATCAGTGGCATAACCAGACATGTGAACACCGCAGGCGCCACTGTAGCAATCACTTAGAACTTTCTTAGCCTCCTCGAGGGTCAAACACTGACAAAGAATGGAATCAACTCTGACATGGTAGAGTGTATCTCCGAATATACGATAAGATTGTGACTAATGACGGATGCGTCAATGATCATCCTTCGTCAACTCAAATCAAAAAGTATAACTCTGAAGATATACGATGATATCACTGTACCAAGGATCGAGGGTAGAGATTAGAAAAAGCGTATCGTTTGGAATGCGTTCTTCAGAACCAGATGGAGCGGAATCAGAGGGAAAGGATCAGATCAAATTAGCAAAGACGAGTGATTTATTTGACTTGGCAGTAGTAAACACCAAATCTAACTCTTGGAGGATAACAATCCACTTTTAGTATTTCCCCCCCAGAAATTTTTGAGACAATACGTAGGTCATAGCGTTGCATTCTGAAATCACAGTCACAGTATGCAATAGAATATAATGACAAAAATGTTGAACTGCTTGAACTGTAGCTAACGTTAACTTCTCAACATGAGCATAACGTGTTTCGGTATCGAGAAGGTTATGAGAGAGGTATTAAATAACATGCTCATCACCGTCATCATCGTCTTGAACTAGAACCATGGAAATCGTGTTGAAAGCAACAGCTAAGTAGAGGGAAAAATCTCGATGATAGTTTGGAGGACGAAACAAAGGAGCGTTGACAAGCAACGTCTTCAAAGCGTCAAAAGACTTCTGGGTGACCTAATCCCAAAGGAAAGGGACACCCTACTTTAATAATCGCGTGAATCCTTTGGCTACTTCAGCATAGTTAGGTATAAAATGACGTAAAAAATTAGTTTTCCCCTGCAGACTCTGCAGCTGATGTAACAAAGATGGAGAGGGGAGATTAATAATAGCCTCAACTTTGAGTGGATCAAGGCAGATCCCATCTTTGGACACAATAAACCCTAAAATTCTACTGGAATAAACACAAAAAACACATTTGTGAGGATTGAGTTGTATATTGTAGCGTCGACAATGAAGAAAGGTTTGACGAAGATGGTTAGGATGATCCTTACGTTTAGCTGAATAAGACAGAGGGTCATCCAGATAAGGTTGAACGATGTGCTTAATATCATGAAAAGCATATGAAATCGCTCATTGAAATGTGGCCCCTATATTCTTCAAGCCGAAAAGAAGGCTCTTATACGCGAAAGTACCCCAAGGACAGATGAAACCTGTCTTATGTTGATCAGTTGAGAGAATTTTAATCTAGTTATAGCCAGAAAAGCCGTCCATGAGGGAAATTATCTCACTCCCAACATAGTCATCAATGATCTGATCAATAAAAGGATTAGGATAATTATCCTTGGGACAGGCCCAAATGATGTCACGATAATCAACACAGACTTGAATGGTTCCCTGTTTCTTATCTATAAGGACAATGTTGGACACCCATCCTGTCAAGGGAATTGGGTAGATGAAACCAGTGTTGAGAAGTTTTTCAACTTCACGTTTAATGGCAACAACTTTCTGAGGGTGCACAGGACGAAGGTGTTGATGAAAATTCTTCGAACCAGGGTAGGTAGGAATCTCATGCACTACGATACTGGGATCAATCCCAGGAATTTCTTCGTAAGACCATGCAAAGACGTCACAAAACTCATGGAAAAGGCTAGTATAAACTTGAACTTCATCCGAAGAATAGGTGACCCCGAGATGGATGTTCTTGACAATTCCCGGTTTTACAGAAATGTCAATAGGCATTTTTTGCATAATGTTACTTAAGTTACCCTCCGAAAATACTTCATGTGTCATAATAGGTGTTTGAAGCACAGGATAAGGAACCTGAGATGCAAACCTCTCAAGACATGTAGACATGACCCCAAGGCCAGGCATGAATGAGGAACGATGATAACCATCATTCCACGACAAATCCTCGAGAGACATAGTTTCCACGATGGCTTCATCAGAAGGAAATATTTCTCGCAAGGGATCAGATGAATCTGAATCACTGAGCCAAGGGGATTGAGAATAAGCGTCGAGAGACATGCTCAAAGGATCATGATCAAAAGGCGGAGGATTCGAAGCCACAGGAAGTTCACAATAATCAATCTCAATCAGACTTAAAGGCATCGAATCTCCAAAAGAATCGACCTGTTTAGGCGAAGGGATAATCCATGGGTCATCAGACCGAGAGATCATATTGATCTAAACAGTGTTAGGTGGAGGAAGAGGAAAAATACCCGTAAGGGGAGGATCTTTGAAGAGACCCGACCAAATGCTCTGGTAGGGAATAGGGATCTTATCCACATACGGAACATTGTTCTCGTAAGAAGAAATGAAGAATGAAAATTGATCAATAGTAACAATATTTCCTTCATGTGGGAATTTTAGGACATGAAATTGAGTAGAGGGAACGCACATCATAGTGTGAGTCCAACTGTGACCAAGGAGAAGATTGTAATTTAGCTTGGCGTCAACTACTTCTACCTCAACATTTATTGTCTTCCCTTTCAAGTTAATCGACAAACTAGCGAGAACACCCAAAGGTTTGGATTCTTTTCCATAAAATGCTTCAAGGAAATTTGGTGATGAATTCAAGGTCAGAGAACCAATGGCTTTCCAACAACAAGATGACATGATGCACATTGATGCACCTTCGTCCACAACTGCTCGATGGATATCGAGACCATTAATGAAAACCTGTATAATGAGTGTAATCTGATGCGAGAGTCGTGGAACGAAATTCTCTAAATCGAAATCAAGAAGGCTAGTATCAGTAGGATCACGCCGCTAATCGCAAATAACAAAGCCTTCTGTTGAGATGGAAAACTTTGAAGTACTTCTAAAGTAGACATCATAGATGGTTTCTAATCCAAATCCTCAACAATACTGTAATTTTGAGCGGAATGGGAGTTTGGATTGTAAGAAGACTTCTTGAGTACACCTGTGGAAGGTGGTCATACAACGGTCTCAATACTGGGCCTTTCAATATAAAGAGGGCCAGAAGCAGGTGGAGAAGGAGGACCATCAGCGATACCTTTCCCCGCTGCCTGATGTGATTCGGTATAATCTTTCGATCGAGTAGCAATAGAAATCGATGCAGAACCCTTCATTATGAACACCTAAGAGCCAAATGGGGTAGAGGACTGAGGTTGATCTACCATTTGGGTCTGCTGAGATGGAAAAGGTTCTTTAAGAATAGCTGTAGTTCTCGGTGTTATCACCCTAGTAATTTCTTAGGTCATGGGATTTTGATTTATAGTTAAAGAAAACTAGGGGTAACCACAAACCTACTTTGGAAATTTAGGATCTAGCCTTCCTAAATTTCAGAGAGGGCTCTCTCTTTCAGATTTAACTTTGTTTTGAATTTATATTTTAGGCTAGGTATAATTGAGCACTTGGTTTTTTGTTTGAAAAGCTCGGTGGGAAATAAGATTACTTGGAGACAAATTAAAGAGGGATCTACTAGTCCATTGGGCTATGGAGTCAAGATGTAGCAAGAAAAACTGGAAGGCAAGGCAAAAAGGATGCTAATGTACTCAGGGCAAGGTAGATAACCCTCAGAGATTTGAATAGTTTGTTTGGATGAGATGGCTTGCTTTCGGGGTAAAGGGTAGTGAAGGATCCTTTGATCCAGAAAAAGAGGAAGGAGGCAGGGGTAAAAAGGGACTGGGAGAAACTAAGAATTCCTAAGTCCGTAAATAAGCAGAAAACATTGAAATGATCAAGTAGTTAAGACAGGGAGTTTTTACACTTATCCTGAAATAATATTCCTAATTAATCATTCAGATTGAACAACATTTATGAAATTGAATGAAACTTCAGAAGAGGAAACAATGACAGTAAGAAATCACTTTACTCATTATCTTATCGTATGAATCCTGAGTTATGAAGTCCAGTTTGCTATTGTCCAGATTACTGCTATAAATCAACACATGAGCCTCCAAAGTACCAGCAAAATTGTCTATAATAATCTAAACAAATTTATTCCACACTAAACACTTCATAAACTGAAGTATTTATACAAATGTTTATTACAAAATATCCTAGAGAAATCTAGGAATAGCTCTAGGAAAATAAAATATCTTAACACACTAAGAGGGTCAGCTTCTTAACGACTTAAGAAAGTTGTCCTCTTATCTAGAAAAAACAGAACTATCTTATCTAATTACAACAGTTTGCTGACTAGGTGTACATGCTTGCAGGCACATTTGGAAGATATTTGTTTGAAGATTTCTTGATTGATACTCTTTCACTTTATATCCTTTAATGCTGCTTTTCTTCGTGATACACTTTTACTCTGTTCATCTGTCACTTTACTGCTAGTAAAATGTAGAATTTACCATAGTAAAAACTAGCAGATTGTTTCTGATTTGATACACTTTGACCCTGTTACTTTGATCTGATACACTTTCAACTGCTATTTTTACCTTTTGACAACTATAAATGAAATGTTTACTGTGGTAAAAAACTGTCCCATCATTTCTCTGTCTTGCTTGAATCTTCCTTTTACTCTTTTACTGCTGTAAAAGATTCATATCAACAGTAAAAATCCAAAATCAAATAAACTATTTTTTATTCTTTTATTCTTAACTTCACTATTTTACCTGTACTTTTTCTGTTGTTTTGCTCCAATGTTGCTATAACAAATCTGTGAATTCCTGCCATTGCTGATCACTTGGTATTCTCATACTTTTCAAATTTCGGTAACTTTCATCAGCATTAGTGTACTTTGAGAAATTTGGTTTGATAATGAAAATATGTTTAATTTCATTCTGTAGAAAAAATAATTTTTCAAAGTACTCCAAGACAACTTTACCAGTTGGGGAACCTTGTGGCAGAGGCTTATTTATTTGTTCTTTGGCATAGGCTCTGATCTTCTTGTCATAATCTGTTTGAACCATTAGCTTTTCATTAAAGCCATGAATGTCTGGGAGGCCTACTTGTCTTAATATTGTGTATTGTGCCAAAACTTTGTTATTGACAAATCCATGACCTTACACTTTTCCTCCAAATTGTTCATTATATTCCTTTTATTTATGACCTTTTTGATTTGAAGAATTGTTTTAGTCCTATCTTGTATTTTCAATTCTTCAAGCTCCTCTCAATTTTTTCTGTTCAAAAATGTAATAAGCTTTAAATCTTGAGATGGTTTATTAGCAAGCTCTTCCTTTTTTTTTCTGAATTTCCACCTGTGCTGCCTTAAGTAGATCTCTCTGCTTATATATGATTTGAATTGAAGGCCATTGTAGATGTATGCCTTGAATTATGTTTGTCCAAATATAGTTCTTGATGAAGGACACCTATTCACTGAGATTTACTTGCTGCTGTAAGACCTTTACCTGTTCATCAAGTCTATTTTCTCTTTGTTCATGTCCTTTTGATGTAATCAATGTATTCCTGTTTGATGATTCAAGAGTTTGAATGGTCTTTTTCAAATTGATTATCTCATTATTTTTTAGGGACATCTCCTCCATGGCTTTTACTATATCTGTTGCTTCACCTGCTTCATGTACCTGTGTGGTGGATGATCCTGTGGTAGAAGTATCTATAGATTGCACTGACACTGTAGTTGCCAGTGGCACTTTTGGGGCTAAATGTTTTGCCAATGTGAAAGGTACATCTGTGCTAACTATAGGAATAATAGTGGGAATAGGTCGCACATCAGCTTCTTTTACTGCTTCTTTTTCTTTTATAAGGTTGTCCATCTGATCTTCCATCTCTTTGACTTGGGTAGTCAGTTTTAGTATTAACTTGGCCATTTTATCTTTTTCAGTTTGTTCTTGGAGGATTTCTTTTTCTTGAGGATGTTCGTTTTGAGGAAGTTTTAACTGTTTCTTCAAAGCAGTGATATCATCATTCTTTTGCTTTATCAAGGCCTGAGCAACCTGTATTTTTTATGGATCTACTCCTATCTGAAGGACTAGATCTTCTAAGGACTTAATCCTTAGTTCTTTTGCCTATAAAAAGGCTTTGTCTAGCCTCATCTGGTCCTGCATATTAAAAATGGTGTTTTGCAATTGAGTAGCAGTCCTGGTCTTATCCACTATTTTTGAATATAGCATTTCAGATGTATGTCTATGAAATTCAATTTGATCTAGCTCATGGATATTTTCTGAATCAACTTCAATGTCTGTCTTGCTGTAGTTTGGGACTGTCTTTGGATTTGCAGCCTTTGGTTGTAGGTAGGACATGATCATTTCATTATTAGAATAATCAAATGTTGTTAATAGTATGTCCTTGTTACCTGGTTTTTCTTCAAGAAATTGAGAGTAAATTTCTCTTTTGATCTCCTCATTTTTCTCCTTAATTTGTTTGTACCTTTGTTTGATATCTGAATCTTTTTCATCTGCTGTTTTGGAAGAAGAGGGAATTTCTAAATCAACCTGTTTTTCAATCATTTTCTTGCCCTTCTTATCTACTGCAATCTATTCTTTTCCAATTTCTTTCAAAACTTCATCAACTATTACAATGGCCTCTTGATTTTCTGAATGATCATCACTCATTCCATGATCATTGGTATCATCTATTTCCATGGTCTTTTCCTTTTCAGCATTAGTAATTTTTTCTCTTTTGTTGTAAATTAATTTAAAATTATTCTCAGTAATAGTTTGAGGTGAATAACCTTCATCATCCCTTGATCTTTTGTTTGAAACTTCTTCCTATTTGGTAACTATCATATTCTGTGAATTGTCTGCTTTTTAAACTATTTCTGTATCATCAGTAGGATCTATCAATGTGTTTTGCATCCATTTAATTTGATTGAAAAACCTCTCAATATGTGGTTTTGAGTCATGTATAAAAGGTTGAAGCTTGCATTTTACCCTTATAGAACTGAGGTAACCCTGGGGACCATAATTCCATTGAAAACTCTCTTGAAACTGATACTCTGATAATTTTCTAGATATTTCTTTCTTAGCCTCCCTATTGTTTACTATGAAAGGGCCAATCTGGCTCTTCAACTTAAACTAAGTCTTTTTCTTTGATGCCATGAAGTTTATAGCATCTGCATTTAAAACTTGTCTCAAATATTCCAATGCAAAAACCCTGATGGTTAAAACTTTAGGTAACTTATATGGGGACAAATTTGTTCCAAATATTCTTAATTCTGTGTGTCTCTGATATAAGTACCAGTATCCTACTTTGGATTGTTCAGAAAACTGTAATATTCTCTTCATTTCTTCACTCACTCTGGGCTGTTCGGACTTGTAAATCAAATTCATTCATGTCTTGATGAATAAGTCTGAAAATTGTTTATAACTGAATTCATTTCCTTCCTTTCTGAGCAAGGATGTCCAAAATATCACTAATAGAGGTTGGCCCTCTACATCCATCGTTTGAAAAGAAATGGGAAAATGCTCAGCTTGGAAAAATAGAAACAAATGGAATAGATAAGATGAATATCTAAACACTCCCTCAGTAGGCAATTTGGCCAGTTGGTAATGTATGCTATCAACAATGAATCTAGAAAAATCAAAGATCATGGCAGGAGGCTTCCCTGGGGATAATGTAGAAAGAAAACCAGGTATAGATGCATCAGTAAATTCATCATTAAAATACCCTAGAATGAAGGATAGCATTGAGATCACTTGTCTAGAAGCTTCAGGAAAATCAGAAGTAAAATATGGTGGATTCACCTTAGGAAGGTCTACATGGACAGGCATAAAAAATTTAAATATCATAAACTTTTTATGGAAATCCAACTCTAAGTATAACTGTGTTAATTCTTCAATTGACAAGGGCACTACTCTAGGATCAAGCTTCAATTGAAGCATCTCATTTATGGATTCCGCTGTGATGAAAAACAGAATTTCTCTATATTTGTTTACCATGGTTCTCTGATCAGGAACATAATGCATTTGACATAGTCTGACCAAGTCCTGGGCTGGATGAGTAACAGGAACTACATATTTGGGAAAATTGGATTCCCAAATAGGTATGTCATCTTGCTTTTTATTCAGAAATTTATCATAACACCAGTTATGAATCTCAACCAAATTGAATTCTACCACTGTATCAACAATCTTCTAATCTAAATCAGTTAAAGGAATGTTTTCTTCAAAGGAAACAGGTGGTAGGAGAGGTCTAACAACTTCATTTGAATCAGCTGTTAAAGCAGGATTTGGCTTGTTGATCTTTGAGGATTCAAGCTTGGGAAGCTTGGTCGTTACAGATTTTGAGGCTTTGGGATCTGCAAATTTGGGTGTAACCTGTTTTTTAGTCATTTTTGGGAATAACTAAGCAAGATTAAAATATTTGCTTTAGTAAATTTTGAAACAGCTGGTAATTGAGTAGATCTGGGATAATTTTGGGAATTTAGGAATTTGAGCAAGGGTTTTCTGGGTGTAGAGGACTGAAAAAAGGGATTTCTGGCTTTCTGTGCACTTTTTAAATCTTTTGAACCGTCGAAATTGTCTTTTAATGACTAGAAATTAAGAAAATGGCTTTGAAACAAAGTTTTAGGTAAATGGAAATTTCTTAGGAAAAATTGCGAGGATTTGCCTTGTTTTTTCAATGTTTGGGCATGATTAAATTGGTAATTCTGGTCTCAGTAACTTAATTGGTTTAATTTACTGTCAAATTGTGAATTTCGTAGGTCAAATTCAGTAAAATACCTGGTTCATAGGTATCTTAATAGTCGAGGACGGTTGTCTGGTGGCTTCGACTTTAAACTGAATCCACTGGTGTAGTAGGTGGCTTCAACCGCTTCGGATATATAGATCAATGGGAAATTTTGGCTTTAGGGCAATAAATTGGCCAACAGAGGTTCAAATCTCTTTAACACAGTCGAGACGGAGGCTAAATCAGTTGGGAGTGCGAAATAATGATATAAAATAGTGATATATTAAGGTTTAAACCTTCAATGTTTACCATCATAAATATCATTTATTACAGGTCTATTCAATGGCGGGAGGTGGATTTGCAAAAAAAACCAGTGGTTTTCGCGTTCGATTTGGATGGTAAGTGGTTTAAGCCTTTTGGAACACGATCTAATTAAAATCAGACACGTAGCATTAGGAGGTTTGGAAAAACAACTTTTATCGCGCAACTTTTAATAAACATTGAACGATTACTTTTGGAGCGCGATAATGAACACGCACCGTTGGATTTGATTGGTTGATGCGAACGGTCAAGATCTTTCAAAGACTAGCGGTGAAGGATGGGTGGGGTCTAGGCGCTATTTATGAAATGGCGCATTTAATATATAACAAAACCTTTATAAAATGTGTGATTATAACCAAAGTTTAGTTATATATAGAAATGTTTATATGCGCGGGGGTAATGGTAAAATAGATGTAAACCTATGTATAGTCCAAAAGGGGTTTATCGGGCAATTTATATATATAAAGTGAGTTTATATATATCGTAAATGGTGCGTGGGGAGGGTTAATCTTTATATAAAACTTAATATTTTATATAATTGGGAATTATTAAAAAGGTAAAAGTCTTTGTTGTGTGATTTCACACTTTAACCTTGGGTTAAGTTGGGGAAGGGTAATAAGTGAATTACAAAGATGCGGGGATATCGCCTTTATAAAAACTTAGGCTTAAAATGACATAGTTGAAGTAGTATTTTTTCCGCTTTAGACATATAAAATATGTGTAAAGTGCTTCTTTTATTTTATTTGTATTATATAGTTATAGAATATGGCGATGTCTATTCACTATAGGGGGTGGGGTATTTGAATAGGGTTAGTTTTAACACCAAAGGGAGTGTAATTGGGGTTTTAATTCACCACGTGGATAATATTATTTGGTCAAAAAATATTATAATAGTGGGTTTAGGGGATAATTAGGTAAAGGAGTTATAATACTTAGGATAAGGTGTGTTTATAAGGATTTAATAAGTAAATTAGAAGTTAATATGACTTAGGAAAATGAAAAACACAAAAATACACTAGATGACTAAGTAAAGTGAAAACTTAAAGCAAAGCTTATCATTTTATAATCTCACCACCTTTACTTAGGAAATAATGTTTTTTTAGGGTTTTTATGCTTTATGAGATGTAGGAAGTTAATCAAATGGGGGCTTTATGTATCATTAAGTAAAAATGGAGTCTTCACTTATGAAATTGCATGGTGATGAATGCATAAATGGTAAATAATGAAAATTAGGGATTATTATAGGAATTCAAACATTCTTAACTTAACATTCATTGAGCCTTGGGTCCGGTCCCAACAAAAGTCAGAGAAATGCTCTGAGCCTTTTTGACTGCAAGTTTAGAATGCAGAATAACTATAGGGGAGGGAAATTAGTTATTGTAGCCTGGTGAAAGATATTTACAATGATTTTCCCACCTTCTTCTACCTACCCAATCTTTAATCTAACATTTTTTCTTCCATTTGTGTAGGTGCATTTGAGCTAGCAACCTTGAACATTTTATTCTTTTGAAAGCAGTAAAAACTATCTAATTCTACCTTATTTCATCCAAGGACCCAGATTAAACTGTTGGGTTCCTTTTTACTTTATACCTATCTACTTAATTTTCAGGATTAAACTGTCTGACAACTCTTTATTCTCTATCTAAAACAAGTAAATTGAAACATGACAATTCAAGATTAATCAGTTCAACTCATCATGTATTATGGCATTTATTGACACTCTGCCATAATCAACTGCAAAAAGTAAAAATTAGTGGCATTTAGACTTGCACACTTTCATGTTTTATTCATCTTTTTCCTTTTGGGGTGTATTATTTTTTCTAAGTCCTTTGATTTTTATTTTAGGACTTCTGACCCTCTTTTTGATATTTCTTTTTATTTTTTCTTTTATTTTTACAAAATATGGGAAAACAACTTGCAGAAAGAAAAGTATGTACATATTTACAAGACTATCATAAGTCAATTCCAAATTATGAATCCTATATTTATAGGAGCCTAACAGCGGCTTCACATGGGGATGGCATTTCCTGGTGAAATGTCAAGAACTCTAAGATCAGTAGCCTTGAATTTTTAACCTTGATGATCATGTAACTGTCTTCTGATTTCTGCAATAACTCATACTTATGATATTTTACTCTTCAAAGCTTAGGGCCTTCACTCCGGGCTTCAACTTTTGAAAAGAAAATATCCAATCCAATCTAATCACTTGCAATGAATATTTACAATGATGTAAAAAAGGAATCAATCTAGAACTAGTTTTTAGTTAACTCAGAAGAATAGTAGTGTTTAAGCATCCTACCATTCACTGGTCCTTCTGGAATGTCTGTTCCATCCAAATTTCAGATAAAAAATGCATTATTACCTCTGTACCCATAAATTTCATAAGGTCGCTTCCATAAAAAATCAAATTTTCCATCTTTTCCCTTTTCCTCTCTCCTGGAATCCCACTTTAACACTTTATTTCCTATGTAAAAATCATCCTCCTTACTCCATTTATCAAAAATCTTTTTGATCTTATCATGAATTACTTGAGATTTTTCATATACTTCCTCCCTAGTCTGTTGTAAATGAATGGTTTGATTTATTCTTCGTTGAATGTCATTAATCTCAACATGTGATTCTTGAATAATATTCATTACTGGAACTCCCAATGATGAAGGAAGAACTGCATCCATTCCATAAAATATCTGGTAAGGTGAAGTACCAATTGACTTCTTGGTGGTAAGTCTATCTGCCCATAGGGCATAGATCAACTTTTTTTTCCAAGTCTTTTTGTTTTCTTGAAGTAATTTTTTGATGATGTTTACCAGGCTTTTATTAGAGGATTTTGCTAAGCCATTATCGTGAGGGTAATATGCAGTAGATTTGCCTAGGGTAATGTGATACTTGTGGCAAAAGGCAATCATTTTCTTGGATTTAAATGCAGCTACATTATCAATAATAATTTTGTGTGGGCATCCAAATATAGATAAAAGATTGTTTTCAATGAAAGAGATTATGACTAAGTCTGTGGCTTGCCTAGTAGGAATGGCTTCTATCCACTTGGTAAAATAATCTGTGGTAGTCAAAATCCATTTATGTTGTCCGGAAGATGGGGGATGAATTTCTCCCATGAATTCTAAACCCCATTGTTGAAAAGTCATCTCGGTAGAAATATGTTTTAGTGGTAAAGGTAACAACTTCTTTTTCCCTTCAAAAATCTGACATTGCTGACAGGAGGTAACATATTTTTTGACATCAACAAACAATGTTGGCCAGTAGAAACCAGCTCTAAGAATTTTATCTGTTGTACTCTTCTAGTATAAGTGGCCTCCACAGTCACCTGCATGAAATTCCTCAAGAATCTTGTCAGCTTTTGATTTCAGTAAACAATTCAGTAAAATCCCACTTTGTTCTTTCCAATAAATAATTTTATCTAGAATACAATATCTCATTTCTTTAAGTTTGACAAATCCATCTTTAGTTCTATTTCAACGAGGAGAAGCTTGTAAATGTGTGAGTAAAAAGATAATATCTGAGTACCATGGTGAGTCTAGAAAGGCTTCACTGATCGATGGAGTCACCATCTCTTCTTGGTCATCAATTTGTGCAATGAAATTTATATCTAAGGCATTACAGTTGGATTCAACCATTAATTTGGCTAACGACAGTCCTTTTATGAGCTTAGTTGGTTTGATTTCAATATCATACTCAAGGATAGTGGCAATCCACTTTCTTCTTCTACCATTTGGTCCATCCTGCGTAAGAATATCTTTGACTACAGAATTAGGAACATAGGCAATAATGTGAGAGTAAAAAATGTAATCTCTGAAATCTTTTATGCCTTTAACCAAGGCTAAAGCTTGCTTTTCCATTATGTTGTATTTTAGAGTTGCATCTCTAAGTGTTTTACTGAAAAATGCTATAGGTTGTTCAAAACCTTGGTCATTTTTCTGCAAAATAACTACAACTATGGTATGTTCAAAGGCAAATGAAAAGATAATAAAATCTTTTTTGAAGTTTGGGCTAATTAAGACTAGTGTTTTGGTTAAAGCATGTTTTATAGATTCAAAAGATTGTTTTGATTCAACTGTCCATTTTAATACCGAGTATTTTTTCAACATGTTATTAAGTTCCTTTATGATTTCAGCTAGATTGGAAATAAATCTTCTTAAAAAAATTATTTTTCCTAAAAATTATTGTAACTCTTTGATGTTCCTAGGTGGGTGGAAGTTTGGTATGGCTTCAATTCTTGCTGGATCTATCCTAATACCTTCCTTGGAAATTATGTGTCCTAATAATTTACCTTCTTCAAGTCCAAAAAGACTCTTTTTGGGATTTAAGGATATACCATATTTTCTACATTTAATGAATACTTGTCTCAAGTGATCCCAATGCTCAATATCAGATTTAGAAAACATAGTAATATCATCTAAGAAAATAACCAAAAAGTCATGGATTTCTTTAGCAAAGGCTATATCCATAGCCCTTTGAAAGGTAGTTCCAACATTCATTAATTCAAAAGGCATTTTCACATACATGAAAGTGCCCCAAGGAGTAGTAAAGGCTGTCTTGGGTTGGTCTTCTTTCTGAACAAGTATCTGGTTATAACCTAAGAAACCATCCAATAAAGAAATTTTTGAAGATCCAACTACTCTCTGAAAGAGGTGATCCATCTTTGGCAAAGGGTAATTATCTTTTAAAGACACTTTATTAAGATTTCTGAAATCTACACATAATCTTATTTCTCCAGTTTTCTTCCTAGTAGGTACTAAGTTAGAAACCCAATCAGAATATCTGATTGGTGCAATTATTTGGGCATCATACATTCGTTTGACTTCTTTCTTTATCAAAGGTAACAAGATAGGATTAATCCTTCTTAATTTTTTTCTAAAAGGCTTCTGGTCATCTTTTACAGGAATCTTATGTTGAATTATATTTGTGTCATAAGCCTTTAAATATTCATGACTCCATGCAAATACATCTTAATATTGTTTCAATAGATCAATGTATTTGACTTTTTCTTCTTGTGGTAAAGATTTAGACAATTTTATCATTTTAGGATGTAATTCTATTCCTATATTGCACTCCTCAATATCATATTTGACTGGTTCCATTTTAGGCTTTTTGGGCACATCATTGGAATCAAAAAAGTCTTCTAAAGGGGTTAAAACTTTAGGTAAAAGATTATCTTTCAATTCTTCCATGTCTATTTCTTCTTAAATTATTTCCTCTATGTCTACCTTTTCTAAGTTATCTATATCTAATTGAGTAAATACAATTGGATTTTTATATTTATGTACATCTACATTATTTATTTCACAGTTAAAATCATCATCTACATTACATTATAAATCTAAATTATCATCAGTGTCTATTTTATAGTTTTGAAATTCTTCCTTGTTGTTCAAAAAATTGAAAATCTGTTCATCTTCAGAGAAAATCTGCCAGTATTTAACATTGTTAGGAACAATGGGTCTGTGTTTTACTTCAGTAGTATATCTATGTGTTGGTTGAAAAGGTAAATTACATGTGCTAGAAAATTTTTCTAGGCAATGTGCTTGAAAATTTTGATTTATGGGAATAATAGCAAACTTAAACTCTAGTAAATCATCAACCAAGTCAATTGCTACATCTCTATATCTGGATAATCTAGGATTATGAACAGAATATTCAGCGTTTATTTTCTTAATGACTAATTTTGAATCACCCATGATTAAAATTCTTTTACCTCCTAAGTTTCTGATGATCTGGAGGCCTAAGATCAATGCTTCATACTCTGCCATGTTGTTGGTGCATTTAAAGTTGAGTCTAAAGGCATGTCCTTCCGAATGATTGGTTTCCATGTTGGTGATCCATACTTCAGCTCCTGCCCCTGTCTTGTTCACTGAACCATCAAATCTAAGTGCCAAAGGGCTTCATGACCAATATTATCATTTTTTGATTCAGGTTTTCTGTCAATCAATTCAGTTTGGATATCATCATTATCAGAGTTGGATAAAATGAAAGAGTCAATGTTAGTTGGGGTTGAATAGATGGGATAATTTATGGACCTTTCTACATTAATGACCATGTATTTCATAAATGATTCTCTATATAATTTTTTGGGTTGTCCAAATACTGTGATAGTAGCAAAACTCATGTCTAGTTGTAGAGATCCCTGCAACTTAGCTCCCCATGAGTGAGAAAGAAGCATACCATACTTTGGTGTGATGTCTGCTACTACAATATACATGATCATACTTTTACCTGGGTATTGAACTAAATTGACACACAAATCTTTTATCAATCCAATGCACTTGACTTTAGAGGAATCAAATGAGAACAAGTCTTTATATGGCCTATTTATTTCTAGATTCAGAGTTTCCATAATATCTTTTGGCATTAAGTTGTGGGAAGCTCCTGAGTCTAACATTGCATTGTGTAATATCTGATCGTGAATAGTAAGACTAATGTAAAAAGGAGAGATTGATCCTTCAGCATGTGTACCATTTACATCAAGACCAAAAATTAATTCAAGCTCATCATCATTTAGATTAATTGAATCCTCACCATCATTCATGTTTAAAGTTTCATTGATTGTTGATTTATACAAGTAATTATTTACCAATTATGTTAAAGGAATTGGTATTTTTAACTTGGATATTTCAGCTTGAATGTTGAATGCTTGTTGAGATTTACTAATCTGTAGAAGTTCATCTTTTGTGATTGTTAACTAAGTGGGTTTTTCTTGAGGTTCAACATTTTTACCTTTAGCTTGAGTTGTTTTTTTATCTTCTGTTTGATTTTCTTTATTTCTTTTGTCTTTGATTATTTTTTCATGAATAGTTTGAGTGGCAACACAGGCTTTGTCAGATCTAGAATTTTCAGCAAAAGATTTAGGGTGTGATGATTTAGAGTCAGCTGGATTCTACTTTGGATCAGGAACTTTTGTTTTTGCTGAATTAGTGGCCTTTGTAGTATTAGCCTTTTGGGCATCTTTGGAGGATTGAGCCACCTCTTCAGTGATATCAACAATATTTGGACTAGATTGTTTTTTAAGACTTGGTGGGTTTGAATTTTTCTTGTTTTATCTTGGAAGAATTTGCAATTTTTTTTTTAGGAGCCTCTACATTCTTTTTGTTTTGATTTTGTTGAGTTGCAACATTTTTTTTTGTAGAAGGCTCATTTTTTTTCTTTCTCCTAAGGTTATACTGGCTGTGAATTTAATTGATTGCAAAGTCATAACCTTGCTTATAGTCAAAGGATTCACCAGATTCTACTTTTAGTTGTTGAAGCTCAAAGAGTTCTTGATCCTCCTGAGTGAGGAAAATTGTATTACTTTCATCTATCCCCATCACTATGTTGATGTCTTCCTCATCCTCAACATTGTTTTGAGAACTTTCAGCATAGTTCTCTTGAAAAGGGGGCCTAATGTTTTGATCTGGGGAAGGTTCTTTATCTTTTCCAGGATTGTTGTTTTCTCTGTAGTTGAGATTTTTGATTTGGGGTTGGTTATCCCATTACAGTTTTTTCTCAATGTTGTCTAATCTCTCAGCTACTCTTTCTAAAGTTTTAGCAAAAAAATCAAATTTACCATCTAAGTTTGAATTCTCTTCTTTGATTGTGACTCTCCTTTCATTCCTAAGTCTGGGATTTTTGGCTAGGATATTAATTTCTACACCAACAGCATCTAATTGCATCTGTTCTAATGTTTCAACATTTCTTTCTCTTAATTGGTATGCCATATCTGGATCAAATACATCAGGAAATTTAAGAAGTACTGAATAGGGGGTAGGTTTAAGATCAACATGGATGGCATTATAAAAACTGTTATATCTGGTGCAATAATCCTAAACAGACTCATTAGGAGCTCTTTTTAAAGCATCAAACTCAGATAAAATCTGCAGGGGATTCTTTTTCTTTTCCCATTTATTTATGAATGCTCTATGAAATGTAGCTAAATCTGCTATACTACCAACACCTAAATTTCTAAACCATGTTTTTACTTCTCCAGTTAAACTTTGAGCAAACAACCTCATTCAGACATCAGATTCATCTATCTCATAAATTTCACAAAAATCAGTCATTTTGGTGACATGTTGTTGTGCAGTATATTGTGAAAAATTATCAAATAATAGGATATCGTTTTGGTAATTTTGGGGCATATCATGGAGGTTTTGGGGTAAAACTAGAGGGGCATATCTTACAGCCATGATTTGAAGTTTTCCTGAACTAGGAGGTATAACAGTGGCTATAGGAGCAGTGTTGGATATAGTAGCTGATGTGCTAAAAATTGTATTTGAAGAACTTGGAAAAGATGTTGGTATATATATGGAACTGGATGGAAAAAATGTAGTGCTTATAAAATTGGTGGATGCAATGGACTGAGTGAATGATGGAAATACTATCCTAGGCCGCAAAGGCAACTCAGGAATAAATGGTTCTGTGGATGAACTTGCAGTGGCTTGAGGATATGATGAAAATATAATCCTAGGCTGCAAAGGTAACTCGGGACTAAAAGGTTTTGTGGGTGACCTGACAGTGGAGTCTAAAAATGAAGTGGCAGCATATAGATTTGAATCCGTTGCTAGAAATATTGTTGTGTGTAATTGAGAAATTGGAGGCTTAAAGTGAGATAAAAATTGAGCTAATTTGACAGCTTCATCCACATCTTTAATCTGTGTAACATTAACCCTTTCTACTATACTTTGAATTTCGGATTTGTCTGATTTTATTGATGCTGAAATAATTTTCTGTTTCTCATTCACAAAAGAAGTAAAAACAAGATCTATGACAGATTTCTTTAAATCAGGTTTAGATTTATTTCTAAATAATGAATTTTCAAACTTAAAGTCAAAATCAATATCAGATAAGCTCACTAATTCTTTGGGTAAGGAATTATCTTTTCTCAAGGGCACTTCAGCTTCTAAATTGACAATTTGTTTTTTCTTTTTATTTTTTCCAATCCGTTCTGGGTTATCTACTATTACTGCAAGCTTAGGATCTAGGTTAGACTTGGTATAGTAGGTTTTCCTAGAAGCCAGAATGACTATTTATGAAATACCCACAACCTTTAAAGTTAATCTTAAAGTAGAAAAGATAGATTTAAAAATCTTCCTTCAAGATTAAATTTAAAACTGGAGAATGGTTAGTTCCCCAGTATGGACACCAGTATGTTATCACCCTAGTAATTTCTTAGGTCGTGGGATTTTGATTTATAGTTAAAGAAAACTAGGGGTAACCACAAACCTACTTTGGAAATTTAGGCTCTATCCTTCCTAAATTTCAGAGAGGGCTCTCTCTTTCAGATTTAACTTTGTTTTGAATTGATATTTTAGGCTAGGTATAATTGGGCACTTGGTTTTTTGTTTGAAAAGTATGGTGGGAAATAAGATTACTTGGAGACAAATTAAAGAGGGATCTACTAGTACATTGGGCTATGGAGTCAAGATGTAGCAATAAAAACTGGAAGGCAAGGCCAAAAGGATGCTAATGTACTCAGGGCAAGGTAGATAACCCTCAGAGATTTGAATAGTTTGTTTGGATGAGATGGCTTTCTTTCGGGATAAAGGGCAGTGAAGGATCCTTTGATCTAGAAAAAGAGGAAAGAGGTAGGGGTCAAATGGGACTGGGATAAATTAAGAATTCCTAAGTCTGGAAATCAGCAGAAAACATTGAAATGATCAAGTAGTTAAGACAGGGAATTTTTACACTTATCCTAAAATA
This sequence comes from Pinus albicaulis, assembly GCA_034641835.2. Taxonomy (NCBI): domain Eukaryota; kingdom Viridiplantae; phylum Streptophyta; class Pinopsida; order Pinales; family Pinaceae; genus Pinus; species Pinus albicaulis. The sequence goes on along the minus strand of CM076578.1, from coordinate 730,291,531 downwards.
ATATTCCTAATTAATCATTCAGATTGAACAACATATATGAAATTGAATGAAACTTCAAAAGAGGAAACAATGATAGTAAGAAATCACTTTACTCATTAGCTTATCGCATGAATCATGAGTTATGAAGTCCAGTTGGCTATTGTCCAGACTGCTGCTATGAATCAACACATGAGCCTCAAAAGTACCAGAAAAAATGTCTATAATAATATGAGAAAATTTATTCCACACTAAACACTTCATAAACTGAAGTATTTATACAAATGTTTATTACAAAATATCCTAGAGAAATCTAGGAATAACACTAGGAAAATAAAATATCTTAACACACTAAGAGGACCAGCTGCTTAACAACTTAAACAAGATGTCCTCTTATCTAGAAAAAATAGAACTATCTTATCTAATTACAACAGTTTGTTGACTAGGTGTACATGCTTGCTGGCACATTTGGAAGATATTTGTTTGAAGATTGCTTGATTGATACTCTTTCACTTTATATTCTTTAACGTTGCTTTTCTTCCTGATACTCTTTTACTCTGTTCATCTGTCAATTTACTGCTAGTAAAATGTAGAATTTACCATAGTAAAAACTAGTTGACTGTTTCTGCTCTAATACACTTTGACCCTATTACTTTGATCTAATAGACTTTCCACTGCTATTTTTACCTTTTGACAGCTGTAAATGAAATTTTGACTGTGGTAAAAAATTGTCCCATAATTTCTCTGTCTTGCTTGAATATTCCTTTTACTCTTTTACTGTTGTAAAAGATTCATATCAGCAGTAAAAATCCAAAATCAAATAAACTGTTTTTTATTCTTTTCTTCTTAACTTCACTGTTTTACCTATACTTTTTTGGTTGTTCTATTCCAATGTTGCTATAACAAATTTGTGAATTCCTGCCATTGCTGATCACTTGGTATTCCCATACTTTTCAACTTTTGGTAACTTTCATCAGCATCAGTGTACTTTGAGAAATTTGGTTTGATAATGAAAATATGTTTAATTTCATTCTGTAGAAAAAATAAGTTTTCAAAGTACTCCACGACAACTTTACCAGTTGGGGAACCTTGTGGCAGAGGCTTATTTATTTGTTCTTTGGCATAGGCTCTGATCTTCTTGTCATAATCTGTTTGAACCATTAGCTTTTCATTAAAGCCATGAATGTCTTGGAGGCCTACTTGTCTGAATATTGTGTATTGTGCCAAAAACTTTGTTATTGACAAATCCATGGCCTTACACTTTGCCTCCAAATTGTTCATTATATTCCTTTCATTTTGGACCTTTTTGATTTGAAGAATTGTTTCAGTCCTATCTTGTATTTTCAATTATTCAAGCTCCTCTCTGTTTTTGCTGTTCAAAAATGTAATAAGCTTTAAATCTTGAGATGGTTTATTAGCAAGTTCTTCCTTTGTTTTCTGAATTTCCACCTGTGTTGCCTTAAGTAGATCTCTCTTCTCATATATGATTTGAAATGAAGGCCATTGTAGATGTATGCCTTGAATTATGTTTTTCCAAAGATAGTTCTTGATGAAGGAAACATGTTCATTGAGATTTACTTGCTGCTGCAAGACCTTTACCTGTTCATCAAGTCTATTTGCTCTTTGTTCATGTCCTTTTGATGTAATCAATGTATTCCTGTTTGATGATTCAAGAGTTTGAATGGTCTTTTTCAAATTGATTATCTCATTATTTTTTAGGGACATCTCCTCCATGGCTTTTACTATATCTGTTGCTTCACTTGCTTGATGTACCTGTGTGGTGGATGATCTTGTGGCAGAAGTATCTATAGATTGCACTGAAACTACAGTTTCCAGTGGCACTTTTGGGGCTAAATGTTCTGCCAATGTGGAAGGGACAGTTGTGCTAACTATAGGAATAACAGTGGGAATAGGTCGCACATCAACTTCTTTTACTGCTTCTTTTTCTTTTATAAGGATGTCCATCTGATCTTCCATCTCTTTGACTTGGGTAGTCAGTTTTAGTATTAACTTGGCCATTTTATCTTTTTCAGTTTGTTCTTGGAGGATTTATTTTTCTTGAGGATGTTCGTTTTGAGGAAGTTTTAATTGTTTCCTCAAAGAAGTGATATCATCATTCTTTTGCTTTATCAAGGCCTGAGAAACATTTATGTTTGATGGATCTACTCCTATCTGAAGGATTAGATCTTCTAAGGACTTAATCCTTAGTTCTTTTGCCTGTAAAGAGGCATTGTCTAGCCTCATCTAGTCTTGCATATTAAAAATGGTGTTTTTCAATTGAGTAGCACTCCTGGTCTTATCCACTATTTTTGAATATATCATTTCAAATGTATGTCTATGAAGTTCAATTTGATCTAGCTCATGGATATTTTCTGAATCAACTTCAAAGTCTGTCTTGCTGTAGTCTGAGACTGTCTCTGGATCTGAAACCTTTGGCTATAGGTAGGACATGATCATTTTATTAGTAGAATAATGAAATGCTATTAATAGTCTATCCTTGTTACCTGGATTTTCTTCGAGAAATTGAGAGTAAATTTCTCTTTTGATCTCCTCATTTTTCTCCTTAATTTGTCTGTACCTTTGTTTTATAATTGAATCTTTTTCATCTGTTGTTTTGGAAGAAGAGGGAATTTCTAAATCAACCTGTTTTTCAATCATTTGCTTGCCCTTCTTATCTGCTGCAATCTATTCTTTTCCAATTTCTTTCAAAAATTCATCAATTATTACTGTGGCCCCTTGATTTGCTGACTGATCATCATTCATTCCATGATCATTGGTATAATCTATTTCCATGGTCTTTTCCTTTTCAGCATTAGTAATTTTGGCTCTTTTGTTGTAAATTAATTTAAACTTATTCTTAGTAATAGTTTGAGCTGAATAACCTTCATCATCCCTTGATATTTTGTTTGAAACTTCTGCCTGTTTGGTAAGTATCATAGTCTGTGAATTGTCTGCTTTTTTAACTGTTTCTTTATCATCAGTAGGATCTATCAATGTGTTTTGCATCCATTCAATTTGATTGGAAAACCTCTCAATATGTGGTTTTGAGTCATGTATAAAAGGTTGAAGCTTGCATTTTACCCTTATAGCACTGAGGTAACCCTGGGGATCATAATTCCATTGAAAACTCTCTTGAAACTGATACTTTGATTATTTTCTAGATATTTCTTTCTCAGCCTCCCTATTGTTTACTATGAAAGGGTCAATCTGGCTCTTCAAATTAAACTGAGTCTTTTTCTTTGATGCCATGAAGTTTATAGAATCTGCATTTAAAACTTGTCTCAAATATTCTAATGCAAAAACCATGATGGTTAAAAAATTAGGTAACTTATATGGGGACAAATTTGTTCCAAATATTATTAATTTTGTGTCTCTGATATAATTACTAGTCTCCTACTTTGCATTGTTCAGACATCTATAATATTCTCTTCATTTCTTCACTCACTCTAGGCTGTTCAGACTTGTAAATCAAATTCATGCATGTCCTGATGAATAAGTCTGAAAACTGTTTATAACTAAATTCATTTCCTTCCCTTCTGAGAAAGGATATCCAAACTATCACTGATAGAGGTTGGCCCTATACATCCATATTTTTCAAAGCAATGGGAAAATGCTCAGCTTGGAAAAATAGAAACAAATGGAATAGATAAGATGAATATCTAAACACTCCCTCAGTAGGCAATTTGGCTAGTTGGTAATGTATGCTATCAGCAATGAATCTAGCAAAATCAAAGATCATGGAAGGAGGTTGCCCTAGGGATAATGTAGAAAGGAAACCAAGTATAGATGCATCAGTAAATTCATCATTAAAATACCCTAGAATGAAGGATAGCATTGAGATCACTTTTCTAGAAGCTTCAGGAAAATCAGAAGTAAAATATGGTGGATTCACCTTAGGAAGGTCTACATGGGCAGGCATAAAATTTTGAAATATCATAAACTTTTTAGGGAAATCCAAATCTAAGTATAACTGGGTTAATTCTTCAATTGAAAAGGGCACTACTCTAGGATCAAGCTTCAACTGAAGCATCTCATTTATGGATTCTGCTGTGATGAGAAACAGAATTTCTCAATCTTTGTTTACCATGGCTCTCTGATTAGGAACATAATGCATTTGACATAGTCTGGCCAAGTCTTGGGCTGGATGAGTAACAGGAACTACATATTTGGGCAAATCGGATTCCCAAATAGGTATGTCATCTTGCTTTTTATTCAGAAATTTATCATAACACCAGTTATGAATCTCAAGCAAATTGAATTCTACCACTGTATCAGAAATCTTGTAATCTAAGTCAGTTAAAGGAATGTTTTATTCAGAGGAAATAGGTGGTTGGAGAGTTCTAACAACTTCAGTTGAATAAGCTATTAAAGCAGGAGTTGGCTTGTTGATCTTTGAGGATTCAGGCTTGGGAAGCTTGGCTGTTACAGTTTTTGAGGCTTTGGGATCTCCAGCTTTGGGTGTAACCTGTTGTTTAGTCATTTTTGGAATAACTAAGCAAGATTAAACTGTTTTCTTTAGTTAATATTGAAACAGAGGGTAATTGAGAAGATCTGGGATAATTTTGGGAATCTGGGAATTTGAGCAAGGGTTTTAGGACAGAAAACATGGGTTTTTTGGGTGTAGAGGACTGAAAAAAGGGATTTATGTCTTTTTGTGCACTTTTTAAATCTTTTGAGCCGTGGAAATTGTCTTTTAATGACTGGAAATTGATAAAATGGCTTTAAAATAGAGTTTTAGGAAAATGGAAATTTCTGAGGAAAAATTGCAAGGGTTTGCCCTGTTTTTTCAATGTTTGGGCATGCTTAAATCGGCAATTCTGGTCTTAGTAGCTTAATTGGTTTAATTTGCAGTCAAATTGTGAATTTTTCTGGTCAAATTTAGTAAAATACCTGGTTCATAGGTATCTTGATAGTCGAGGAGGGTTTTCTAGTGGCTTCGGCTTTACACTGAATCCACTAGTGTAGTAGGTGGCTTCAACCGCTTCGGATATATAGAGCAGTGGGCAATTTTGGCTTTAGGGCAAGAAATTGGCCAACATGGGGCTCAAATCTCTTTAACACAGTCGGGATGGAGGCTAAATCAGTTGGGAGTGTGAAATAATGATATAAAACAGTGATATATTAAGGTTTAAACCTTCAATGTTTACCATCGTAAATATCATATATTACAGGTCTATTCAATGGCAGGAGGTGGATTTGCGAAAAAAACCAGTGGTTTTCGCATTCGATTTGGATGGTAAGTGGTTTAAGCCTTTTGGAACGCGATCCAATTAAAATCAGACACGTAGCATCAGGAGGTTTGGAAAAATAGCTTTTATCGCGCAAATTTTAATAAACATTGAACGATTACTTTTGGAGTGCGATAATGAACGTGCACTGTTGGATTTGATTGGATGATGCGAATGGTCAGGATCTTTCAAAGACTTGCGGTGAAGCATGGGTGGGGTCCAGGTGCTGTATATGAAATGGCGCATTTAATATATAACAAAACCTTTATAAAATGTGTGATTATAACCAAATTTTAGTTATATATAGAAATGTTATATGCGCGAGGGTAATGGTAAAATAGAAGTATACCTATGTATAGTCCAAAAGGGGTTTATCGAGAAATTTATATATATAAAGTGAGTTTATATATATGGTAAATGGTGTGTGGGGCAGGTTAATCTTTATATAAAACTTGAGGTTTTATACAATCGGGAATGATTAAAAAGGTAAAAGTCTTTGTTGTGCAATTCCACACTTTAACCTTGGGATAAGTTGGGGAAGGGTAATAAGTGAATTACAAAGACGCGGGGATATTGCCTTTATAAAAAATTAGGCTTAAAATGACATAGTCGAAGTAGTATTTTTTATGCTTTAGACATAAAATATGTGTAAAGTGCTTCTTTTATTTTATTTGTATTATATAGTTATAGACTATGGAGATGTCTATTCACTATAGGGGGCAGGGTATTTCAATAGGGTTAGTTTTAAGACCAAAGGGAGTGTAATTGGGGTTTTAATTCACCATGTGGATAATATTCTTTGGTCAAAAAATCTTATAATAGTGAGTTTAGGGGATAATTAGATAAAGGAGTTATAATAATTAGGATAAGGTGTGTTTATAAGGATTAATAAGTAAATTAGAAGTTAATATGACTTAGGAAAATGAAAAACACAAAAATACACTAGATGACTAAGTAAAGTGAAAACTTAAAGCAAATCTTATCATTTTATAATCTCACCACCTTTACTTACGATATAATGTTTTTTGAGGGTTTTTATGCTTTATGAGATGTAGGTAGTTAATCAAATGGGGCCTTTATGTATCATTAAGTAAAAATGGAGTATTTACTTATGAAATTGCATGGTGATGAATGCATGAATGGTAAATGATGAAAATTAGGGATTATTATAGGAATTCAAACATTTTTAACTTAACATTCATTGAGCCTTGGGTCCGGTCCCAATAGAAGTCAGAGAAATGCTCTGAGCCTTTTTGATTGGAAGTTTAGAATGCAGAATAACTATAGGGGAGGGAAACTAATTATTGTAGCCTAGTGAAAGATATTTACAACTATTTTCCCACCTTCTTCTACCTACCCAATCTTTAATCTAACATTTTTTCTTCCATTTGTGCAGGTGCATTTGAGCTAGCAACCTTGAACATTTTACTCTTTTGAAAGTAGTAAAAACTATCTAATTCTACCTTATTTCATCCAAGGACCTAGATTAAACTATTGGGTTCCTCTTTACTCTATACCTATCTACTGAATTGTCAGGATTAAACTGTCTGACAACTCTTTATTCTCTATCTAAAACAAGTAAATTGAAACATGACAAGTCAAGATTAATCAGTTCAACTCATCATGGATTATGACATTTATTGACACTCTGCCATAATCAATTGCAAAAATTAAAAAATAGTGGCATTTAGACTTGCACACTTTCATGTTTTATTCATATTTTTCCTTTTGGGGTATCTAATTTTTTCTAAGTCCTTTGATTTTTCTTTTAGGACTTTTTACCCTCTTTTTGATATATATTTTTTATTTTTCTTTTATGTTTACATAATATGGGAAAACAACTTGCAGAAGGCAAAGTATGTACATATTTACAAGACTATCAAAAGTAAATTCCAAATTATGAATCCTATATTTATAGGACCCTAACAAACACTTCGACCTCGGATTCTTCATTATTCTAAATTACTCCATTTTGGACAACAATATATTAATCCTTTGTTGATTTGAGGGAAAATCATATTCGAAATATCTGTAATTAGAAAAGTATATCGAATTGTAACTAAGACGAGGTTAACCCTCTAAAAATTATGCACCATGGAAATAAGGGTATACCCTATTCCGTCACATTAGTCTTACTCTGCAATATATAGATCTTATCCACAAGCTCAGCATTCATTACTAGTCGCTCTACCTCAACAGATGCAACCCATGCCACCTCAGTTACCATTGCCTCCACAATTTAGGCCATCACAGTTACCCACACAACCAGTGTCCAAACCAAACAATAAAGTTGTGAAACATATTATTTATGTTGAACCAACCCCTTTCCCTACTTACCAAATCATGCCAGTTGAGGTCCATGACCTACAACTAAGATCAAGAAGGATTGATGAAAAAAAAAAAAAAACAACAACAACAATTAGTAATCAATGAGGAAAGACACAAGGAGGAGACTCATGATAATTCGAACACTGATACTGCACCACAACATTCCCTACACACTCGGAGCATTTAACTTCTTCTTAAAACCCACCTACCTATCCGGAGAGGTTGGATTTGGAGAAAGTTGATCCTACCCTTGAGTTTGACTTGAATTCTAAGTTGAGGAAAATTTGCATAAAAGTCCCTTTTCTATAGGACTTGAAAGAGATTCGGGCCATGATATGCTAAAACCATCTAGGAACTCTGCATCAAGAAGCCAAACATGAAAATAAATGAGCCCCACACTATCCAATTTTTTTGCAATGCAACCGAGTTTATGACAAGGCATACTTATGTTGACAAAAATACAAACCTTGGAAACCCGAATGTCTTTGTACATATAGGGTAGCATCCTTGTCCCTAATGTATTAATTTACCTTGGACCCGCCATCAATGTGATGACTCAACAAACCATGGAACAACTTGGGCTAACTAACATTCATCCCACCCCAAATATCTTAGAGATTACTGATCGATCCAAAATCAAGCTAGAAGGTGTACTCAATGATGTGATTGTCTCAATTGACTCATGGGAGTACCCATTAGACTTCATTATACTTTAACTTAAAAATCCTATTGGGGGACATCCTTTGATTTTGGGATGGCCATGCTTTTCCATGACTTATTCTTATATCAATTACTTCTCTTGCGATATGTCTATCTCACATGGGGATTCAAGGAAGAATGTCACCCTTTATCCTCCTGCTAGATCCTTAAGAGCTTCGTGACACAGTGTGGTTAGATGATAGTAGTAGTGACGAGGAAACTCAATCCCTCTTCGTTATAGATCATCTACATTAGTTTACGAAGTGTACATTAGTCTTGTCAACTTGGACACTATGTAGAATTCTGAACTATTTCCTCACATTTTTAGTCCAAGTTTTCAAGAGAGTTGTGACACTCACAAGCCCGATGTTGCACTTGTTGAGGTGAGTTTGAGAAAATCCCTATACATTGATCATGAACTTGAACCATCTCAGTGAGAGCAGCTAATAAAAATATTGCAAGATCACCTTGGTGCATTCACCTAGAGCTACGAAGACATGAAGGGAATCCCTCCTAATACTTGTAGCCACCATATATATATTTAGGAGGGAGCTCAGCCTATCTGAAAACCTCAACATGAAATGAATCCCGCACTCTGGAACATTGTAAAGGAAAATCTTCAGAAACTCCTAAATGTTGGATTTATCTACCTTATTTGTGATAGTCGATGGGTCTCCCCATTGGTAGTTGTCTCGAAGAAATATGGGGATGGTGAATTTGCGTTGATTATCGAAAATTAAATAAGGCCACCATCAAAGGTTCCTTCCCACTCCCATTTATTGACAAAGTATTAGATTCGCTAGTAGGAAAGAAGTACTTCTCTTTTCTGGATGACTTTAGTGGTTACAACCAACAATGGATTGTGCCTAAAGATAAGGATAATACCACTTTTACATTTCCATGGGGAACATTCACCTAGAAGGCGCTTCCCTTCGAATTGTGCAATTTCCCTGCTACTTTTCAACAAGAAATTTTAGCTATCTTCGTTTATCTTGAGTGTGCAGAGGTTTACATGGATGACTTCTCTATATTCGGTGATTCTTTTAAATATTCCCTCCATAATTTTAAGAAAGTATTGATTATGTGCAAAGTGACCCATCTCACTTTAAGTAATGCAAAATGTAGATTAATGTGTAAATAATTTATAGTCCTTAGCCACCTCATCTCCAATGAAGGTATACAGTTGGACCCTGAAATAATTATACAAATGCTAGTTCCCTAATCAAAAAGGGATGTGGGAGGTTTTATTGGACATCTGGGATACTATTGTAGCTTCATCGAACATTTATCTAGAATAATACTTTTTTTCATTTGTTAGCTAAAGACACCGATTTCTCTTGGGTTGATGCTAGTCAAGATGCTTTCAAGGAATTAAAGGAGAAACTAATTAATTCACCCATATTGGGGGGGCCTAATTGGTCCCTTCCATTCCACATCTCCTCTGGTGCATTGGATAATACTATTGATGCAACAATAGCACATGAAGAAAATTAGTTGTCTTATGCTATATATCTTGCAAGTAAAAATTTGTCACCTGTTGAGTTAAATTATATGGTAACAGAAAATGAATTTTTAGTTTTAGCTTTTTCTATCAATAAATTCAGACACTACATAACAAGTTTTGAAGTATTTTTTCACACTGACCACCCTGCAATAAAGTATCTATTGAAAAAACATTTGACTAGCAGTAGGGTAACTAGGTGGTTATTATTATTACAAGAATTTAATATTGCAATTAACGATAGACCTAGTAAATCTAATGTTGTAGCTAACTATATTTCTAGACTTGATAATATAGGTCACATAATTTCGGTAGATGTCTCCTTTCGTGATGAGCACTTATTTTTTGTTTCATTAAATCATCGTGGTTTGTAGACATAGAAAATTATCTAGTTACAAGGAAGACAACACCTCACCTATCTGTTAGGGAAAATCAAAGAATTGTTGGAAGCAATGCTTCATAGTCCAGGATCCAAGGATAAATATTTTACATTAGACCTAATTTTATTATCGGTAGATGTGTACGAGAGGAAGAGGTGTTTGATATCTTAAAAGCATCCCACGATGAACCTTGTGGGGGACACTTCTATTTGGTCCCTATATTACTAGTGTAGTCCCTTATTTTTGTTAGTGTAGCCCCCTTATTTTTATTGTTGTACACCTGTAACCCCAATATTGTTATTATTGTGCCCTTACATTATTATTGTTAGGTTGACTAGGATTATATTGTGACCGCATGGAATCCTATATATAGAAGGAGGTTTTGCCATTTGTATCATCCAAGAATTGTTCATTTATGTAATGTAAAGGAGGCTTCCCCCTCGAAATGGCTTATTTCTAAGGCGTTTATATCTCTTTTCTTCTATTTTTGGAGCTGGTTTCATAACATTTGGAATCAGAGCTTTGGATTATAAGGTTTCGCTGCTCCAAATAGGTCATCGTGGCAGTTTTTCTATAACCTTTTTTCTACGAAGGTTTAGAAGCTAAAAATTTTACCACACGAAGCCGAAATCCTGAGGAAATTTGTGTAAACATTTCAGATCTTCGTTCGCAATATTTTCAGTTATGTGATATGTGGAAGTTAGGGTTTTTGTAGGCTCCTGAATTTCATCTAAAATAGGTTACCTTGGTAAAATTGTCATAACTCTCTCTCTCTGAGCATCAGATTGGAATTCTGTAAAAGGTAGCCAAAAGCAAACAGACTGTAGTTTTGTTTTTATCGATTTCAAATACAAAGGAAGAAACAATGACATGTGGCATGCCATACAAGTTCGCTCTACTAAACTAGTCCATAATTAGGTCATTGTGGGAGATTGGGCATAAATTTGTCTTGAAGCATCCAAATCAGGTCATACTTGTGGCATTCAAAAGAAGATTCAGAGGGCTACTACAGAACCAAATTTCAGATATTGAAGATCCAAAATTAGAGAGATACATTAGTTTCAATATTGAGCTCCTCAAATGCAAGAAAAAGGTGTGTATTTTTTTTTCAAATTGCATAAATCTTGTTTGAAAAATCAGTTTGGAGTGATTCCAAGGGAATATTGAAACATAGATATTAGTATTGGGTTCTAAAATTCCACCAAATGTTGCTCTCACAAAGAGCAACAAAAAATGAAATGGAATTTTTGAAGAAATGCATAGAATCTAAGATGGATGATTTGAAGAAAGGCGTGGAAGCTAAGATGGATGGTTTGAAGAATGGCCTGGAAGCTAAGATGGATGGCATGGAAGCTGGAATTGAAGCTAATATGGAAGACATGGAAGTTAATATCGATGAAAAAATGAAAGTCAACATGGAAGACATGAAGAATGATCTAAAATCAGACATGAAAGGTTTTAAGGAAGGTTTGACAAGGTTGATACAAGAAATTATTCCTAATGGCAGAAAGATAGTAGAGGAAAATTATGATGAAAACAAAATAAATGTTAATCGTGATTTCATAAACTCTAATGTTGGATTGAAGACCCACCATATTCCAAGGATCGATATGAGGAAGTTTGATGGCAAGGATCCTGTAACATGGATACTATAGAAGGAGCAATATTTTGATCTCAATAATGTGCAAAACAGACAAAAGGTATGCATTGAAACTCTATATTTAGAGAAAAATATGTTTGTATGGTATCGATGGCTTTTCTCTCGTAAAAAAATTGTCACTTGGTCAATTTTTATGGAGAAAATGATATCACATTATGAGGATACAAAGAGCCACACCTTCTTTAGCCAATTGAAAAATCTCAAACAAAAGGGTTCAGTGGTGGAGCACATTGAGGACTTCCAAAAATTGAATATAAGGGTAGTTGATATTCCATAGGAACACGTGATTGATGTCTTCATAAGGACTTTAAAGGATAACATCAAACATGAGGTTCAAAATTTGGTAACCTAATTCATTGGATAAGGCATTCAGGTTGGAAAGAAATATTGAATGTATAATTATGGTGACAAGGAAGCCTACCACTCACATCTATAAAGATGGAAGTGTTTCTACTCCTAGAATTCCACAACCTACAAGGTTGACATCACAACAATTGGAAGAAAAAAGAGCAAAAGGGCTTTGCTACAGTTGTGATATAAAATACACTAAAGGTCATAACTGTGCTAAGAAGAAATTTTTTTCCATAGATTGTGAAGAGGAGGAAGAAAATGAATAAGAAACTTCAAAAGAAGAGGATATACACTAGGAACCAACCCTAGAGAAAGAAGAAATGAGTCTTACCATATCATGTAATACATTGGCAGGAATTCCCACTCCTCAAAATCTCAAGATAGAAGGACATATCAAGAAGAAAAAGTTAATAGTGTTGATTGATTCGGGTAGTACCATAATTTTATTCATTGTAAGGTACCAAGGAATTAAATTTCTTTCTATACCCAGAACCAAAATGTCAAGTGATGGTTGCAAATGGAGGAACTATAAATTTCTCTGGAAAATTCCATGATATCAAGTTAGCCATGGGGGAATATGTATTGAATAGTCCAATGATCTCCATTCCTATGGGAGGTGCTGATATTGTACTAGGATTACAATGGTTACAATATTTAGGGATAGTAGCTTTTAATTTTCAAGAACTTTTCTTGAAATATTTTTCGGAAGGAAAGGAATTCGAATTACACGGTATCACAGGGAAGCCGGGAAAGATAATAAGCTCTAATGTCATGAAAAATCTTTTGAAGAAAAAAAAAATGAGGCATAATTGCACAATTATGCTCACTAGAAGTTCCAACATCAAAATCATCTATTTCTCCAGATCTCCAAAAAGTCTTGGACAATCATTCCAAAGTGTTTGAAACTCCCAAAGGACTTCCACCTATTCGTGATCATGATCATGTTATTCATTTGATTCTAGGAAGTGTTCCTCCAAACATCAGGCCTTAATGATCTGAAATTTGAATGTTAGCTATTTCTATGATAATTTCATTTTCAAATATAAAACTTATTCACTGATCTTATGCTTGATGTGCAGGTTCCCTTGTTTCTTATGTGTCTCAAAAGAGGAATTAAAACTTAATGTTATGAGTGCTTTTGAAATAATAAATAATTAATTTAAAGTGTTGAACATCAGTAACATAAATAATATAAAACATGACAAACTGATCCATTAAAACAAATTTTTGATGAAGGAGTTCACCCCTCCCCGACTACATCTCCTTGGTCCAACTCCATAGCTTGGGCCTTTGTATTAGCTCAAATTTTATCAAAATTATATTTACATGCATCAAATGATTTTGTAACATGTTCCAATGAGTTTTAAACATCGAAATATATTAGAAACGACTATTTTTTTACTCAATTTGGTTACCAGATGCTCTGGGCATGGCCTTCCCTCCTGGTGGCCCTAGGCTTCAAAAATCTTCAAAGCAACAAAAACCTCTATATATGACCTCTTATGCCTCTAAAACATGTTCCAATGGCTCCAAAACATCAAAATATGTCAATAATGACTCTTCCTGCACCTAACTTGGTCAAATATTTCCTTAGTTATGACAAAACGAATTTTCCCTAGTTTTTCTCCACTAATTCTTGAAGTCTGCCAGTTAACTCCACTAAATGTGGAGCTTCTTTTCATTTGGAGGGTCCACAAAAATCTCTACCAAAATAATCCACACTTAATTTTAAGATAAGTAAGGATTTAAGTATGGTCAGGGCACGTTTAGCGCTACCCGCATTTTACAATTGATTTCGGATTATCGTGGCTAATCCACAAATTAGTGGATAATAACACAGATTAATTTGTTAATACACGTTTTAATTTTGTTTTAAAAAATCCGCCGAATAGTCGCTTTGGCCTTCGGTTTTGATGTGTGGACATGTGGGAGGGGGTTGGCCCACAGGGCTGGCCCCCTCCGAACCCAACATTGGCACTTAACAAGATTCAAATAGTGGTTCGCGGCACTAGCTTTCAAGTAATGGGCCTATAACCTAATGGTGGAGGCATGCGTTAGGTTGGGGGAGGTCACGGGTTCAAGCCCAGACCTAGACCTCCATTACACAGATTTTGCAACGTTAAATAATTAAATTAGATACCTTTTAAAATACACGCCATCTAACCATATAATATATCCATCGTTTAATGTTTGCCATTCCACCTTTCTTAAGGTTTGTAATGATTTATATGTGGAATGTTTTCAAAGAAATTAATTAAATTTTGAATTAATATATATATATATATATATATATATATATATATATATATATATTTCAATCTTAATTAATTAAATAAATAAATAAATGAACCCAAGTTCAACCCTTGGAGGTCAGTGGACAAATTTTACCTTCACAAATCAAACTGGCGAATCCCAGAGTGACACTTGTCACAGTACCATTGGATTAAAAACTGAAGAAGATTCCTGAATGCTAACTAGGCTACCATGTCATCAGCCTATACCTGTTCTATAATTTTTTTAATAAAATTTTGCCTATTCATAACGATGATCAATAGAGCATAACTTCCTCATCCGAAATCGGTTTTCAACTAAATGAGTTGTGTTGGATTCCTTGCGATGGGTCGGTCACTGTTGTTATGGTTTCATTCAATTCTGAGAATTTTCATTTTTTAGCTAAAATACTGAGCCTCTAATCATTCCTCCCCACTAGAAGCCTTTTGGACCCCCAAATCTCTCTTGATTACTGATTATGTGGATGAGGGGACTGTTCCCTCACCCTTCTAGTCTATATCCATTGAAATTTTTCCAATTTCATCATTTGGAGCTTTTCATAAAAATTCAACTTTTTCCTTGATTTGTGCGACCTTCTGTTGTTTTCATTGACATCATCATGCTGCAATATTTCTAAATTTGCAGAACAATAATCCATTTTTGCATAAACCATCATGTTCCTACCTTGGTCAACAATCAACTAAAACTTAGAAACATTCTCACCTTGCACTTTGTCACGATGGCGATTTTTAGCTGCTTTCGCTTTGTACTTGTGTCAACTCTTGACCATCTTCGCCATTTCCATGTACCTTTTGGAAACCATAAACCAACACTTGTGGAACCCATGCCTTCTTTGCCAAGCTTATTTTTCACTTTCTCTTTGACCTTTGCACCCTCTTGCACCGACATCTTGTTTCCAACACCGCTCAACACCAATGTTGACTGTTGCAAATGTTTTTCACCTTCTTTCAAAAGCAACCTGTTAACATCCTGAAACAAATCATTACAAAAATAAACATACTTTTGAAAATTTTGATTCAATACATCTCTTTTTTTTTATCATCAACAATGTCAAGTTATGACTTGCATTCACTATCCTATTCATTTCACTTGCATCTACAAGAGACAAAGATGTATTCTTCTTATGCGCTCTAATTATGTATTCAATACCATCCTTAAACAAGTGGTACTTGTTCTCATGACGACGAAATACAACTTTCCTATCATACAAATAAGGACTTCCCAATACAATACCAGATATTTCAAGCGACACAACATCAATCTCAACTTCATCAAGAAATTTTGAGTTGATGGTGAATCTTAGTAAGAACTTCCTTGTAACTTGCAAGTTTTCATTCTTGCAAATCCAACCCAAAGGATATGGTCTTGGATGTCTAATTGTTTCAAGGCCTAGTTTCTTAACCAAATATTCGGAAATCAAGTTAGCTTGT
The DNA here is from genome assembly GCA_034641835.2 of Pinus albicaulis. Classification (NCBI taxonomy): domain Eukaryota; kingdom Viridiplantae; phylum Streptophyta; class Pinopsida; order Pinales; family Pinaceae; genus Pinus; species Pinus albicaulis. Next base: position 730,275,686 of record CM076578.1, on the reverse strand, counting down.
GACCCACTATCAAAAAGTGTATCAATCTTGGTATATTTAGAGACAACTCTAATATGGAAAATTTCTATTCTTGTATCTTCATCATGAGTATCATTTGAACAATTTGAAGAACTAGTGCTTGCAACATGTTTACCGTTCAAACCCATGGTTGTAATTTTTGTCCCATCTCCTGAATCTGACCCTAAGTCATGTTCAACTATAGCAACAGTTTTTCCCTTATATTTGGCTTTCAATCTATTTGGTTTCAATTCTGGATGAAGTTGCCAACAATGCTCTTCATCATGGCCAATATTTGAACAGTTTTTCCATTTGAGTTTTAAATCCTTCTCTCTTTTTACAGAGCTATTCCTTTTTCCTCTTCCATAAAACTTTCCTTTCACTTTACCTTCACTTTCACTCTTCTCCTCTATGTTTTGTTGTCCCCTTGCCTCTAAGTGTGTGGCTAGTACATAAACTTCATCTAAATTGTTTGGGTTAAACATAAGGATATTATAATTCAAATAGGAATGTAAACCCCCAATGTATTTCAAGAGTGTATCTTGGGAATTCAACTTTATTCCTAGCAACAAAGCTCTCTTCCTAAAATCCTGGGTATACTCTTGAACTATTTGACCCTTGAGCTGCTTACAATTTTTCCAACTCGTAATAGACTTTTGCATATAGGCTAATGGATAAAATTGTTATTTAATGGAAGAAATAAACTCAACCCAATAAATGGATATCTTACCATGAATTCGCATTTCCTCTTGAGTCTTTGGTTCCCACCAAACTAGTGCTTCTCCTTCTAGTCTTAATGAAGCCAACTGGATCTTTATTTCATCTTCATGAAGGTTTTGAATTCCGCAATACACCTCCAATTGACGTATCCAATTGTTAAGCTTCCCTGCATTTACCTCGCCATTGTACATGGGTATTTCAAACTTAATGTCCAATTTGAGTAACGGAGTTTTTCCCTTTGTGGCTTTTGAGTGAGTGTTTGGTCTTTGTGGTGGAAGTGGAAGATGATGCAGATGGGGATGATGAGGGTGATGAAGATGGTGGAGATGGATGTGGCTTTCCTCTACTTCCCTTTGAACTCTTCTCTTCATCCTTCTTACCATATAAATTTCCTTCTCCATATGGAGGCTTAGAATCTCCTCCTGCTCTTGTTGAGATTCAATAAGAAGATCCTAGTGAAAATTATGCACCTACACTAGGATGGAGCCTCGGGCTATTTTTAGGTGGAGGCCTATTTATAGATGCATGAGAAAATTCTATTTATAGATGTTTGAGAAAATTCTATTTATAGATGATGGTCTATTTATAGATGTATGTGCAAGTTCTATTTATATATCGTATGTCTATTTATAGATGCAGGTCAACTATTATTATCCCTTAATAATAGTTGGACAATAAACAATAATCTATTCTCAATGAGCACTTGGAAATAGTTAACTAAAGTGGAAAATCAGTTAGCTATAAGAAATTCAAGTTCATAGGTTGGTTGGTGGGGCATGCAAGTGGACTTAGTTGTAACTGAGTGATTCGAAGTTGTAACAGAGTTGGATGTGTAGTTATGTGATTTGTAAAGTATTTTAACTCAGTTAAGTGAGTTAAAATCAGTTGTGCTAGTTGTAACTGAAGATACACTAATGAGAGATTAGTGAATTAATTATTAATTAATTGACAATTAGTGGTCTCACATGCAACTGAAGATTTACTACTATTAACTACATGCATGTCATATCCAATGGAGACCCAGTTGAGATGTAGGTGAAAGGGAAAGTTTGACTATCAATTGTGACATTAGTGGGTGCACTCATGCAACCAAACACACATTGGAGATGCCAATGACGATTGCAAAGTCAAGGCAAGCAGGATTCCATTCATTCAGGGATTTCTATCAGCTAGGATTGCACAGTGGAGGCGGGTTGTCTGGAGGCAGTAAATTAGCACATGAATTTTCCAATTATTGTATGACAGTGTGAGACGATTGTATATTGTACTAAGAGCTCTTGGATTAGATTTTTGTAGGAGATTGTTTCATGATCCATGATATATACATAATTTATGATAGTGGGGTTTTTAACTTTATGCTTTCCCGGTAAAAATATTTGTGTTATGCGTGATTGATATTTATTCTTGATATTGAAATTCACGATCGTGTTTTAAATTCCACAAAGATTTTTGTAGAAGAGATTATGTATTTAACAGTGGAATTTAATGGTTAGATCAAGAGAATCCAGGAAATACATAATTTGTATTAAAATTTATACATGGTATCATGGCACAAAAGATTGCAATTTTGAAGCAGGAGCTGAGTTTGTTGGTGGAAAGAATTCGAATTTGTAGAAATATTTTCTTGGTGCTACAGTTGAGTAAACATCGAAATGGCTTTCAATGGCTTGCATCTAGAGTATTCACTCAAGGGTAGCTTGAACTACATTTCCTGGAAGGACAGGATGGAGGCGGTGCTCAAAGATAACAGCTTGAAGGAATTCATCGACAGTGATGTTCCTAACCCCACTTTGATAGATGCTGCATTAATTGATGAATGGAAAAAGAAAGTGGCAAAGGAAAGGAGGATTCTGTTGTAAGGTGTACGAGACCACATTTTCTCAAGCCTTCATGGGAAAGCCACACCATATGCTATGTGGAAGGTTTTGACGGAACTTTTCCAAAGCAACAACGACCATAGGAAATTGGCGCTCAAAGATAAATTCAGAAAGATCAAGATGGAAAAGGGCGACAACATTCCAAAGTATCTCATGAAGTTTGTCCAATGTCAAGATGAACTGGGGAGTGTGGGAATAACTATTTTTGATGATGATTTGGTGAGCTTGGCTCTCTTGGGACTTCCTAAGAGTTGGCAAAGTTATGAAGACTCTGTCAATGGACATGAAAAATTTCCAGATTGGGAACAACTGTGGTAAGATCTAATGCAGGAGGAGTTCAGGCGGAACTCCAGAGATGGCTCTTCATCAAAGCATGATGATGAAGAGTATTTTTCTTTGGCTGCCAAGGAAATGAAGGGGAAGGGGAAGAAATTATATTCTAAATCCGAGTCTAAAGGCAAGAAGATGGATTTTTCCAAGGTGAAGTGTTTTCACTGTCACGAACATGGGCATCTCGCTACTAATTGTCCGCAGAAGAAGAAGAACAAGAAGGTTGTTGGAGCTACAGCTGGTGAGGCCCTTTCCTCACAATTTGAACTTGACTTTTCCTTTGTTTCATCCATGGTGTCAAGTGCATTTGGATCGGTGTGGTATTTGGATAGTGGCGCTTCCTTCCACATGACGGGAGATGAGGAGCTTTTCAGTGACTTGGAGGAGAAAGATCTCCAAATGCATATAGATATGGACGACGATGAACGATACAGTGAAACTGACATTGGTACCATTGCCTTTCAGTGGGATTCAAGTAAACCATTTCAATTGAAAGATGTTATGCATGTTCCAGGTCTGATGAAAAACTTGGTCTCAGTCGCAATGCTGGAGGAAAAAGGCTATGACGTTGTTTTCAGCGATGGAAAATATTTCCTACAACATAAAATAATGGGTCAAGCCAAGAGGATATGGATTTGAGTTAAGAATATCTACAAGCAAGAGGTAGATGGTAATGCTACCATGATGGGCAAGGTGGAAAAAGTGGTGAGACGAGATGAGGGCGAATTATGGCACACGTGATTGGGCCATCTTCATCATGGATCCTTGAAAGTCATGCAGCAAATATCTACTGGACTTCCAATGGGAACACTTGCTCAGTTATATCATTGCAAGGGTTGCACCAAGGGGAATTATGTAAATACCACCATTCATGAAAAGGAGAAATGTGCTTCGGTAAACCTGGAGAGAGTTCACACAGATGTGTGTGGACCATTCTCGGTTGCTTCAACAACAAGACATAATTATTATGTTATTTTTGTTGGTGACTTTTCTCGTAAATGTTGGATCTTATTCATGCAGAAGAAGGATCAAACATTCTCAAAGTTCTGTGAGTTTAAGGTATTGATGGAGAAAGAGTCAGGGAAGTAATTGAAGGCTCTGAGGAGCGATAATGGTGGAGAATACATCTCTAATGAATTCAAAGACTCCAGCAGCAAAGAAGGAATTCGAAGAGAACTCATAACGACTCATAACCCACAACAAAATGGGGTCACTAAGAGGAAGAATAGAATGATCGTGGGTGCAGCACGAGCGATGTTGCATGATTAGGGCCTACCAATGCATTTGTGGGAGGAAGCATGCAACACTGCAGTTTATGTGCAAAATCGTTGTCCTCATAGAGTACTTGGCATGAGTACACCTGAAGAAGCTTTCACTGGTAAGAAACCAGATGTTTCACACTTTAAGATTTTTGGCTTATCTGTTTATGTGCATATGACCAAGAACGCCAGGAAGAAGCTAGAGCCGACTGCTGAAGTTGGGACATTTGTGGGGTACACAGAAACACCCCATAATTATCGTGTGTATTTTCATAATATTAAGATGAATGTTATGCGACGAGATATAAAATTTGATGAGGGGAAAGCCATGCAGTTGTCGCTTGAGAGGTAGCTAGACTTGCATGCGGAGGAGGAACTGTTGGTTCCCAAAGATGAGTCTCTAGATGTGGATCAGCCACAGGAGGAGGTTCATGGAGTGAAGGATTCCGCTTACGCAAATCCAAACATCATAATTGGCAGAAGGCATACCACAGAAGATGATAGGCTGAGACTTGATGCTGCGCAGAATGTAGGAGCCCCTACTTCACAGTACAGAAAAAGACAGTCTCCTAGATGATTTATTGGATACATGGCTCTCATGAGAAAATGTATTATGACTGAGCCATATTCCTTTCAGAAAGTAGTGCAGGAGCCCACATGGGTAGATGAAATGGTGGAGGATTATGACTCCATTGTCAGAAACAGTGGAAATTGTTCCAAGGCCGGTTGATAAATCAGTGGTAGGTTCAAGATGGATCTACAAGGTAAAGAAAGCTACTGGTGGTTGTGTTGAGAAATACAAGGATATATTTGTGGCCCGGGGCTTCTCACAAATAGAGGGGATTGATTATGAAGAAACCTTTGCACCTGTCACAAGGTATTCTTCCATAAGGACCATATTTTCTCTCTCAGTGCAGATGGGCTGGTGCATTCATCAAATGGATGTGAAAACAACGTTTCTCAATGGGATCATTGAGGAAGAGGTGTACATAGAGCATCCTGAAGGATTTGAGATATTCAACAGCGATTCACATGTGTGTCGACTCAAAAGAGTGTTGTATGCGCTGAAGCAAGCACCCTGTGCTTGGTACACTTGGATAGACAGCTATTTCACCGAACTAGGCTTCACCAAAAGTGAAGCGGATGTAAACCTATACCAAATTGTGGTGGAGGGTAATATTTTAATCATTATTCTTTATGTTGATGATTTAATATTGACTGGTGATGAGCAGTTGATATACTCATGCAAGGAGGACCTTGCAAAGGAGTTTGAGATGAAGGATATGGGCCTCCTTCATGATTTCCTTGGATTGGAAATATGGCAGTGATATGGTGAACTTTTTGTGTCTCAAGGCAAGTATGCAAGGGAGATACTAGGTAAGTTTCACAAGGAGGGTTGCAAACCCATGGATACTCCTCTTCTAGGAAACTAGAGGAAAGAGGATGCTACATCTGGAGAGGTAGTGGATGCTACTTTCTATCGATAGTTAGTGGGTTCGCTAATGTATCTAGTGAACACGAGACCAGACATTTGCTATGAAGTTAATTAGCTAAGTCAAGTGATGGTTAATACTACCAAGATATTTTGGAAGGCTGGCAAGCATGTCCTGAGATACCTGAGGGGCACATCGAAGTATGGCTTATGGTACAGACAGATGGTTGAGGTGAAGTTGCATGGCTTCACGGATGCATAATGGGCAAGCAGGCCAACAGACAGAAAGAGCACATCAGGGGGGATCTTTAGTATCAAATATACAGTTGTTTCTTGGTACAGCAGGAAGCAGAGATCCATGGCACTCAGTTCAGCAGAAGCATAATACATGGAAGTGAGTCAAGCTGCATGTGAGGCTATCTGGATGAGAAAGATCTTGGTTGGTTTGTTTGGTTCTCATTTAGATTTTACAGTGATTCATTGTGATAACCATAGTTGCATTAAAATCTCGATTAATCTTGTGTTTCATGATAGATCTAAGCATATAGATATACTGTATCATCATATCAGAGATTGTGTGCAACGGAAGATCATGTTGCTTCAGTACATTCCTACGGAAGATCAGGATGCATATATTCTAATGAAGGTGCTCAGCAGGAGAAAATTCGAATACCATAGAGACAGTATCGGGTGAAGGATAATCTATTTCTTGTTGAGAGGGAGTGTTGAGATTCAACAAGAAGATCCTAGTGAAAACTATGCACCTACACTAGGATGGAGCCTCAGGCTATTTTTAGGTGGAGGTCTATTTATAGATGCATGAGAAAATTCTATTTATAGATGATGTCTATTTATAGATGGTTGAACAAATTCTATTTATAGATGATGGTATATTTATAGATGCATGTGTGAGTTCTATTTATAGATTTCATTTCTATTTATAGATGCATGTTGAATATTATTATCCCTTAATAATAGTTGGACAATAAACAATAATCTATTCTCAATGAGCACTTGGAAATAGTTAATTGAAGCAGAAAATCAGTTAGCTATAGAAAATTCGAGTTCAAAGGTTGTTTGGTGGGACATGCAAGTGGACTTAGTTGTAACTGAGTGATTCAAAGTTGTAACAGAGTTGGATGTGTAGTTATGTGAGTTGTAAAGTAGTTTAACTCAGTTAAGTGAGTTAAACTCAGTTGTGCTAGCTGTAACTGAAGATACACTAGTGAGATATCAGTGAATTAATTATTAATTAATTCACAATAAGTGGTTTCACATGCAACTGCAGATTTACTACTGCTAACTACATGCATGTCAGATCCAGTGGAGACCCAGTTGAGATGTAGGTGAAAGGGACAGTTTGACTATCAGTTGTGACATTACTGGGTGCACCCATGCAACCACATACACATTGGATATGCCAATGAGGATCGCGTAGTCAAGGTAAGCAGGATTCCATTCATTCAGGGATTATTATCAGTTGGGATTGCACTGTGGAGGCAGGTTGTCTGGAGGCAATAAATTGGCACATGAATTTGCCAATTTTTGTATGAAAGTGTGAGATGATTGCATATTGTACTGAGAGCTCTTGGATTAGAGTTTTGTATGGGATTGTTTCATGATCCATGATATATACATAATATATGATAGTGGGGTTTTTAGCTTTATGCTTTCCCGGTAAAAATATATGTGTTATGTGTGTTTGATCTTTCTTCTTGATATTGCGATTGGTAATCGTGTTTTAAATTCTACAAATATTTTTGTAGAAGCGATTATGTATTTAACAGTGGCATATAATTTTTAGATCAGGAGAATCCAATCAATACATAATTTGTATTAAAATTTCTATAGCTATTTCTGAAGTGAATGCATCAAACATGATTTTAACCATTCTCTAATTGTCCTTGAAGTCTCCCTTGACATATTCATCTTCTGAATGACCTTGAGTCTCTCCAACACCTGAAATAATGGCTAATTATTCAAGCTCAATTTCTGATGCTTGTACCTCTTCAATCAACTCAGCTTCTTGTACAATTTTCACCTCTTCAAACTCAACTGCTAGAGATAGAACTTGAGGTGCTTCAAGTGCAGCTATGAGTGGAATTTTGGGTGAGGATGATGCTCTTTCAGCTCTCATTCTTCTTGTCCTTATCTCAGGACTAACAACCAATAGCTTCCCTTCTCCTCTCTGCAACTTTAACCTTGTCAGCATCACAAATTGCAACCATTAAACTTGCACAAAACTTCAAGAAACTATCAAGCAAATAACCTTGTCTTTCAACCTGGTTCTGATACCAACTTGATCTGAAATTTGAATTTTGTTTATTGTTGTGCTAATTTCATTTTCAAATATAAAACTTATTCATTTATCTTATGCTTGATGTGTAGGTTCCCTTGTTGCTTATGTGTGTCAAAAGAGGAATTAAAACCGAATTTTATGAGTGTTTTCGAAAACATATAAAGCATGAATTTAAAGTGTTGAATAGGAGCAACATAAATAACAACAAACATGACAAACTGATCCATTAAAACATAGTTTTGATGAAGGAGTTCACCCCTCCTTGGCTACATTTCCATTATTTGGGCCTTTGTATTGGCTCAAATTTTCATAAAATGTTGTTTACATGCATCGAATTATTTTGGAACCTATTCCAATGGGTTTAAAAAATCTAAATCTATTAGAAATGACTATTTTTTTACTCAATTTGGTTACCAGATACTCTGGGCATGGCCTTCCCTCCTGATGGCCATAGGCTTCAAAAATATTCAAAGCAACAAAAAACTCTGTAGATGACCTCTTCTGCCTCTGAAACCTATTCCAGTGGCTCCAAATCATCAAAATATATCAAGAATGACTCTTCCTGTACCCAATTTGGTCGAATATTGCCTTAGATATGGCAAAACCAATTTTTCCTAATTTTTCTCCACTAATTCTGGAAATTCGCTAGTTAACTACACTAAATGTGGAGCTTCTCCGCATTTGACGGTTCGCCAAAAGCTCTGAAAACATAATCTGCACTTAATTTTAAGATAAGTGAGTATTTAAATGTGATTAAAGCACGTTTAGCACTAACCCCATTTTACAATTGATTTCGGATTATCGTGGCTAATCCACAAATTATTGGATAATAACATGGATTAATGTGTTAATACACGTTTTAATTTCGTTTTAAAAACTCCGCCAAACAGTCGCTTTGGCCTTCAGTTCTGACGCACAGACATGTGGGAGGGGGATGGCCCCCTCCAAATCCCAACCTTTGCGCTTAACAAATATCAACTAGTAGTTCATGGCATTACTAGCTTTCAAGCAATGGTAATTTTGCCCGATGGTGGAGGCGTGCGTTAGGTGGGCGGAGGTCACGAGTTCGAGCTTGGACCTCAACCCCCATTTCACATTTTTTGCAACGTTATTAAATTCGAGACCTTTGAAAATACACATCATCCAACCATGTAATATATCCATCGTTTAATGTTTGTCATTCCACCATACGATATATAACGAACCTTTATAATTTAATACATTTTGCAAAATTAAATTATTAAATTCTGGACCTCTGAAAATACTTGCCACTTTATAATTTAATACATTTTGCAATGTTAAATTATTAAATTTGGGACCTTTTAAAATACCCACCATACGATCATATAATATATCCATCATTTAATTTTTTTCATTCCACATTTGATATAATCGTTCCACCATACAATATATAATGAACCTTTATAATGTAATACATACCATTGCATATATGCTTTGCCACTTTCACCATAATGTTAATATAACACCAAGACTTTCATTGGACGCAAACCTTGGACTATGAGAACACTGCTTTCAGATGTCGCCACTGCCATCAGACGGGGTATCTCCAGAATACTTGTGCGACGTTCCTCGACAAAAAGAAGAATATCCCACGCAAATCCAAATCCAAGAACTGGAAACCATGTGATAGACCTCCAATGGATGACATAGATTCCTCTAGCTCTGATGAGGAGGATATAGAGGTGGAAGGGAAGAATCTTGACCCCCTGAAGGACGCGCCCCCAGCACGCCCAGTGGATCCTGCTGCTCCTCCGATCTCGCAGAAGCGCACTCATGAGTCTTCTTCCTCAGATTCAAACAAGGAGACTCCTCCTTCTGCGCAGAATAATTTGCAAGTGGTTACTGTTTAGCCAGCTCACAATGGCTGGGTCACAGTTAGTAAAAAGAAAGGGAAAAAATGTCGATTGGGAGACTCTACCCATTCTGGGTCGAATCCCTAATCTAGCTCTCTATTTTATGTTCTTCTTGTTATCTTTTTTCTTATGTCGTGGATGCTCCTTGGGACCGAGGCTGATAGTCCATAATTTCTGGCTCCCTTAATATTTTGCTTCGCTTCTATGCAAGCTCTGATTGTACCATATATATTTACTTAATAGAATTAGTCTTATTCATCAAAAGAAAAAAAAAAGAAAGAAAGAAAAAAAGAAAGTTAATATAACACCATTGTTATATGCCCTACGTATGATGTGGTTTGAAAATAATTAAAACTTAAGGTTTGTAATGATTTATGTGTGGAATGTTTTAAAAATAAATAAATTAAATAATATATATATATATATATAGATATATATATTTCAACCTTAATTATTTAAATTAAAAAAAAAATCATTTCTAGCACATAATATCATGAACCCAAGTTCAATCCTTAGAGGTCATTGGACAAATTTTACCTTCACAAATCAAACTGGCGAATCCCAGAGTGACACTTGTCATAGTCTCATTGGACTAAAAACTAAAGAATATTATTGAATGCTGACTGGGTTGCCATGTCATCGGCCTATACCTATTCTGTAATTTTTTTAATAAAAATTTGCCTATTTTGAACAACGATCAGCAAAGCGTAAATTCCTCATTCGAACTCAATTTTCAAAGAAACGAGTTGCATTATATTCCTTGCGACAGGTTGGTCCCTGTTGTTCTAGTTTCATTCAATTCTGAGCACTTTCATTTTGAGCTAAAATACTGAGCCTCTGATCACTTAAAGATATCCTTGTGTCCAAAAGAGAAAAAATGAACTTATGATTGCATAAATGTTAGAGGCAGTATAATTCAACCTAGTCAAAGTTCTTTATCAGCTCTAGTAGTATTGGTTCACAATAAGGATGGATCATGGCGCATGTGTCCGGATTATAGGGAGCTCAATAAGCTCATTATTAAAGATAAATTTCCAATTCCTGTGATTGATGAATTATTGGATGAATAACATGGATCAATTTATTTTACCAAGTTGGATCTTCGTTTAGGATATCATCAAATTAGAATGAAGACTGAAGATATTCTGAAAACAACATTTTGAACTCATGAGGGTCATTATGAATTTTTGGTCATGCCTTTCGGCCTTACCAATGAACCTTCTACATTTCAAGGGTTGATGAATTCCATTTTCAAACCCTTCCTTAGAAAATTTGTGTTATTATTTTTTGATGATATACAAATCTACAGCAGGTCTTGGAAGGATCATGTTAAACATGTTGACAGGGTGCTCAAACTGTCGAAGGAGAAACGATTATATGCAAAAACCTCCAAATGTTTCTTTGGAGTACAAGAGGTGAAATATCTGGGTCATATTGTATCTCATGAGGGTGTTAAGGTAGACCCCAACAAAATTAAATCCATTAAGGAATGGAAATTCCCCACAACCATAAAGCAGTTGCGAGGATTTCTCGAGTTAACAGGGTATTATCGCAAGTTCGTTAATAATTATGGGAGAATAACAGTACCTATAACAACATTATTGAAGAAAGATGCATTTTCATGGATTCCTGAAGCAACTAAGTCCTTTGAACATCTTAAAGAGGCAATGTGCCTAGCACTAGTCTTAGCTACGCCAGAATTTGCAAAAACCTTTATTGTGGAATGTGATGCCTCAAGAAATGGAATTGGTTTTGTTTTAATGCAAGAATGAAGACCCATTGCTTTTGAAAGTCATCCAATCAAAGGAAAGTATTTATAGAAAGCTATTTATGAGAAGCAAATGTTGGCAATACTACATGCACTAAAGAAATGGTGACCTTACCTAATGGGAAGACACTTCAAGGTAAAAACTGATCATGATAGTCTTAAACACTTTTTGGAACAAAGACTATCTTCATAAGAGCAGCAAAAATGGGTCACAAAGATGTTAGGTTATGACTTTGAAATCATCTACAAAAAAGGGAAGCTAAATGTTGTTGCAGATGCACTCTCAAGAAAGGATGAAGACATGGAAGAATTTCTTTGTACCATTTCTATTATCCAACCAGATTGGATAATCGAAGCAAGGGATGAATGGAAGAAGGACGAAGAAGTGTGGACAATCATTCAAAAGTTGCAGTAAGATCTTAGTACATATGATAGATTTAGTTGGAAAAATGATTCCTTATGGTACAAAGATCGCTTATATTTTTGTAAGAGTAACCAACTAAAATTCTCCTTTAGGAGGACACTTTGGATTTTTAAAAACTTACCATAGGGTGAAGAAATAATTTTTTTGGGGTGGCCTTAAATCTGATCTTCAAAATTTTGTGGCGAAATGTTTGGTTTTCTAGAAAAATAAAGTTGAGACAATTAAGACCACAGGTCTTCTACAATCTTTATCCATTCCAAGTCAATGTTGAGAGAAAATTTCAATGGATTTTATCACAAGTTTACCTAAGTCCGAAAGAAAGAGTGTCATCATGGTGGTAGTTGATAGAATTACGAAGTATGCACACTTTTGTGCATTATCTCATCCATTTAAAGCAAGTAAAGTTGCTATTGCATTTATGGAAACAATTCAAAAGCTACATGGAAACCCAAAGATTATTGTAAGCGACAGAGATCCCATTTTTACTAGAATTTTTTAGACGAAATTATTCTCTTGTTTGGGTACTCAACTAGCTCATATCTCATCTTGTCATCCTCAATTCGATGGTCAAACTGAGATAGTGAACAAATTTTTGGAAGGATACAATCGTTGTTTTGTATCTGATAGAAAAACACAATGGGTAAAGTGGTTACCTCTGGCCAAATGGTGGTATAACACTTCCTTCCATATTGCAGCAAAAATGACCCCATTTATGGAACTTTATGGATATCATCCATCACATCATCTTTAAGAGAAAATTCTAAGGTTCAAGCAGTGGAAGATCACATCAAGCATCAACAAAAAGTTCTCCAACTCTTAAAGGATAACCTAAATTTTGGAACAAAATCGAATGAAACAACAGGCAGATCAACATCGTAGCGAGAGAAGTTTTGACTTAGGAGACTAGGTATTTTTACGGCTACAACCATACAAACAAATGTCCCTCAAGCAAGCGCAGAAGGATATTAAATTATCACCAAAGTACTATGGTCCTTACAAGGTGTTGCAAAAGTTTAGTACTATGGCATACAAATTGGAACTCCCTGCTTCTTCCCGAGTGCATCCAGTTTTCCATGTTTCATGCTTAAAGAAGGTTATAGGTGACAAACTTCTAGTTCAAACAATATTTCCAGAACTTTATGAGGAAGGAAAAATCATATTGGAACCTAAAGAAATCACGGAAACAAGAACTTGACAGCTATGAAATCAATCAATTTCATAGTATCTTATCAAGTGGAAGAACTTACTCACTGAAGATTCTACATGGGAGGATGAGAATTTTATACAGAAGCATCAAGAGCTACTCAAACCTTGAGGACAACACTTTTTTGAAGGAGAGGGGCATGTTAGGTCCTTATATTACTAGTGTAGTCCCTTATTGTCGTTAGTGTAGCCCCCTTATTGTTATTGTTGTACCCTTGTAACCCCAATATTTTTATTATTGTGCCTTTACATTATTATTGTTAGTTCGGCTAGGATTATATTGTGACCCCATGGACTCCTATATATTGAAGGAGATTTTTTCATTTATATCATCCAAGAATTTTTCATTTATGTAATGTAAAGGAAGTTTCCCCCTCGAAGTGGCTTATTTCTAAGGTGTTTATCTCTCTTTTCTTCTATTTTTGGAGCTGGTTTCATAAAAACTTCACAGATAAGAGAACACAATATAAAGTATTATTGGCATGCCAACAACTCCCATTTTTTTGACTCAAAATGAAGGGGACCCCATTGAATTTTTTTAGAATTTCCTTTCTTTGTTACATTTGATTGGGTATTAGCTTACCCTATTTGTGCATTGACTAACTTCTTTATCCCCCAGGGTTGTGATATGATGTCTAAGTCACATGGTTCATCGGAATTTCTTTTCATCATTTGGGGATCATCACATTATAAAGGGCATGTTTTCATCATATATCTTTTCCATATGAATATCCTTCTTTTGATTATTCGATGATCCTTGGCTTCTAGGGCATGCAAATATTAAGACTAGTGATGTATTCTATAGGGGGGATTTCATATCCCTCGCAACACCATGACTTGACACATCTCATGTTTTTATCCTTGAACTCATCACTTTGGTCACTTGAACTAGGGGTGGTTTTGCACATCATCATTTTGGATTTGGATATTTATGGTTGTTTCACCTCTACCTCACCCCATATTGATTGTATGGAGCTTGCCTAATTTTGAGACATTCCAATAATTTTATCGAGTCTACGTCGATGGTTTTCCAATATACAGATCTCGACGCTTCCCACTGGCAATTTAAAAATTTGCCTACTTTTATCCTTATGGTACTTTGTTTGGATGATTTCCTCCTTTAAATTGTCTCACAACATTATTTTAGCTTCATCTCCACATGGCATTTTCATAATATATGCCCCTTTGAAAATTTGCAAAAACAAATGTAAATAATTAATATAAACAAATATTATATAAAATAAAATATAAATTGTATTAAACATAATACATTTGTACTCCACAAATAACAAATAAAAAATAAAATATATATATATATATATATTTCAAAATACACTTTTTCCAATATACGTATTAAATTTATATAATGATATATATACATAAAACAAAGAAGCAAAATTGAAGTGATAAAGAGTGAACAATTAAATTAAAAAAACAAACCACGTAAATTATATATATATATATATATATATATATATATATATATATGACGTAATGATCCACAAAGATGTGTAGTTTGAAATCGTTTTGGCCCAAAGGTTTCTTGTCATTGTTACTTAGCGCCTATATTGCTACCCACTTCAACGCCTCTTTGACTTTCTCATTGCTATTCATTTAAAACACATTTTTACGCCGGAGGCGTTTTCCATTGCGGGCTTGGGGTGAGCAAACACTGTTCACCCCAGCCAATGAGAAAGCGTTCCCTATGCGCATGGAACCAATTCAAATTTGCCACGTGTGGTCTCCGTAATGGCTCGTAAACGGGTTTTGCCTTTCGAACCGCGGGTTTAAAGAATGGAAACGCTCCAGTCTACGAGCATCAGCAGCAGCAACCATTAACCAGGAAGCCATGGAGATTCTGAAAAGGCGCGTGGTGTGGACATGATCATGTCTCCTAAGGCTGCAGCGCCTGAGAAGAAACTTACTATAGTTTCCCTCAGGCTTGCCATTCTGGAGAAAGCCACCACCGGGCTCGGAACCCTGGCCTTCGCCTGGGCCACAGTATGTTTGCAATGCACTGAAACAGACTATAAGTGATGTCAAGGAATACGAGGCATTGCTGCAGATGATCGTTCGTGGGTTGGAAGGTTTCTCTGATAATCCGATGTGCGGCAGGCAACTTTGTAGAGCCCGAACCTAGGTCGGCTGGCGAGTCTCATTCATTCCTTTATGGTTTTGGTTTATTGGGTGGGCTTTAGTTTTGTTTCGGAAATTTTGTTGAATTTTAGATCTGGCTGAACGATCATGATCGAACCTGGTTGAAGTCAGGGGATTGGTGGATTTTTTGCAGTGCAGGGTATTGGTAGGGTTTTAGATTTGTGGTTTTTTACACCGGAGGGCATTGGTGGACTTTTAGAGTGGAGGGGGTTTTATCAGTGAAGGGGATTGGTGGGTTTTTGCCAGTAGTCTCAGAGCAGGGCAGACAGAGGAGAAAGAGGCCATTTGTCGATTTGAAGGACAAATGGCGCAACCTTATGAGTAGTTTGACTCCTGGTGGGTAGGGTTCCAAAACCCCTAGACAAAAGCCCCTTGCTCCTGTTCCTATTTCTTTAGCTGCCCCTCAGTCTCCTGCAACAACATGCTCTGCAGCAGCAGCAGTTTCGGATCATGTTATTTCTTCCCCTAAGAGTGTTTCAACATCAACTGCTACGAGGAATCATTCGCTGAGGTGTGATTACGATGACATGATTTTAGAAGCCCTTACAGCTCTGCGAGATCCGAAACGGGACGAATGTTGCCACGATTGCAAGTTTCATGGAGGAGAAACACCAATTGCCCCCAAGTTTTAGGCGGGCACTCTCTTCAAGCTCAAGAGGTTAGTCTCACAAGAAAAGATTTTGAGGGTTCGTAGATTGGCAGAGGAAGCAGATGCGCTTCTTAAGGATAAATGTTGATGTCTTTTATTTTCTATTGTTTTACAGATTCGATATCTATGAACTCTAACTCTGTATTCAATGTAGTGTGCCATTTATGCACTTTATACAGACCATATGTATCTGGTCAGTTGAATACAGAACTCCAACTGCTCTGCATTATGCCTTAAAATCCATTATGCCTTACCTGAGAAGTAAGAGAAAATATTTATAGCATGGCAACTGCTGGGTTTCACAATGGGAGGTGGAATCATACGTGTGATGCAAGGAAGAGCGAACGAAATAAGTGGGTATTCTTCATTATGTTTCATTCAAAATTTGAAGAGTGCCCTCAGATTTCTTGGAGCTTAGAGTGATCGAATTCGGCGCACAATTGAGGTTTTGATCTGGATTATTGAACCCAGGTCTCAAAAATCCCTCTGGGTGATTGTTGCCCATTTCTTATCTGTTTTCTGTAACCCATTTGTTTATTCTGTACATTATGGGAATATATCTATCCTTCCTGAAAGATTGAGTCAGAAAATCTGCACCGTGTTAAGCTCAGAGTAGAATTTGGTACTTTTCATATCGAAAGAGGGGATTCACAGGAATTTCTGCTTATTTTGGTGGGACTTGCAGTCTGTCTCAGCCCTTGATATTTCTTAGGGTGCTCAAGTTTCACTCTAAATTCGATTCCTGCATTTGTATTTATTTTTTATTCCTCTGGTTGGATCAATTTAGGCCTTGTGTGTGTCCTGAAATAGATTTGGGCTAGGCTGATTTCTGGTTGTCTGTTGGGATCATCAAGCCCAAACCCAAGTTGTGTGAGGAATTTGAGAGGATACAGAGGTGGAGTTGAGGACTAAAACCATCTACCAGAATAGATCTTTCAAGGTAAGGATACTTATCATACAGGGATTTTCTATTCACTATTTATTTCTAGATGTTTTTAATGCAAGTGTGAAGTATGGGCTTTTAGGTGAGAACAGAGGAATAAAATAAAAACTATGGCCACTGCCTTTGCCACTGAACCATGACACCTTTGGAAACAGTCTCTTTCTTTAGATTTTTTGATGTTACATTTGCAGGGATTCATTCTATGTGTGGGGTTCTTCCAGTATTTTGAGGTTTTTACATTTTATTTCTTCTGCAAGGTTTATAGTACATGAAATTAGAAATATTGTAGTATATTTTGTTTCTCTTCTTTTACTCTTATCTTATATAGCGTGCTAGAATGAAGGGTAAAGGAATGTCTTCATTGAATACAACATGGGTATAAATTTACACAAAGATATTTTCTGCTCAAGCGTTGGTATGGTAATGTAGGATGCAAAATTTGCCATTCTGAAATGAACTACTTTTCTGTTCACATTTTTGTCTCTGGTAGTGCGCGTGTACACCCATATTCAGAGCAAGCCAGAATAGGCAGAAATGCTAGTATTAAAGCATATTGGAATTTCCTTTTTAGATATCAACCTCAAATCCTTATGTTTAGTTGTAGATTTAGTCACTTTCCCTGAGACTTTTATCATTCTTTGCTTAAGGTACTTTTCTTTTTGTATCTTCGAGGATGAACGAAACAACAAAGGGATTTGTCCGAAATGATGGTTACCAATTTTGAGTGGGTATTTTTGATGGTCATCTGGGTGTAGTCAACATGTTTTCATCATAGCATGCATTGTTTTTACTATTAATTCAAATTCCCAGGAAATTTATGCATGTGCTGTTTGTATCACTTGTAACCGAGGGATAATCCCATGCCTGTTAAGATGTGCCGAGTGGTTGGAATTAGTGCTGGTGGACTAGCCTGTTTTTGGAAAAATGTGTCATACCTTATGTTTCATATAAATCGATATTTTCACATTCAGGAGCCAGAGAGTAGTCACACAAGTTCCCCCTTTCACAATAAACAAGGATAGCATCTTTGCTTTGGTTCCAGCTTAAAGAGAATCCATATCATTTCTAAAGATGGCAATCCTAACTGAAATCTCGATATTGCTCATGAAAACTTGCTTGACAATTTTATCTCCGCAAGAAAGAGATGCCTGTCAATATAATCACATATCCCAAATAGAACAGCCTCTTGTTGGATCATCCATTTGAGCCCCAAAAAGTCATGTTTTCAGTGAAGGGGGAAACAGAGGAGCATGAGCCCAAAATTTAAGGCCATCTTTGCAATCTCATGTTACATGCTTAACCATTTTCTGTTGACAAGGCATGCAACATCAATCTTTTCCTGTAGTAGGATGAAGTTGACCCTTTACTGCTGGGCTATTATGAACGACCAACTACCTAAGTACTCATCAAAGAAGACGACTTCCAGATACCTTGACAACTCCTTATATGTGGGATTCGTCAAAGCATATGATCCCTTTTTCACTTCTTAAATGTCAACTTGGATAATTGTAGTTCAGAAACATTTTTTTAGCTGCAAATTGTGTGCATTTGCAATTCATGCAATCCTGTTACTAGTTTGTGTTGTTAATCCTCGTCTCTGTACAATCATGTGCTTCAATAAAGTTGAAACCTGTATTAGCATTTTTCTATATATGCATGTTTGATATGTTAATTTCTGCAATGCTGTGCATTGCTCACGTCATTTGTGTAGTTGATTTATAATAATATCCCTGCTTTATTCTGTTCTTTGTTTGTACAATTTTTATTGCCACTTGATATGTTCAATACAGGTCCTTGGAATAAATTTGGTAGTCTGGCAGACAGGTAAATGAATCTCGCTTACAGGTCCTGCTCTTGGAAACAATATTAGTCTATCCTCTGGTAGCTTTCCAGTTCATATCTATGTATGCTGATTGAAACAACTCAGTGGCTTTGATATAGTTGTAAAGATCTCCAAAAGTAGTGGGAAGTGATAATCAGAAACTGCTTACTTGGTTTAGGCTTGAGGGTCCAAGAACCACTAGATGTTACTGTAAAATCTGCACAACACTAGCAATCCCATATTCTATCATGCGGTGTGTTTTGAGCATATTCTATCATGTGGTGTGTTTTGAGATGATAAAGATATTAGAAAATCCTGTCTTCTCTTCCTCGAGTTTGGAGTTGTTCTTTTGAAAATATCTTGTAGTACATACATGAAGTTTAAGATTTTTTTGTTTCAAAGAGAATTATGATGGTTTTAAAGTTTAACATTTAGAGATGGCATTGCCTAATATTGACTCATTGAGAGTATTTAGGCGGGTCTATTGAGATTTTATTATTACAAACTCTGTAGAAGACAGTTAATGTATTCTTATGATCCATCAATCCTGCACTGAAGAGTGATGTCTTTTTCAGATAATTGAGGCGGTTGATACATTCTGAACTGTAACTTCTATCAAATCTGTGACTCACAGCAGTTCATTTCGGTTGCTTAAATTATAAGCTTGGGAGACTGATTAAAACTATAATGCAAGCCCAAAGGAGCACCTTGCACCCTATACCAGAAAATTTTGATTTGGAAAATATGTTTGACCAACATAATGTGGATATTGAATCACATATTTATCCGGGTGAGCGACCGAATCTCATGGATGCTCCAAGTTTGCCCGATTATCAGGGTGTAGGGAGCAGCCCAAGCTGTAGTTTCAGAAACATAGGAAGTCAATCTAGTGGCAGTAGTTCTTTTGTCAAGGGTTGGCCCACTAGCAGTGTAACAAATTCTAATATTTCAGCTGATTAGGGATGCACTTCTGAAGATAAAATGGTAATGGTTTAGGTTTTAATTTTAGATGATAATAAAACTTATTTATGTGAATCTGTAATTGTGTGGTTATTTGGATGATTATTAAGGTAGAGTATTGTTGTTCAAAATTGTTTTCCGAATTTAAAATAAAGATAAAATTAAAAATACAAATAAAATAGATAAATAAAATTTTTAATTAAAACATACAAATAAAATAAATAAATAAATAGAAATAAAATAAAATAAAGATTAAAAAAAATAAAAATAAACAAATTAACAAATTAACAAATTAAATTAAATTAAAATCAAATCAAATAAATTAAAATTTAATAATATTAAATTAGTAATTTTTATTTCTATTAAAAATAAAATCCAAATTCCATATCATCATAAACGAACAAAATATTCAGCTCCTTCAGTTATTACACATTTTACCTCTCATATACCACAACGATTCACATCTCCTCCTTCCGGCATTCCCTTGCACCCCGGTGCAATTGCTAGTTTTATTATAAATGAGTTATTTCAGTATGGGTTTAATGAAGGCTTAGGTCTAGGAAACATGGAATTTGTAAATTTCAAACCTACATTGTCACAAATAAATATGGCTACCACAGTATTGTTTCAAATAGTTTACAAAGTTGGTTTTTGCAGGATGATAAAAGTTGGCGAGGTTTGACTGCCACGTAAGAACTCTATACTATTAAAACAAACAAATCAATCATAACGTCTTTTCTCCAACTGTGCGCTATATATTATGAAGAACGTTGAATGGCAGTTCTCATGAGGATGGGAACGATTAGATTATTTGAGGATTTTTTGCCAATGATTGCGTTGATCCCCATCGTTGTGGAGAAATTTCATTACAATTCGATAGGAATCGGTCACACCCACTTTATGGGTCAAATTACAGAGATCGTAGCTATCCAGAAATCCACTAGAGCCAAAGATCCGAAGCTGCAACCATGAGAATTTCAATTTGTTTTTTCTATTATTATTTATAATTTTGCATCTTGTACTGAAATTTGATTTCAGGGGAATCAACGAACACCAAAGAAGGATAATTAAGCTATTTATCTATTTATTTCTGTTGTTGTACATGCACTTAGACAAGCTATGTTGGTGTACATGCACCTAGATTAGCTTTAGTTAACTTACTACTTGCATGTGATGTGCACTTGCTTAGTTAAGTTAACTTACTGCTTGCAGTGGCACATGTACACATTAACATAAGATAAAAGCACGCTTAGCTTCAGTTAGCTTTAATTATTGCATGTACAACTAAACTTAACTTAGTTGCTTTTATGTATTTATTCCAAAAACTAATATTCTAGAATCAATTTTCATTCTATTCTCAATTTTTGCTCACTTCCTTCTTTCTCTTGCAAGCTTGTTCATTGTTTTGATTATTTGATTTCTCAAAATCTTACAATTTCATTAAAACAAGATTACTATAGTTATTTGATTTCACTTGATTTAGCAGTTAGTTTTTGGTTTTCAATTGCAATTTGTTACCTCTGTAATAGGATTTGGTCGTGGTTGAAAACTCGCAATGCATAACGAGAAGGGAGAGAGGGTAATCTTAACCTTTTTCAACGCCATCTTTCAACCCAGATTGGCAAGCAATGATGTGTTTATTCGTGCTCCGTTAAGAATGATTTGCATGAACACTTCGACCTCGGATTCTTCATTATTCCAAACTACCCCATTTTGGACAACAATATATTAATCCTTTGTTGATTTGAGGGAAAATCATATTCGAAATATCTGTAATTAGAAAAGTATATCGAATTGTAACTAAGACGAGGTTAACCCTCTGTGTATAAAGGATGAAATTTCTTTGTAAGAATAAATTAAAGGGGGTGATATATATCCGTAGTTATATTCCTCCCTTTCTCATTTCATTACACAACTATCTCTTCTTTTTTTAAGAAAAAATAAAAAACTCTTCTTCCTTGCATTACAAAAAGAGTATGTACAAAATCTGCAATTACATTCATAGTTTATATTGTTCATTTCTCTCTATGTTCATCATTGTTTCATTCGGCTCCTACATTCTTCTGTAACAAAAAAAAATAATTGTTCCAACATACACCAAAGTAGAAAGTATAGGTTCTGTTATTACATGCCTCAATGTGGCAAAAAAAAAACCTATTTCTAACACTTTTAAGCATCTTTATCAATGATTGTCCCAGTTCAAGAACTGCAAAAATATCCAGTTTGCTTGTTGCATTTTGATTGACACTCAGCTTCATCCCTTGCTTACAATTATGCTTTTAAGTCTTGGTGCCTTGATCTTGATCCAAAGTTTTATGAGTAAATGATTTGTCTGATGTTGATCAACTTTCCCTTAACAAATTCATTGAAGAAAAACTTACATGTGTCTTTTGCTATCCCTCTCTTATATAAAATATTTGCCATTAAATTTTGTTCTTGATATATGTGATGGAATTCTATGTCCTGCAAATTGCTTGCCAGCATTATGATGCTCTTAATCCAATTGCTTAATATAGGTGGAAAGAAATTTGTATAGTCTTTCACCCAATCGATAATGCATTTCGCATCACCAAATACCTTTATCTTCTCAATTCTAAGCCACTTTTCCGCAATCAAAACACCCCATAGAGCAACAATATTTTATTTATTATTCGATCCCTATCCTCCCTCCCACCAAAAATGACAGTATCTAGCAGGTCCCATGTAGATGACTACCCCACAACCACAAATCATCCTTCTACTTGCTCCATCAAAGAAGCCAATAGGAAAATTTTGCCACAGTTCCTTGTATTGGCATGTATTGTACCTATAAACCTTCATAACTTTACCCAGCTCGTTGTAGAGGGTAATGACCTTTATGATGTTTTCACGTACCTGCACTAGATTCTGATCAAAGATGAAAGCATTTCTACTTCTCCATATGATCCACATAATAAAGAATAGAGGATATTTAAACATTTTTCTTTTGCAATACCAAACCTGAATGCAAGAACTGAGAGAATGATGATACCCTACCGAGTTGAGCTTCAGTGTGAACCTGCATCCGTCCCACACCGCCCTCGCATGTGTACAAGTAATTAATAAATGAGCAGAACTATCCAATTCCCTCCTACACATCGGGCACATGCCTGGGCCATTAAAGCCTTTTTTTTGTAAATTGTTCCAAGTTAGAATTTTGTCATTAACAACAAGCCAGCAAAAGATTTTAATTTTAAGAGGGATATGCCCTTTCCAAATTATCTGTGACCAATCATTGCGTTAAATATCTTCTCATATCTAGGTAGATTATGATATATGTCTTTGACCCTCGACGCTCCCTTTTTAAGGTTGCCTCCCCAGACCATGATATCTTTTGCTCCCTGATCCTCTAATAATATGTCTACGTGTCTTAACTAAGTGACATATTTCTCCCATTCATCTTTGTGACTTTCTAAAGAACGTAGATCTATTGCTCCTGTCCATTTCTGTAAATCAATACTTTTTCTGCCATCTTATGTATCTGTCTCAGAAAGTAGATACCTTTACTGTGTGGTTGAGAATATATTATGAAAGAGTGTGATTTCCACTCATGCCACATATGGCATCTAATCCAATATTGATCCTTGAATCGTCTCTTACCTCCCATTGAAGAAATCTGGCCGTCCACAGTAGGATTTGCAACATACTCCTCCATATCACCAATCTATTAGATTTATTCCTTGCCCCTATGCCAATCCAAGTGGCGAAATCCTGTCCATACATATATTTCCCTTTGATTATGTGTGCCTAAAAACAACTCCATGAAACTTCTCTCCCCATATTGTTGACGATCAATTCCTTGTAAAAAGACGAGGTATCCTTGAACCCCCAAACATCGTCTTCTATAGGTTGAGAAATATGTGACCACCCGAGTCAGTGGAATTTCCTGTTATGTTTTATTTCCACCCATAAGAAGTGTGCCATGATTGCATCTATCTTATGAATAATATGCCTAGGTAGAAGAGACAAATGCATCCAATACATGGAATGATTTTGAAGGACAAATTTCAACAAAACAATCCAACCTCTCATCGAAAGCCATATGTGCTTCCAACCTAAGAGTTTCTTCTAAATTATGTCAATCATCCAATCCAAATTCAAATTGTAATAACCTGTAGTCTTCAAACAAAACCCTAGATGAGAAAATCCCTCTTCGATGGGAACATTTTTTACTCCAAAAAGCATTGAGATCTCCGTAAGTCTATCTGTCTCCTCTTCCATACCGATCAGTAGAGACTCCCCTTCATTCATATATAGCCTTGATGCCTTCCAAAACAAAATGATGATCTTATGTATATTGTCCCACTCTTTGATGGAAGATTGGTCTGAGTATTATATCATCTACAAACATAAGGTGTGTAATAACAATTTGTCTAGCCATCCTTACTCCAATGATCTGCCCATATCCCGGGCTGTACATAATTTTCTACTAAGGTAGTCAATTAAAATAAAAAATAGTAGAGGAGAGAGGGAACACCCCTATCGCACACCTATGAATTCCTAGAAAAACTCTGAAGGAAATTCATTAATGATAATCACAAAGTTCAATAATTTTAAACAAACCATGATACAATTAACATTCTGAAAGGACATGCTTATTTTGATCACTACCAAATTAAGGAACTCCCAATTAGTATAGTCATATGCCTTGATAATATCTACCTTGAGGAGGCATGCCTTCTTTTTCCTGGATTTAATGGAATGCGTCATTTCTTGGGCGATCCCAATAACATTTGTATCTTCCTATATTCTAAAAACCCAAACTGCTCCTCCGTAATGTGTTTTGAGAATGCAGGCTTAATCCTACATGTGGTCAGCTTACATATCACCTTATAGACCGAATTTCATAAATATCGACCTACAATAATCAAATGATTTAGTTTTTCTTTCTTGGGGATCAAAGCGATAAATGTAGTATTGATAGCGCCCATGAAAAACCCAAGTTTCCTTGGTTCCTCCAGAACCCCTAGTAGATCTGGAATCATCAACTCTATAAAATGTAGAAATAGCTCCACCCCCCATCTGTCCAGGCACAAAATCTTTTCTTTGGCACATTACTTCATGACCTTAACCAGTTCTTTCCTAGTCATTAGAACTCCCAATTTATCATCTTCCTCTAGTGTAAACATGAAAGGTAACAAAGATATATAATACATTTGTGAATTATACGAGTGATTATGTTCATAAAATTGTCCTTTAAAGTGTAATAAAGCAGTATTATATCTTCCCATCTGTTATATCCCTGTTATATACCTCCCATATTTATCTTTAACCCTTTTCGATAATTATGTCTTCCCCTCTTTATTTCCCTAATTTTTACCCTCCTATTCTTTATTCATTATATCCCTAGCCTTGTTTTCTTTTATCCACCTAATTTTAAAGCTATCACAATATTGAATATGAGTACTCCAGTATATTTTATGGCAGTAATCTCATGGAAACCTAGCATCAATTTTTTGCAAAATTTCTTAGAGTTAGTCCCAATAATTGATACATAACAAAACCAATATTTTTTCCCTTTGTGTGATCTTAACACAACTAGATAACACAAATAATTTCATCATTTTTTCACATGTTACGGGGTTGCAGGAACACCACTATGGATACAAGACCACTTTTAGTGTGCAGTCCACCCTGTTATTAGTCAAATGATCATTTTAAACATTTTCTAAAGTTTAATTTTATATGTGTCCTTGAATTAGCATGATCTACACTTTACTATGCTTTGGAATATTTTGGAATGTGGATGATCAAGCGCTCAAAATTATGCTAAAAAATGAAAGTTGTCAGAATGGTGTGGAACCTGAATGAACACATATATCTCCTCGTTCTGAATCCAACACAACTCATTTCGCAAAAAACCAACACTATATGCTCCTAGAAACACGTTCTATTTATTTCTCCAAACATGCGAATTTTTCAAAAATGACAGCTAACAAGGAAAAAATTTAGGCCAGTGGCAGGATGCCACATGACCTCTTCTAGTTGGTCGAAAGGTAAATATTTTTAGGCCTGTCAAGCCTCCCCACTTGTCAAGTATCTATTGGTTGCTGGTTGGCGTGATTTCATTGGTTGGAATGGTGGCCAACCACATGCTGCCACGTGGCCCAACCAGCAGATTTTGTGTGGTGTTCATCTTCAACTCATTCATTCACACTATAAATATTGTACTATGGTACCTTGAGAGACATTAACATAATTGGTGGTTTCTCTCACATTTTTTAATGGCTTACATCATTATCCAATAATCACATGGTGTCTACCATGTTTGACTCCAACTCCTTTATTCAAATGGTTATACTCATATATTGGATGATCAAGTGAACGAGATAGAAGACCTTAGATCTAGTTTCATCCATCTGGGTTGTTATTTTAGGATTAATACAATATCACAAAGTATGATGGCTATCATCATACATATAGTCATCCAAGCATAGGTCCACTCTCTGTCATTAGTGGATGCAACTTCTTGATCATTGTACATGCAATTTTAGCTCATGTGTTGAGCATGGGTATGCCTCCCTCAAAAAGGATGTCATGATGAAAATTTATTGTAATGAATGATGATCTTGACCAGTTGGTCTTGATCTAGACTTGTCACAAGGTAAATAACTTCAGTCATCAGTTGTCGTTTCAGACTTTTTACTTTAGAGGGAAATATGTTATAGGACATTTTGTCACATCTAGTCAATAGGCCTACAAACTAGATCAATCAACATCCATGAACATGTTTTCATCATCCTTTCACAAATCCCTAAGCATGGCCTTTCCAAAAATTTTGAGTTTCTGGGATTAAATGCTCAAAATCAATGTTTTTGGCCCCAACGCATCATGTCCCTTTTGCCACTTGCATTCAACACGATTTCTCTCTTCTACACTAGCACTGGTCAACACTTGTTTCTCCCTTTTGAAAGTGCACTGATTCTAGAAATTCGAGAAAATTAAAAAATATTTCGAAGCTTACAAGGTTGTTTTAACTATTTACCATGGATAAGGAGCTAGAATCCTATCTAATCATATCTTAGATACTTCACCCCTTATCCCTTGAGCTTATCCTCCCATCATATGTGGATCTCAAGCCCATAATAGTAAATCCTAAACTACCATCATTCTCCTATAAATTTACTACCATCCATAACATCAAGGTTGGCTTTTGGAGATTGATTATGACCTCATGTCATTGCCTTGAACCTAAATGAGTCATCATCTTCATGCATTAGGGTTAATATTGAGGTGTGCTTTGTGGCAAGGAAGGACAACTCAAATTGGGGAGACTTCTACAAGATCAACTACTATTTCTGGTTATAAAATCTCTCCTAATTCTATTATTACAAAGCTTATCTTGTTTTCCTATATGTGTTGGGTTATGTTTGAAATCATGTATTTCAATGCCTCACTGATTTATTGAATAGAGATATTAGATTATTCCACTCGATTGTTATAGATCGTTTTCTTGTTTTACTCATGTGTGAAGGTTCTAATTATAACACTTGGAGCTACAATTGGAGCTTACAAGCGAGGAGGAAAGGGAAGGTTGTTGCAGATTGGAGGTTGGGTTCATTCCCATACTCTAATTTCTCTAAGGAAAACCTTATGTTATTTCTATTATGTTGTTCTAGACTAGTCCACTAGGTCTAGGGAATTGACCTTTGTTAGCAATCGTAAATTATGCATAACACACTTGGTGAGGTGCGCTCCCCTAAATAAAATAAAAAACTTTAGAAGAGTGAGGTTGGGTGGGGGGAATCTTAGTAAAAGAAGGATGCTCTTCACTATTTCTAGAATAATTAGTCCCTCCCAAAGCTAAGCCTTAGCATCAAATTTGAAAAGGTGACTCTCTCCCAAAATTTAATGCCTTTTGTTGGGGAATGGTTCATGGAAAGTATTTGACTAGTGAAAATATTCAAAAGAAAGGCATACAAGGACCTTCAATATGTTCCTTATGTTGTGAAAAAAGTGAAACAATACACAATTTATTCTTTGAATGCAATTTTTATTATCAAGTTTGGGAGCATATCTTGAAGGACATGTCATCTCATGTCTCACTTCCATAATCTTGGAGTGAAAAGTTCCTAACATGGAAAAAAAAATATTTAAGGAACTTTCAAAGAAAATCCACTACTCTTATGATTATGGAAAGCACTCCCAAAATTTGTGTCTTGGTAAATATGGTTAGTAGGAAATAAGTCAACATTTCAACAATAGAAAATCCAACCCACTAGGGTTGTAAATTTAGCTTGTAGACTAATAGCCAAAGCACTCCAGTCATCTAGTTTAAAAAGGAAAAAACTTATCTAATTTGGAAATAGAGGAACATATTTTGATGAAAATAATTTTTCTTCTTAGATAGGTAGCTAATATAGACCAGGCCCATTATATCCCAAAGGAAGTAAAATGAATATTGCACCTCAATAAAGAGGACATTTCTCAATGTAAGTAAAGATGTGAGATTCATATCTTATTTTTTTATGGCACATCTAAGGGAATCCAAGGGAAACAGGACTAGGAGGGGTCCTAATAGATCCTAATGTAACAAAGAAATTTGGATTTTCTTGGGCCTTAGAATACACATCTAATAACCAAGATTAATACTTGGATTTAATCATGGGATATGGTTGGAAAGCACATGACAGATAAAAAAGTTAGTTGTTCTAGGGGAATCATAGATCATCATTAAGAAATGCAAGATACTAAGGAGAAAATCATCTAATAATGGATGGGAACATAATCAAAGTACACCTAGAAACTTTTAATTTTGAAGAAATAAAATGTTATTATATCCTTTAGGAATACAATGATAAGGTTGATGCATTAGCAAAGGAGGCATACTCCCTATTACAAGGATTTCTCCTCACCTATTTTAGAAAACAAGAGATCCACCTTCCATAAATAAATCCTTTTAATTATGTTAAATAATCTCTAAAAATAAGTTAATTTTAATCCCTCCTTAATATTCGTCATATGAATCCATCAAATTTCATTCTCATGTCATTTTTCATGTCTATTTCTTAAAATCTTCCACCTCGTTTCCTAGAAAGTACCATAACTTCGTTGTTCATAATTTCCTTACTTATTATACCCGTAGTCGCCATGATTATCAAAGGCGGGATCTTTAATGAATATGCAATGGGTAAATTCCTCTAGTATTTTAGCCCACTATTTTTCTCAAACATTCATATGATAGTGTTTGGTTACCTCCATTGGCGTATTGGGCACCTCTCTTGGCTATTAGAAGGACTAAACAACCTTAGATGCCCTCAACACATTTACTCTTGGAACCAAGTTCTACTCTCATTGTTATGTTCTCTATCCCTTTATTTGATTGTTTTATAATTCAATTCCTTGATGTTGGCGTTGTTATTGGATGAATTTCACACTTTAATTTTTTCTTAATTTTGGTTTTTGACCTTTGATCTATTCTCATGGTATCAAGTTAATAGAGCAACATCTCTTTGTCTTGCCTAGACTCATACAAATTTTGGTGTTATAATCTTCAATCACCCTAGGGCCCACGCTTCAATAATCATTGCACTCTGTCATGCTCTTCTTCATGCAAAATTTAGTTTTGTATCATGTAGTCTCCTATAATGTTGTGGCTTGTCCTATGCAGTAGAGAGACCTTGCTTCTCCTATCTATTTTTTTCGCAAAGTCCAATCTCTGCTCATCCACAATGTGGTGCAGAGCTCCCCTTCCTTCCAACATTGAAGAATATTCTGGATATCTTCATTTGAAAAAAAAAAAAAAATGTAGAATTTGAGTAGATAAGGCATCTCCAAGACAGAATAAAGCACAAGATTGTGATATCAATTTCATCTTCAAAACTATGTAAAA
Source organism: Pinus albicaulis (assembly GCA_034641835.2). Lineage (NCBI taxonomy): Eukaryota > Viridiplantae > Streptophyta > Pinopsida > Pinales > Pinaceae > Pinus > Pinus albicaulis. The sequence continues at coordinate 730,246,122 of CM076578.1, read as the reverse complement.
TTATGGCACCTAGATCTCCAATTTAAAAAATGAAAATCACCTAATGAAATAATTAGGAATTTGTGCTACACTATGTCAATACCCATCAATATCACTATAATTTCTAGTTGGAAATTAGGACACTGGGACACCCAAAAAAAAAACCTCTCATGAATCTTTTCCATTTGTAAAAAGATTTAAAATGCTTTTAATTTCTATTATATAATATTGTGTTAAAAATAATACTTACATTAATAAGTAACATCTTATATGTGATAAATTAGTTTGGGAGTGGCTAAAAATATACTCTTAACCTCTTCTCTTAGATTAGGAATAAGTTATACCTAATAACAACTTGAAACTTTATATAATATATTTTATATAATCAAACTAGAGGAAATTATAAAAAATATATATTTGTACATATATAAAATAGGTTTATATTTTTAAAATAGATTTATAGATTTATTTGAAATTATTAATATTAATATTAAATAGGTTTATATATTTTTTTCACTATATTATACATATATCTAAAAATTTATTAATATTAATTGTAGATAAATGTCTTTCGGATTAACTAACCTATGGATGCATCCATACTATTTATTCACCAACTAATATATAGATGCATCCATACTTTAGTTTTTTACCTGAGAATTAAACATATTAGCTAGTTCCAAATATAGACCAAATCGTAATAATATAATTAATCCAAAAAAACATTTATCTATATTATAAATCATAAAAGTCTTAAATTTATATTAAATATGTTTATTTTTTTTCAATATATTATACATATATCTCTAGATAATGTGTGTTAATTATAATAATTTTTTACAATTAATTAAAAATAAGTACTTAAAAAATCATTTATATCTTTACCGTGTTAAATTATTTAATATATCCAAAGACAATTTTCCAATATAAAGGATAGGCATTGTCCATAATAATTAGTGTGATAAGACAACGATGGCGCTAAAACCTCCATTGTCCCAAGACCTAAACATCTGCTTATTGAGTTTTATATGACAGAGACTGCTGTCTTTTGCAGAAATAGGTGGAATTCAACTTTACAATTATAGCCGAACAGCGTACATGGAATCTAGGGAGCATTTGCTACTATTATTGGAGCAGAGTGATGACTATTTGTTGGAGATTAGTATATTAATTTGATTTTGGATACATATATACAGAGGTATTAAAATGTCTCGGGATTAGTAAATTGATTTCTATTTTTTATTATTAAAGTTTTAAATTAGAATAATATATATTTTTTTTATATTTTATTAATATTGAAAATTATTTAAAAAATTATATTGTGAAGTTAAATTGTTTTTTTGATTAGTAATTTATTTTTGCCATTGAAGTTTTAAAATTAAAAGTTATATAGGTTAGGTAAGTCTAAATACATTATTAGTTGGTTTAATTTGGAGGGTTTCTGAATCTCTCAGTATGTGATAGATTGAAGATTCTTTAAATACAATTTTTGTGGTCAAATCTTGATTTATGTATGTATTGCATGTGTGGCTCTCTTTCCATTAATTGCCCACGTAGTTTTGAACTAGTGACCTTTTCACCACAAAGTGCCTTAACATAACACCTTGTCACCATCTATTCTACACCCATAAACACTTTATAATTTAAACATTATAATTCAAAGAGTTCACACATTAATATAGTTTGAACATTGAATATCTTAAATTAAAAGCCCCCTCTCCACAATATCCATTTTATTAAAAATGTTTTTGAGTTCTTTGAAAAAGTTGCATTTGCACTTAATATATTTTAATAAAAATAATATTTATAGTTGAAATATTTGAAAAAAACTTATTCATATGAATAAAAAGTATTATATAAAGTGTGTGGGTGTGGTGTTTAAGTTTATTTGCTCTAGAAAGATTCATAGATGTGAGTTTTATTGTAAATGTTTTAGAGTCAATATCTAGGTTCATTCTCAATACAAGCAAAAGTTATAAAGAGCTGATGAGAATAACATATATATAATTTTATTTTTTAATTAAATTAATAATAAATTAAATTTATATTTTTTATTGTTTTGTTTATTTATTTTATTTGAAAAATAGAGATTTGAAATGATTTTAATATTTTATTTTATATTTATGTATATGTTAGTTAAGTTTGATATATATATTTTTAAATCAATTACTAAAAAATATATAGATTTATTTTTTTATTGTTTTATATAAATCTTTTTTTTTAGGAGAATCTTTAAGTAGGGATTTCTGCTACATTAAGTCAATACCCATCACTATCACTATAATTTCTAGTTGGAAATTAGGAAAATAAGACACTCACAATATTACTTTAACAATATGCCAATTCACCAATTGTTTTACAGGTGGTAAACAATTTTACATGAATCTTTTTAATTTGAAAAAAAGATTTGAAAAGCTTTTAAACAATTTTATATAAATCTTTTCAATTTGAAAAAAAAATTGAAAAGCTTTAAATCTTCTATTAAATTATATTTACGACTTAATGCTTACATTTAATAAGTTGAAAATTAATTTGTGAGTGATTAGAGATGTTGAGATATTTTCTCAAACCCTCTTCTTAAATTAAGAATATCCACGAAGCTAAAAAATAATCCAAAATTTACTTAAATATTTGAAAACAAAATTAAAATTTGAAATCCAACCCACCAGTCAAATTTGACTGCTAAAAGCAATTTAGCAGCAAATTTAGTGTGACGATATTTAATTGTTGGGACGCTAAATTGTCTCATGACTAACAATTTACCTCTCAAATTTCACCCTGCCTGTGATTATAAAAGTTAAGTTCGTGATAAGTTAAAGAATTTCATCCATACATGTGATTATCAAAGTTTCAAGTCCAGCTATTACTATTATAACTTTAGGGTTTATTATTTCTCTCATTTTTAGGGTTTACTATTTGTCCTCTTTTCCGTACATCAGGTACAAGCAAATTGAATCTTTGATCTTTTGCTATATCACTATTTTGAAAAATGCAGCCAATCTCGTGACTAACAATTTACCTCTGGTTAGAACGTTGAAAGATAAGTTTTTATATTTTTATATTAGTTTGATTTTGTAATTGTTTATATATATATATATATATATATATATATATTAAGGTATTAAAATGTCTTGGCATTAGCAAATTAATTTTATTTTTTATTATTAAAGTTTTAAATTAAAATAATAAAATTTAATATTAATTTAATATTGGTAAATGTTTAAAAAATGATATTGTGATGTTAAATTGTTTTTTAATTAGTAATTTATTTTTACTCGTTATTATTAAAGTTTTAAAATGAAAAGTTACCATAGGTTAGGTAAGTGCAAATACATTATTAGTTGGTTTAATTTGGAGGGTTTCTAAATCTATGAGTATGTTTATGTCTAGGGCCGGTCTTTCCATTCATTCACCAAAACCAACATTTAGTATGGTTGGAATTTTGCTCACTTAGTTTAGCACTAGTGACCTTTTCACCACAAAGTGCCTTAACACCTTGTCACCATCTATTCTATACCCATAAACACCTTGTAATTTAAACATTATAATTCAAAGAGTTCACACATTAATACGATTTGATTGGAACATTAAATATCTTAAATTGAGAGCCCCTCTCCACAATTTCCATTTTATTAAAATATTTTTGGGTTCTTTGAAAAAGTTACATTTGCACTTAATATATTTTAATAAAAATAATATATATAATTAGAAATATTTGTAAAAAACTTATTCATATGAATTAAAAAGTATTATATAAAGTGTGTGTGCGTGCAATGGATTAGCAAAATATTATATAAAATTCATATGATCTAGGAAGATTCACAAATATGAGTTTAAATGTAGATGTTTCATAATCAATATCCAAGTCCATTGTTAATACATGCAAAATTTTTAAAAAGCTAATGAGAATTATATATATATATATATATATATATATATATATATATATATATATATATATATATATATATATAATTTTATTCTTTTATTAAATTAATAATAAATTTAATTTATATTTTTTATTGTTTTATTTTAATTTTAATTTTTTTAATTGGGGAATAGAGATGTGTGTATGTGTTAGTTAATTTTGATATTTTAAAAAAAAAAAATTACTAAAAAATATAAATCTATTTTTTATGAGGAGAATCTGTAAGTAAGAATTTGTGTTACACTAAGTCAATACTCATCACTATCACTATAATCTTTAGTTGGAAATTAGGAAAATAAGACACCCACACTATTACCTTAACAATATGCTAATTCACCAAATATTTCACAGTGGTAAACAATTTTACATAAATTTTTTCAAGAGATTTGAAATGCTTTAAATCTTCTATTACATTATATTATGTTGAAATTAATGCCTATATTAATATAATAAGTAATATTTTAGAAGTGAAAAAAATAATTTGTGAGTGATTAGAGATGTTGAGATATTCTCAACCCCTTCTCTAAATTATTTTAATCTAATAACACGTTAAAACTAAACAAAGATTTTATAAGTTGAGATATTCTCAACCCCTCCTTTTAGATTAGAAATAATTTTAATCTAATAACAACCAGCTAAAACTAAACAAAATTTTTATAAAATTATAAAATATGTCTTTGTACCAATACATCTATGAAAAATTAGAAAAAATTATTAATATTAAATATGTTTCATTATTTTCTTTTCACTTTATTATTCATATCTACGGATGATGTGTATTAATTTGAATATTTTTAAAAATTAATTAAAATTAACTGCTTAAAAAAAGTATTTATATCTTACAATGTTAAATTATTTAGCAATTTTGAAATATATAATATTTGATATTAAGATATCCAAAGGCAATTTTCCAATATATGATATTTGATAACTTATATAACATTAAAGGATAGGCATTGACCGTAATACATAGTTTGATAATGCTAGGATGGGAGCTAAAAGCTCCATCTGACCCCAGATCTAAACATCTGCTTATTCTGTTTTACATGACAGGGTCTGTCAGTCTTTTGCAGAAACAGGTGAAATATAACTTTACAATTAGCCCAACAACGTACATGGAGGCCAGGGCATAGACCATCACATGCATTTATTATTATTAGTATTATTGGAGCAGTGCTAGGCAGCGCAGGATCCAGAGGCGAAGCCAACTCTTCGGGCTGTCGTGTCAAAAGCAACTCGCATTCGCTGCTGTTGGTAGTTCCCAATAATGTTAACACTATTCGATTGGGACTCCGGCGCGAATGCCAGGCACACCTGGGATCCATCATTTTTTACGGGAAACAAAATCCCGAGGGCGACCACACTTACATCCGCATTGTTCTGGAAATGAAAAGTTATAGTTGGAATCCTGACCTGGTTGTAGCTAGACAGGTCATAGCAGGTGTCCAGGATCGAATAGGGCTGCGCGCTTGGAAGATTCTGGGTCTGGCTCCGGAACGAAGTTTTCAGGGCATTGTATGCCTGTGGGACGAGACGAGTTATGACGGTTCCAGAGTCCACAATTGTGCCTGCTCTTCCAAGAACAGTAGGCGGAATCGAGAGCCTCTGGCCTCCTACGCTTATGCCGTTCAATCCCACAAAATAGAAGGATGGATATATGGAATTTGAGAGGAGAGGGGTGAAAACGGCAGTGGCGGGAATCGAACCCTGACCGACGCTGAACGAGCCAGTTGATGTGGAGGATAGGAAATCCGGAAGGCAGTAAGAGAATTGGCCGCCATATACTTTTTTTGTCTGGGCAGGAAAGGCAAGTGCAGTTCTGCCCAACCCTAAAAGCCCAGCCGAGCCTTTAAAGAGCCCTGTATTGGTATGCCCGCATCCGAAGGCAAAGCTCTGGAAAGAATCGGAACCCAGAGCCAAGGTCTCCTGGCTGAAATCCCCCTGGGTGCTCGATCCATCCCCGTAATCGACTTCATAAACGCAACCCCCAGCACCGCAGGGGTTTGAGTTGCCTTCTGAAGTGCTCAATTGAGTACAGGCAGCCGAAAGACAGGATAAGTGTTTATAAGAAGATGATTGCTGGGGATTGAATATGGGATCTACCTGCGAATAACAGTCTGAACAAGGGGTGCATTGTATCCATGTCACATCGCTGCCCGTGTCAATTATCAGCAACAAATTCTTAGCTGGTGTGCCAAATCCTGCTGTTACAATATAGTTCCCTGTACCGACTTTTCTTCCAGGTTGAAGAGGAACATTGGTCATTGGAGAATAAGTGCTGTTGTTTTTGGACCTGCTTATTGTATTCAAACGAGCATTGTCTAGTTCGAAAGTCTGAGAGACCAAGTCTATCCATGAGCTCGAGTTGGTGGGCCTGAGAGGTGAGCAGGCCCCGTGAATATGATCGAGTCTTACCTTCACTCCTGGCTTTAGCGCTTCCTGACCTGCACACACAAATTCTATTGAGCTGGACAGAGTAGATATGAAATGGGAGTTGAGATGAGATTAGGTGCAAGTTTCAAGTTACCGAGAGAGCTCAACCAAAAGAATTATCCCCTCCCCCAAAAAAGACTAAGCATTTGGCAAATCCCTACATGCCTTTTCATTTCCATTTAAAGTTTCCAACTGGGATAGTATGCTAATTTTCTTGATCTTGGGTTGCTTAACTATCTATGAGCGTGCATGGAAGCAGCTCAGTGGCAGCTCTTTAAAAAACAAGAGAGGCTGTGTTGTTTGGCTACCCGTCCAGATGGACTCAGCAAATATAAAAGGCAGTTGATGATGGAAATAGCTACTAATGAGTTCAATGGCAAGTCCCTGGTGATTTGAACAGCCAAGCCAAAGGAATTATCTAAAGAGAATTCCCTATCCTAAAAATAGATAAGCTTCTCCTGAGCAATTGGCAAATTCCTATGGGTTTCGTCATTTGAAGTTCTAGACTGGGATAGTATGATAATTCTCGTGGTCTGGGATTGCAGAACTGCCCTTGAGCCACCATTGAAGCAGAGCAGCAGTCATTTTTAAACAAAACATTAGAGAATGTGTTTTTGGTCACCCACTTAAATGGACTAAGAAGACATGAAAGCCTGAGTTGGCAATGCAAATGGCTACTGATGAGCAAATTCTTAGGTGCTTGGTACAGCTTAGCCAAAAGAATTGTATCGAAAGTATCAAAACCAAAAAAAGAGATCAACTTCCCTACAGACCATATTGGGCATTTGGCAAATCCTAGTGTCTTTCCACTAGAAGTGTTAGACTGAGATAGGATGCTAATTTTCATGAGATTTCTGAACTGCCCATGAAGCACAAAAGCAGCCACACTAGAAAATGTGTAGCTTGGCTATCCATTGAGATTTACAGAGTATATATGAAAGGAAGCTGGTCATGGAAATCATTGGATGAGTTCAAAAGATAAATGCAAGTACTTTATCTAAGAATTATCTAAGAAGTACTCTGAAAACAAAAATAAAAAGAGATCAGTTCACCTGCAAATGAAGTTGGGCATTTGGCAAATCCCTGTGGCTCTTTCCATTTGAAGTTTTCAACCGAGATAGTATGGTAATTCTCATGGTCTAAGGCTGTTGCACTGCCCATGAGCAGGCAGTGAAGCATTGAAACAGCAACCACCCTGATACAAAAGACCAGAAAATGTGTTGATGGGTTCCCCATTGAGATGGAGTGAATGCTTATGAAATGAGGAAAGAATAACGATGGTTATTTATATTACTTTTGCTGCAAAATAGATAAGTGGGTGTGTCATGGAAAAGAGTTAGTGCGTTTTTCTGTGCATTTGAACATTTTATGTAAAATTCATTCGAACTATTAGGTGCTTAATGCACTACAGGTATCAGTGCATTTTCCTGTTCATTTGGGACATTCATAGAAATTTCCTCAATCTATTAAATATGTAAGCAGTCAATATGGGAGGCGGACTTATGGTGGAAAATGGGAAAGGTTATGATTGAAATGGAAGCACAAAACCAGATTTAGTCCATATGGAACGAGGACTTCGGGTGGGAAATGGAAAAGATGACAGGGACTCCATAGTTATTGTGACTGAATACAAAAGCATAAAGCCTTATTATCATTATCATTGGTGAGTATTGCCAGTCAAGGTCTTCGCTTCCAAGGCAAATTTATAATTAATATTGCCTCCCATTGGCCTCAATTATTGTGGCAAACATCGGATTATTCCATACTATAGGAGGACCTTATGGAATGCTGACACAGAATGAAAAGGTCTTTTGATTGAACATAAAATCACAAAGGCAGATTATTATTCGTTAGTACCGGCTGTAAAAGCCTTCTCTTTGTGATTGAGGAAAACATCGAATCAGCCTGATAGCATTAGCCTCTTTTTCTAGAACACGTCCCGTCAATTCAGAGATCTCTCTGACTTTAACGAAAGATCCAATTTTGATTATGCGTTGAAACAGGGTTGGAATGTGAAATCAAACCTACCCGTCAAATTTGACAGCTAAAACCAGTTTACCACTGAATTGAGTGTTTCAACGAAGATATGTGGCTGGAATATGTTAATTATTAAAGTTTAGTATAGGATATGTGGGTGGAATATGTTAATTATTAGGGTTTATTATCGGATCTGAGGGAGTAGAGTATAAATTTAGCGACAGTATTAGTGTTCTAAAGATTTTTTTGAGAGGATTATCCATGATATTTGAAAAAAAATATTTATATAGATTTTAGATCTTTTTAGATTCGAATTCGAATTACAGAACTGCAATTTTATTGTGTTATTATGAATTATTTATAAATATTTAACTGCTGCAACAATTTGTTTTTCCTCTATCCATCATCAAAAATATCAGAGCTAGTTGTTTCATGATCCTCACACTCGTGAAACTCTAGCCATCATTGTTGAGGGATACACTGTTATACGCTGTTAGTTGTGAATCCTAGCTGCCACCATTAAGTGGAGTTTGAAATATTTTATTAAAAGATGTTCAAGTTATTTGGAGTAATGTTGGAATATTACATTATTTTTTACTTTATATTTTATTTGGATTAATTTGCATGACAGCATAATATTCTTCACATATTTTAGAAATATCTTTGGAAAGTAGAGTTTAATGAGTTTTAAAAAAAAAAATGAGTGAAGATTTACTAAAAAAAACAATAGTTTATAGATAATATGAAAAGATAAAATAAAGGGTTTTGGTTTATTTTCATTTTATTAAGTAGTTATTATAGTCTTTGTTTTTAGTAATGGTCAGTAAAAATTCTTAGGTCATTTAGCTAAAAACTAGAAGAGTTATCGGATATTGTTTTGCAAGGGTTGGAAGAACCCCAACTCAAGTATCTTATAAGGCCATGACACAATATCAAAGGCATCAACTTATAGAAAACATGAAGAATGATGCAACAACATTGTTTTTCATTCAACAAGGTTTGGATGATAGCATTATTCCTAATATTGTAGCAGCAACTGCGCCTAAAGAAGCTTGGGATATTCTAGAGATGACATATAGTAAAAGGGGGAGCAACATTGATCAGCGTCAAGTTAAGCCACAAAGCATTGAAATTGTTAATGAAGTACCCATTATAATAGGGGAATAGAAGATTTTGATATTGCAAAAGCAATTGCAGATACTATAGATGAGCCCGCAGAAGCAGAAGAAGGTATAAATGACATGGATACTACTTGGCCTGAACTAGGGAAAATTTTAGGTGCGAATTTTCGTTAATTGGATATTTTCTGGACATTTAATGAGAATAATATTCGCTCATTTGGTTAAAAATCCGCCCACTTTTTACATATATATGGTAAAATGAATAACATGCACAAAAAGAATAGCAATTTTAATAGTAAATTACATGTTTTTTGTTGAATATTCGCCCACATTTTATATATATGACTTTTGAAACCAAAATTGTTGCCTCTACTACTATAAATAGGCATAATAATTTAATCCTTAAAAAATACCCTGGCCTAAACACTAGAGAAATATTTTGAAAATTTGCGGAAGAATAAGTCGACTTCATGCAAGACATAGGGTATCCCGTGAACATGGTGAAGAAAATGAACATATATGTGCAATTACATATGTGGTAGATGAAATTGAAGTTGAAGATGATGAAGTTGAAACCACCTTTGTAGTAGCAACAAGAGGTGAGAAAAGCATTGATCCGGATTGGATCATTATATTGTTTTTCATCTATCTCAATGCATTCAGAGTGGAAAAAGTGGAGGAATCAGCTTAGAGGACCATTTTTTACCAGCAGGACCTAGTTTGACAAAATGTGGTCTGAAACCGTATGGGAGAATTTTGAGGTATCAAAACGCCTCATGTTCATGTTATTCATTTCATTTCATGTTTTTCTACACTCAAATATCTTTCCAATGGTGCAAGAAGCGCCCCAATCAGAGTCTGTATGCAAAAGTTATGCCACTCAGAAGTTGATCTTCCTATTTTCACACCTATAGTTCGGGAGGATGTCGCGTCAGCCGCCATTATTCACGGAAAATGGGCTAGCCACGTGTTTGTGATATAGAAGACTCTATAAGAGTCTATATTGTAACTCTAGTTAAGAGTTAATGTAGTCAAACTTAACCACTAGTAGGCTATCAAGTTGTGTTATAATCGAGCCACTAGGAGGAAGAGGCATTCCATTCTTTTGAGAGAATTTTGTTTCATAGTTGAGGAAAAATAGCCATGAGGGATAAGATATAGAGCAGACAGAGAGAATTCGTGCACTGTAGCAGCCCATGGGCCACATGCATTACTTATTTGTACATGCAACCTTATTTTCTAGATAGAGAAAGAGAGCAAAGCAGCCTCACCTTTCAACTTGTTTTCTTCTTGAAAGGGTTTCTGAGAGCATATCTTGTGTCTTATGTGTGTGTGCGAGCTTATTTTGTTATTCTCTACGTTTCTGCATAATTTCCATTCACATGCATGTACTAATTACAGTTAAATTTAAAGATCTAGTGTTTTAATAAACTGTAACTGTAGAAATTCAAAATTTTAACATAGTATTATAAAATATGTTGTGACGAACTGTCCAATGAAATATCCACGATAGTTTACGAATCAAACTTAGTAGTGAAAGTTGAATTTTATTATGAGACTAAATTAACATTTTTGAAAAGTGGCATGGAAAGACCAAGTATGATGAGGATGAAAGTGCGTATGGAAAAGTTGTCATAACTACATCAGAAGAAGGAATAGAAAAAATGAAGGTAACCATCAAATTTGTTGAAGACCCTATGATAGTAGAAGAAAAGATAAAAGGAATCAAAGATATTATTTTCAATATTACAAAGGTTGACATAAAAGTTCAATTAGCAACAATTGAGGTAGAAACAGATGCAAAAGAAGAATCAAATGAATATGAAGAAATATTGAAGAAGGGACCAAATTAAAGCTAAAGCTAAATAAATAAAAATGCATGCATAATACAAAGTTTGGAAAGGGAAAAAAACTTATACAACATAGACTTTACAATAACTTACACTAGCATGTAAAAGTAAAATCAGCTTTTGACTTAATCTCAAGTATTGTAAGCCAAGCTGAGCAATAGTGGTTATAATTAAGGGAGAGTGTTGGAATACTTTAATCATTTCTAGTTATCATAGCATTTCTACTAGTTTCTAGTATAGTCTAAATTTAGGAGTTTCTCAATATTAGCATTCTAAGTATATTTTTAGAGGATTCTCCATGATGTTTCTATAGGATTCTACATAAGTCTTTTGGATCTATTTAATGGTGTATCCTAAAAAAATTCAACAAGATTTTGACTTAGAGAGATGCAACTCTATTATACGCCATCATGAATTATTTGTGAGTGTTGAACTATTATAGCAGTTCATTTTCCTCCTCTTTCCATTATTTGCAATGTATATCTAACTTTTTTATCTTAGAACCAAGTCTTACTGGCATACTCTATTATTTCTTCGTTTGTATGGTTATTTTACTATTCAATTCCTCGAGGTTGGTGTTTCTATTAAAGTAATTTTCTCTTTGGCTATTTGTTAATTTTGGTTATCAATCCTTGATCTATTTTCATGACACCATGTTTATTAGAGAAAAGTTGTCTCACCCAACATCACCCAAAATCATATGAATTTTGTTGTTATGTTCTTTACTCACCTTGAGTTCCACACTTATTAGAGTCATTATGCTCTGTCATGCTTTATCTCATGCAAAATTTGGTTTTCCACCACCCAAACTCTTATTACTTGGTGGCTTATCATGTGCAATGACGAACCCTTGTTTCTCCTCTCTCTCTTGGAATTCTCAAAGTCTCATCTTCACTCATCCATAATGTGACACAAATCTCTCCCTCCTTTTAAACTTGAAGGATACTTTGGATATCTTCATTTGAAAAATAAAATTAAAAGGAATGATGTAGAATTAGAGCAGAGAAGGATCAAGAGACCAATTGATTTTCAAAACTTTGTCAACTTATAGAACTAAAATCTCTAGTTTAAAAAAATAAAATAATCTACTAAAGCCATGTATGACAAGCTTAGCCTTCTTCTTAATTTAGAGATAATCTTCCAAATTTTATATACAAATGTAGAAAAAGTTACATCCACCCTAACAAAAAGAAGTTGAATCAAAACAACTTATGAATTAATAACAATGTGAAGTAACCAAAACCTTATACATTTAGATTTGAAATTATAATACTTCATATTTTTGAAGAAACCAATATTAAAAAAATACAAATCATTTTTTCAAAAAATTCAATATTCTTTTATATATATATATATATATATATATATATATATATATATATAATAATGTTTTTTAATTCTTATACTTATTTCTCACTCCTTTTCATAACCCTCTTAATATAAAAGTACCCATTTGTCACCCCTTTTCATAACCTTTTATTAATATAAATCTACCAAATCCAAACATGGAATATCCTGATTCTTGAATTTAAATGTGTTATATTTTTTAATGATAAAATAACATCTTTTACGTTAAAAGAAGTTTGTGCCTTATAATTCTATAAATATAAATCAACCCAAAATCCAAACATGGAATATCTTGAATTAACATGTCTTATATATTTTTTTCGTTAAAAAAATTGGCATCTTTTACATTAAAGAAGTGTGTACCTTATAATTTAAGCATTGATTAAAAGAGTTTACAATTAATATAATTTGAACACGAAATTTATTAAATTGGGAGCCCCTTTCGAGTGTGTTCATTCTATTAAGATGCTATGGAATATGTGTTATATATTTTTTTCATGGAAAAACAAGGCTACAAAGTAGCGATTACCTGCCGCTTAGTTTAAATATAGTAATATTGTAATGTGATGTTGGAAATGTTTATGGATAGCTATTACGGCTATTACATGTCACTTAATATAATTATAGAGATGTTGCAATTTGAGTTTGAGGATGTTTATGAAGATTTGTTTTGTAATAACAACTTTTGTGTTGATGATGGTAACCAATTGATAATTACTAGGATGACCCGTGAGCATATGCATTTGATGTGTAGATTAGATCTACTACATATGCTTATAGCTTATTTTTGGCATCAATATGAGTATGACAGAGTAGCTACTACCTCCTTCTTATCAATGATCAGTTTTTATAAATTAGTACTAATAATATTTTTATTTATAACTTAGTACTAATAATATTTTTAGTACTAAAATAAGATAAAAGGTGGAATTTATTTTATAACTTTTTTATTTTTAATTCAATTTTTAAGATATAATATTTTTAATATTTTTAATTTTCAATTTAATTAAAAAAATATTGTGTTGTATTGTGTGCACAAGTACAGTGTCTTGTTCATGATGGAGGCTCCGATGCGTTCATCACAATCGGAAGTAATTCATATAATCTACAACCTTTTGTTATGGTCGAATGCGATGAGTTCATCGCATGTTATTTCATATAACAATCACCCTCCACTTAAGCCAAGGTCCGCAGGTGCACAAGACCACGCGGCATTATCATATTGTATCGCAAGTTGAAACCTATCGAGATTGTTTTGTTTGTTGCCCAATTGAACAGTAAAAGGAACCGGACCCGATGCATATTATAGGCCGCAGCTAAAAGTTGAACTCGGGTCCGATTAACAATCGACATCAGAGTTTTTTATTTGAACCATTTGTTATGCTATAAGTGTGGATCCGATTTATGTTATATGCTGCAGTTAAAGTTGATCGCGGGTTCGCCTTTCAATCAGCATCAGAACTTTTTGTATTGGCTACTTTGTAATATTATGTTTCGGACCCGATGCAGTTTATGAAGCAGATTTAATCTCTTTTTAGGTTCAGCAGTGAATGCGCAAATGAAATGTTTTAATGTTTTTATCACGCGACAAAGGGTTTTACAACATTTGGTTTGTTGTATTGTTTTAAATATATACAACAGGCATTTGTAATAGGCCCCACAAACTTTAGTTTAGTTTCATTTCATATAGTTTTTGTTTTATGTTTTAATATGTGCGGCATATATAAAGTAAGAAGCCGGAGAGGCTATTGTAACAGACAGTGTAATGTTTTTATTTTGAAAGCACAGTAGAGTGCGAAATAGAGGAAAATAAAGCAGTGTTGTAAAACAGAGACACTGTATTACATTGCATAACAGGCAGCATTATCATATTGTATTGCAAGTTGAAACGTATCGGGAGCGTTTTGTTTTATAAAGCACCACGATGGACTTTATTCCAAAGTCTTTTGACTTTTTAAATGTATATGTATGGTAAATGCATATATATATATATATATATATATATATATATATATATATTATAATTTTTTTTTAAGTTTATAATATATATAATATGTTATTTTGTTTTATTTTTTTAAAATAATTTTGTTATGAAAAGTTTTAAAAGGCTCGAAAGAAAAAAACGAAAAGATGATATGTAATTTTTTTTTACTGTTTATTTAAAAAAAAAAAAAACATAGAGTGTGTATTGTTTTTTTCATTATTTTGTAGCGAGCCCGACGACAAAATACAGTCATGATCAAGTGTGGCAAATGTTTTGCTCAGTGTTACTAAAAAAATCTAAAATTAAATAAATTTAAAAATATATATTATGTTTAAATAATAATTCGATTCAAAAATCCCTCTAAGGTTATAATTAATATTTTTTTAAATGTGAATTGTATTAAAATGACTTTCGAGGTTCTGTACTGCATATGTTACAAGTTCTGTAGTGTAGTAATAACTCAATTAGTCAGTCACTTATTGTAAGATCAAATGTAAAAATAACTCAATTAGTCAGTCAATGTCAGAGCAGATTTCGGAAATAACTGAATTTTCTAGTTATTATAAAGAGCAGATTTCAAAAATTCCATAACATAAAATGCCCTGTCGGATTGGATAAAGGTGACATATTAAGAAGAGTTTTAACAAAAAAATTCTGGGTCAAACAAAAGGTAAATTATGTCGTTTCGTACCATCTAATTTTACATTTCTCACATGTTTCTCCATCGAATTCGAAAACAATGACAGCAAACAATACTGTAAAATCTCAACTATTTACCAAATCAAAGAGTCACCACATGCCTAAGCACTGATTTTGAGATAATGTACCAGGCCAGGCAATTAATCATATATATATATATAGAAAGATTCTATATTGACATAAGCTGCATACATGTAGAGATATACCCAAAAAAACAGAAGGAACCCATCCCATACACAAAAAGAAACTAATACTATTCAGAAAGGCATATGTGTGTGCAGGCACACAAAGTACCAGAGTTATAGTGAAATCTCAATATAAGTAGAGCACCAACGATCAGAAAGTATCAAAAGAGCAAAAAAAAGTGGAGCACTAGTATACCACAATGACCCAATAATAGAGACCAGAAGTATGATGTAAACCAAAGGCATATTCAGTGAAGTAGAACAGAACCCTGTGCCTGTGGTAGTACATGATGCCAAAATCTTTGTCAACTCCTAGCTTTGACAGTCGATCAACGACAGAGTTTTTCTTCGTGTAGACATGAAAATTTCAGTGTAGCTAAAAGAGTTACCCAAATCTCTGATCCTGTTTAGCCAATGTATCAGATGTGGAAAAGCCAGCAAATTGGTTTTATCAAGAACTCAAATGATACGAGTAGTTTATTGTTGGATATGTTTGAACCTACATTGAACCCTATGGTTATTGGAGCAATATCGGTTGAGACAGAAACCTTGCTCGCTAAGCGATATCAGTGAAGTGTCCTCATGGCCATCTAGGAGGAGAAGACAAGATTGGAGGCTTGACCTTGTGTATGAGACATTGTATAGTGACTTAACCTCTGCGTAAAAGAAATATTACATGTAAGGAAACCTCTGTGGCTTGAATCAGTATTTGCGTGAGGTCGCATTGCTGTGCAATTGTATGTGAATTAGAGGGAAGCGGAACCCTGAACGAGGGAGAAAGGCAGAACTGGAAAAAGCATGAACAGTTATGTGGCCAACTCTCATATGAAGTCCTTTGATTGAGATATTAAAAAATCATAGGTATAGTTAAATTTCCAGTTCAAGAAATTAGTGCACAGTAAGTTTGCCAAATACAAAACAATTAAATACAACAAAAACAAAAACCAAAATTCTACTATTTAAGGGGACTTGTATTCTTGGCTTGAAATACTGTTCAAACCATTTGTGGCATCCGCACTGTACATGCATAGTTTATTGATTATATATATTATCTCATGGAATCGAAGATTTAGTGAAAATTCTTAAACAAATACTTATCAAAAGCTAACACTGGAGTATTTGAATATTAAAGTAGAAAAAGAAATTTAAAAAGTAAATATCAATGACCCAATAATGCTTAATATATAAGCTTTCAGTCGTAAAGTGCAGGTGAAGAAGAATCATATTGTAAAGCAAATTATAACAAAGGCGAGGAGCAGGGAAGATAAGACTAACTTTAGTCTTAGTACAATGTTTAGACATAGAATTTGGTGCATTACTATTAACAGTGAATATAGGAATCTGCAAAAAAAAAAAAATGAACTTATAAGCTAAGGAAGCATAGACTTAGAAATGGCAATTTACTATTTCTGTTACCATAAAAATATTGCCCAAATTGAGAGATATTGCCCAAATTGAGAGATGTTGTTCAAAGTTGATACATAAGAATATATGAAAAATTAATGTCCTTGCTTCGTTCGCTCTTTTACAGAGATGAATTAATGTTCCAGATGTCAATTACGATTTTTGCAAAACCAATAAACAACAAGACAGAAGACTGGAAGTAGCCCAGGGATCATGTATGTACAAATATTTTTTTCAGGAAATTTTTAAATAGATTTATAACATATATATATATAATATCAGACTGTAAAGACAGGTTCTATTCATTGAACATATATGTATGAAATCTGAAAACATTTGTAAATGTCAAATGGAAAAGCTATATTTCTTAAATATACATATATTAAGTCTAAAAGTATTTGTGAATAGGTAGAAGAAACACTATAAGTATAACTAGTGATTTTTGTTTGTAATTGTTCTATGAAAACATTCTTGTTCTGGCAAAATGTTGCAGACATACTGCACTTTGAGAAAGGCAGATTTGAGCAGTAAAATCTTGTACAAAAATTGAGAAGAAATTTGCACTGATTTCTGGATTACTATGTGATTATGTTGTAGCCAATGTTTGAAGGAGTGCTGGTGCTACAAAGAAAAGGGAAAAATTAGTACAAATCTTGCTATTTTGGATAGCATAATTTAAATTGCATATATCTGATTTTTTGTTGAAAGATGAAGAGTAATTATAAGTATACCTAGCCTTGGTAGGGCTTCCGTTGCTGTCAATAGATTGGATCTCGTTGTCTTCGTTGATTGTAAATGTACCATTGATTTTGAAATCGCGTAGCATATA
Source organism: Pinus albicaulis (assembly GCA_034641835.2). Taxonomy (NCBI): domain Eukaryota; kingdom Viridiplantae; phylum Streptophyta; class Pinopsida; order Pinales; family Pinaceae; genus Pinus; species Pinus albicaulis. The sequence continues at coordinate 730,228,386 of CM076578.1, read as the reverse complement.
CATTGTTGCTTGTTTCCTTTTAACATAATCTTGAAAAGACATATGCGCTAGGTTGGGAAGTAACTGTTTCAAGAGGAATTTGCTTCGGATGCAACATTGAAAATTGGTGTTGTTGGACTTGATTATGCAATTAAGACACTGTGAATAGGAAAAGGACGAATTTTTATTGCACTTTAGGCAATCAACTGTATTCTCCTCTATCATTGTAGAGGCTGGTATTGGTGAATTGCATTCAACACAAACTGGTTCAAATGGCGTAGAGTAAATGATTGCAATTGTCAATGTTCCTTTTTTCTGTTCATAGAGGAGGACAAGTAGTATATTTCAAAATAGAAATAGATGAAGAAACAATTGCATATTGAGTAGTAGAGGTACTGTTTCATTTGTACTTACAGAGAATGTTGGAGGGTTCAATTTTTTGAGTTCTTCTGCTGCTTCTGCATTCAATTTTGTGATGAATGTAGCTTGCGTTGTTCGAAGTGTTCTGTCATTCAGTTCTTTCCTATTTGTTATGTTTTTGAATAACATAATTGGAAGATGGCCTTTTTGAAATTCTTGCTCAATTTCATCATAGAGCGGTGCAAATGTTTCAAATAACTGCAACTGCAAAAGAACACAGAAAGTTTTTTTTTTTTTGAAACTGAATTGAAATGTAGGATGGAACTAGCAATATAAAAACATTGCAAAGTAATTTATGTTACCGTTGCTCTATTGTCATCGAAATTTCCATTTTTAATTTGCAATGTATATTGGAAACCAACTTTCCGTGCAGCTGTGACAACTGCTGCAATTGTTCCAATTGGATATGTTTTTGTATTTGTTGTAAGCTGTTTTACTGTTGTATATGGAATGAATTTGTATTCTTTGCAAATTGTTGGTATGTTCTGTACGGTGCTTAGTTCAGTTAGCAGCAAAATCCAATCACAATCACCGCGGTCATAATTTGTTTTGGGAAGAACTTTAAAATTTGTAATAGATATTGCTTTTCCTGGTGATATTTTTTGTCCATGTTGTTCAATAAGCTCAGTTGGTATGGACAATGTGATTGTCATGATTCCTTCGGCGTCTGTCAAATCTTCACGTAGTATTTGTCGTTCTTTGTGGACTTTATCAAGATATGTGCTATAGATAACCATAACATCTCCATTGAACATTTTTCCAGTTTTGCGAATGTTTAGTTCTTCAATGGTAACTGGAACTAAATATGTTGCTTTCGATCTGTGTATTGATGATGTTGATGTGGCAAAAGAAACAATTAGAAGTAAAATATATTGGTGATAAATATGAATGCTATGTGAATGGTACGTATAAGAATTTGTTTCAAATTTACTTACTTTTCTGATTCAGTTGCACTTGATATTTGTTGTTCTTTGTCTATTCTAGCTTGTTGTCCAGAACTGCGAGATGAAAAAGATACGACATCATTGAATGGTGCACTTGAACGCAACCACGAAGTGTTTGGTAAATTTTAATAACTAAAAATAAAAAATAAAAGTATAAGCTTATTGTATATTGTACTGGAAACTGAATATTAGTTATTGGAAGAAATATTAATTGCATTTAAAAACTTTGATAATGGAATACTTATAAACTATACAATATTAAATTCAGAAAATTCTATTGGTGCAATAGAAATATATATTGATCTGAGTTGCAAATATTAAAAGTTTTTTTGGGTAAGAGAAAAAATGATTCAATTCCAGTACTATAGAAACGTGTAAACGCATCTAGTACAGATGTATGAAAGTTTAGGTATCGTTGATTGGCATGAAAAGATTTACATATGCATCAAAGACTAAGTAACTTGGGCATAATAAGCAAATCTGGATGTGTTTCTTGATCAAGCTGACTTTCCGATGTTGTTACTTATTATGGGTGGTTGGCAGTTTACACAATGAATATGTTGATCAAGATATATGTCATTTGAGCTTGTTGTACTACCCAACGAAAAATAACATAGAAACACCATAGGAAAAAAGAAACCAAAAAGAAAAGGTACAGATAAAATTTCAAAGATAATAGGGATATTAAGAGAAATAATGATGAGATTGGAAACATTTTGTTCAAATTGCACAATGTGAATTAAGATGCATATGGATTATGAAATAGTTTAGTTTCATGTAACTGAAATAGAGCTATAATTTTGGAAGCAATTTAATTTGTATTTGATATTATCTTTATTGCAATTTAGAGGTTGACAAGAAGCAACATGGGAAATTGGAGGAGATCTTAGTGAAAAAGGGTTCAAATGTAAAGTGAACAGGAAGATTGGCAAGTTTCTAGAGGAAGGGTGAGGAAAAGGAATTAAAGTTTGACAAGAAAAGAAGAACAAGAAGATTGGGATTCATAGAATTATGCATGTAATAGTTCTCACGTAAATAAGCAATTTGTGATGATTGTCAAGTTTAAGCACGGAACATTATTGAGATGATAAAAAGGGAAACAAATTGTGTCATAGTGCTAAGATACTGTAGAGAATAAGATTTAGTATTATGTGGTGTTTGTTGTTAGATAACTCCAAAGTGGTTATATATAGTTTGCAATTTGCAATGGGGCGTGTCTCATTTGTGCATGAAAATATTACAATGGGTTGAAAGACAAATTCAAGAATTAAAATGAATTCTGTGATGCTTGAGAAATAAATCATTGATGCATAGTATAATTCTATATGAAGAACAGTGCTATAGAAGTCAGCACTAGTAATATAAGAATAGGTCTTGCAATAGTTTTGTAGAAAGAAATAAACAGTTAAACATAGAGATATCTCTATACATATGCATTGAAGGGTAAGTAAGTTTAGTGTAGCAAGAAAACCTGAATGTGTTTATTTCTTTTTGTGACTTGTCTTTGCCTATTTGACTCATTGTAGAAAGCTATAGTAATCTGCAAGACATACAATTAGAAGTCAAAGTCATAGTAGTTAAAAGGCTATTATGCAGCTTTCAAAGACTTTTTTTAGAAACAAATTAAAGGTATGTTTGGTAATAATGCTCACTATTGATTTCATTTGTATAATAAGGACATGAGTATGTAAGTCTGATACTATTGACTAGAAAAAAGCATTAGACTACTTTCATTTGCACTATGTTTGTGTTGCATTTTTGTCTTCAATGATGAGACAAATAGTATCATGGTTGCTCCAATATGTATCTAACCTGAAAGTCTTATAGCTACAAGTTATGTTTGACCATATGTGATCAATGATTGATAATTGTTGATTGTTATTTGTCTCTAAAAGAAAATGAAGGTTGTAATTGTGCATATACGATCTTAGTTTGTTTGTTTTGTTGTTGCTTTCAAGCATATTGATGTTGAAATCGCCAACAATTGCTATTGTTTGATTTGAATGTATTTTGCATAATGCTTTTGAAAGAAGATCCAATGTATTGTTCAATGTTGCATATGGTGCAACATAGACATTCACGACTATAATATCCATGTCATGAAGAAGCATATTTGCTAGTGTAGCTTCAATGTTTTTTTCTTCAAAATGAATATGGTTCAAGATCTTTATATGCTTTTTAATACAAATTAGCAAACCATGTTTACTATGATTTGATATGCAATTGAATGTTTCAAGTATTTTTAGAAGCATTGAATTATTCAAATGTGTTTCTTGTAAACATAGGATGTCAGATTGCATTAGATCATAGTCATTTAACAAATCATCAATATGTATTTGTAAACTGCGAGTGTTTAGAGAAAGAATTGAAATGTATGCTTTTGTTTCTAATAACGAATAGTTGTAGTCTAGTTGCCACTTTGCGTTTCTGTGTAAACGTTCCATTTCAACATAAATTTTGTGTTGAATTCGGAAGTTTTGTTTCTTAAGTGGACTAAGCAAATACAATGATTCTATGTTTCTCACACGAGAAAGAGTTGTATATACTAATCCATGGCGTCGTATTCCTAAAGGATCAAATGCAAGATTGTCTAGTGTCAAGCCTTGTGATCTGTGTATTGTACGTGCACATGCTAGTTGGATTGGGAATTTTTTTCTTATTTTCAAGTTGCCTGTTTTTGCTAATACAGAAACTGGCTTTGTTGTGCGCAGTATGGGAGTCCAATCACTAGAAATTTCTTTGCTATATAGAAAAGCAAATTTATGTGCTTGTTGACGGCCAACACGTTCATCATAGAATTTGATCCATATTACATCAAAGTTTTCTAATTTTACATATGCTTTAATGATACCATCTGCACCATTGACTAGACCATCTTGTAAGTCATAGTTTCCTGCATATATTTCAACTAGCATGTTAAGTTTTAGGACAATTTGTGAAGGCAATGTTGCTATTTGTGCATGAGATGGTATGTGTCCATGGTTTTCTTCTCCGTAATCAATTTCATTAATTACAATTTCATCACCAGGAACAATAGACAACATTTTCTTGTTATGTAATGCTACATCTTTATTCCTAAAAAATAGATAGGGGAAAGTAGGATCATTAGGAGCATTTCGAATACAATGTCTATTTAGGTAATTCAAATCATCTTTTGTTTGATTATTTAAACGCATCCTATTCAAAATGCTAATGAATTTTTCATTTGTTTGACGCATTGCAATGTGCAATTCATAGTACTTTACATGTTCTTTCCAAAATTCATATGTTATTGGTTGCTTTCTTATTGTAGGTTGTTCAAATATTAGTGAATCTTGTATAGGTTGTGCTTGGTACAAGTCACCACAAAATATGATATCAATGTTTCCAAAGTATTTTGTTTGATTGTGCTTAATGTTTCTTAGTCGATCATCAATTTGATATAGAAAACAACTTCCAATTAGAGATACTTCATCAATCAGAACAACTCTTAATTCTTCGTATAGCTGTGTTAAGTTGTCTAATACATCGTTGCTAAGTGGAATAAAACTAGATTTGTTGAAAGGCATTAGCAATGCAGAATGAATTGTAACTCCACTTGCATTATACGCAACTTTACCTGTATATGCTAATATCAAACCTTTTGGTTTCAAAGGATCTGTATTGTAATGTTCATTGTAGATGCGCATGAGCATTTGGAATATTGCTTTTGCTATGAATGTTTTTCCAGTACCAGCTCCTCCAGTCAAAAATAAGTAGAATGGTTTGTCTATGTTCTTTCATTTTTTCATTGCAATGTCTTTGAGTATTGCTTGTTGTTCTTTATTAAGCATTCTCCTAATCTTGTAGTATTCTTCATTGCTAAGCATAAATGGATGTTCTGTAAATTGAAAACCAATGTTAAGATGTCTTTTTTTCACATTGCATTGGGGAAATTGCAAATCTTTAGCCAAGTCATACTTCTCAGTAACATCATTAGATATTTCAGGTTTTCTTATTGTATGATTAGAAGTTGCAGTGCTGCTATCAATTTTTTGAATTTCTTCTTCCAAATCACCCCATTTCTTGTTCATGTTATATGTGAACTTAGTTTCATTGTTCTTTATTGTGTTCTTATGCAACATGTATGCACTCTTCCATGTAGAGGAGTCTTGCTTTAGTGCATTTTCATTGTTTTCGAATGGAACATATAGCAAAAGTTTTTCTCTGTAATAGTTTTCATAGTCAATGTGTTTTTTGTATTTAATGAATCGAATTACTTTTTCTTTTTTTTTCTTTTTGATATTGGTCTACCATCTTTCCTATACTTTGATACAAATTCAGCTAAACATATATGCTTAATAGCATTAGGCCTATTGATATAGTAATCAATTATAGAACTGCACATAACATCTTCAGAGTTGTCAGGAATTTGTTTTAGAAGAGTAGTTGGTTTAAGTATAAATGTGCGTTCGTCTATTGGTGCTGTGTTTATAAAGTTGCATTCTCTTGAACTATGATTCAATGGTAGTGATAGAGCTATGTGGACTGCTTGTTGAGTTGAAATTTGTTGAAGGTTAAGCAAAGCATTGCCTAGAGACCGTATCATTTGAATAGCATCAATTTTTCTCTTTTCATGTTCTTTTCGTATCCTTTTGAATGCATTTGTCATAGATCTGTCAACTTTGGTCATATATGAACTACAATATGAAGCTGTAGCATATGCATTTAGCACATATTGTGCATCTGTATTTTCATTCCATAGGTGTGGCATATTGTATGCAAAGCTGTTATTCCATATTTCTGATGGTTTTCGTTGCAAGAATACCATTGGTTGTGTTAATGTACTTTGTATTAATTCGATGTACACAGTTTCTGTTAACTGGAATTCATCTAAGAAATCTTCATGACTAGTTGATTTGTCATAGTGTTTTTTCTCTAAGGTGCTTTGCAAGGACACAACTTTTTCATTTATTGAGCCATGTACTAAAGTAATTGGTTCAAGAATCCTTGTTCTTTTCATTGGTAGCATTGGAAATTTGTATCTACACTGTGATGCTTTTCTTTTTTTACAGCTTTTGGTATGATGATGTTCATGTATCTTTGCGAGTTTTGGATCAAGGTGATTTGTGCTACAAGTTATATAGTTATCCAAGAAGTTTTCAATTTCTAAGTTAGTATTAAGTCCATATACTGGAGCATTTTCTATCCATATAAGAGCATGTTCATGTGCACTACCTCTATTTTGGAACTCAGTTACAAAGTAGTAATCTAATATTTTGCCAAAAAATGTGCTATCTTGATAGATCAATTGCTTCAATGCATTTGTCTTATGTCTATAGTAACGTGTACATGTTACTGGGTCCTTTCTGACAAGATAATCAATGTTGCATTCCTCAATTGTTTCAATGTGTTTCTCTTTATTTCTATTGCTATGTAATTTAGTAAGAGTTTGTACTAATGGTGTCCAAAGATGCTTTGCACTTGTAAATGTAACAAAGAAAGTTGGAGGACCTAATTTTCGTATCATTGCAAATATATGTTTCTGCATTTGTTGATGGTAATCAGGAGAAATTCTTATGTGTTTGAAATCTATGTATCCAATATGACTTTTTAGTAACTTTTCTAAGTTGGGCTTGTACTTAACATATTTTGCTAACAACTTTCTTCCTTGTAATTTTCCTTTTCTTATTCGTACTGAGATGCATGACATGACCTTTTCAATGAGTATTCGCATTGTCTTGAAGAACAAATTTGTGATGTGATAGGAAAAGTGACCACTGCAATGCATTAGTTCCCATTTTACTATTTCTTGGTAACGAAATATTTGTAGTATATCATCGTCACGTGGATTTCCAAAGAATAGTGTTGGGAAACTCATTTCTTCTGCATGTTTGTCTTTGAATATCCCAAGTGGTCGTTGTCCCTCAACTGGTGCCATTTCAATAATCTTGTCTTGTAAATCATGAATTCGTTGTGAAGCTATGAATCCATGTACCAAGGTTTCAGCTGGCCTTTCACTTTTTGAAATGCTATCAGTTTCACTTTTGCTATCAATGTTGTCATCGTCGGATTTATTACCTTTATTGTCCAATTCAAGTATATGATTCCAATTGCTATTAATGGAAATGTTTTCAGTTTTATACAAATTTCGAGAACATAGTTCTTTAAGTGCTCTCATGACAATATGCACACGCACTTTTCCTGTTTGATATGCATTCTTGTATTCTAGTCGTCGTTTTAATGCAATAGCAATTGTGATTGTATTGTTTATGGATTGTGGCAATGCTTTTTGGACAATGTCCATTTGGACAGGTACATTGATTATTGAACCAGTTAAGCCCATTTGTGATCGCTTCTTCCCACATTGTCTTATTTGTGCAAAGGGAATTCTCAATGCAACAAGTCTTTCCTCAAGCTCTGAAAGTCTTGTTATAGTTTGCAATGGCTTGTTACGTCTTATTTGTTCAGGTGTTGCAAAGCGAGGAAACTTTGCATTCGCAAGTGCTGTTTTGCAAGATCTACAAATGATATTTAAATGCAATGTCTTCTCTTTTTTAGATATGTTTATGTACATTTTTTCTAATTCAAGTCCAATGCTTGAGATGTTCTTTTGAAATTGCAATGTCTTACATATTGGACATTTGGTTTTTGGTGTGTCTTCAATTTGTCGTTTGTAAATTTCTATGGGAGTACTTTTTTGTGATGAACAATTTTTATCTGCTATTTTATTTCTATTTTGTCCAATTTTATTTGGGTCATTTGTACGTATCATTTGTTTCAATTTGCGCAAGTTTATTCTATTGTTGGTGTTTTCGTGCATTTGTACTATTCTATGTTGCAGATTGCACCGATTTGTATTTTGATTTGATAGTAATGGTTCATAATGAATGTGTGATGTACTTGTTTCAAATGATAATATGTTGTACGTTTGGTTGGAATTTGTTTTTGATTGGTAGTAATTCACAATGGTTTTACTGGTAAATGACCATATTTGTATGTTTACATTGAATATGATCGATGTCCATTGGAAGCAAAATGATGTTCCCTCAACTCCTCCTTTTTCATATGGCATTGCCATATTAATTAGGTATTGTTGCCAGCCTGCAACCATTGTTTCACTTTGTATAGTTTCATTTGTTAAGTGTTTTTCTATACAATTTAATGCATCGTTGCTCCTAGCCATTAGTGCATTGCAAAAAGATTGGACAATGTAGAGTCTGAAAGATTGTTCATCAAATTCAGGTGCTATTAAATGACAAAGTGCACTAAACATGCTATTAGCACATTTCGACATAGTTATTTTTGCTATATGCAATCCATGAATTTGCATTTCATGAACAACGGATTCATAATGGTTTTCAAGATATTTGCAAAGAGGTGACAAGGAATAATTTGGTACAAAGTTGCATCTACATAATCTTTTGTATAATAGGGGTTCAAAATGTCCACTAATGGGATCTGTATCATGAAACAAAATGTTTAGTGGAATTGTATCTAGATCGCGGTTGAAGAAAAAATACCTTGTTTTCATTGTTAGCGACCAGACTCCAATTGGTATGTTCAACCACTTTGATAGCCACCGTATGCAAAATGTGTCTCCCCATAGGCCTCTTTCAGATTGGAAATTGCTATTAGATGCAGAAAAACGCATTCTACGAAGGTATGTGTCAACATCGTGAATTCCATGAAGTTGATATAACATGACAGGATCTAGTTCATATTGGTATGATTCTTTTGCCTCTGTGTCATTGCGCTGTAGACAATTGAGAAAATGGTCTATTATTCCATTGCGCAGTTCAATAGACGAGTAACGAAAGTGCAGAAGCACTTCAAATGCATTGAACAAACAATCTCCAGGAGTATATGCAAATTGTTGTAGTCTAAAGAGACTATGGTTCATTAAAACGATATCAATATTAGTATCTATGCGATGTTTTTTTGCTGCATGGTAGTTTTCAATGTCTATGATTTCAACCATTTTTTTCCATGTATTTCTTCTTCATATTCGTATGGTGATTTTTTTACTAAGTACTATGTATCTTAGATTTTTTTTCCTCAAAGATGAGAAGAGCTTCTATAATATTTTTTGCTTTATTGAATATATCTCTATGATAATGTTTACTAGCACAAAATACTAATTTTACTATTATATTGTATCTTTGATTTCAAAACAGTAAAATAAGAGAAGCAAAGTTGCAAGTAACTAGTTCCTATTTTGCATCTCTCTGTATTTCAAAAGTATCACTGCAAAACAAAGAAGATGCAACGTTGATTATTGTCTCTAAAAACATGAATCTCACATACAAGCTATGTATTCTAGAAATAATTCACTTTGGTATACAATAGAAAGCATGAAATACAGATTGAATGTGTCTTGATTAGTAAAGCTAATTTTGCTAGCTGTAAACAACATAGTTGTAATAACGAATACGTATGTATAGTTAGATATGCACTATAGCACAGTAGCATCTTGAAGGCAACAAAATGCTTCATACAAATAGCTGAATGTGAGAATTGTCTTAGTTATTACAAAGCATTCATCCCTTATGCAAGTCCCAACTTTATTGCACGAAAGCATGTACTTGCAAGTCAATGTAGCAAATATTGGACAAGATAGGTCAACATAATATGGACTAATTCTATCACTATATTTTGAAAATTTGGTAGTTACACTACTTTTTGTCATAAGACAAAATATTCATTTCAATGACAAATAAATGTATTCTATGACGATTGCTAATAACCAGTCATTTTTCTATGGAAATTAACAATGGTGGTGTATACAACAACAACATTTGGATCATATGAAGTCGTATCTATACGACCTGGTACGACATCTAGATTTAAAGTATTGACTATTTGTTTTTTTCTTTGCTTTCCTTCGTGTTGATCTTTGACAACTGCTTATTATTTTTTGCATATTAACAAATGTATTGCATACAAAACCAACATTTGCACCATTTGAAACTGCAACTAAACCACTTCGCACAAGGTCTACATGCAAAGTATCCAACACTTGTTTTCTCCGTTGCTTTGTTTCTACAGTCTATTTTGATATTAGCGGTGTCTTCTTCTTCTATTAGTTGTTGTAGCATCTTTGAAAGTTGCATGTGATTACATTCCATCGTTCCAAATTTATATATTCGATTCAATGCAGCAAGTGGCACCTAACTTTGTTAAAACATCAAGGAAAAAACAACAAATTAACTATCCAAAGGTATCAACTGACTAAAGAATAAGAGCAATACCAGAAGTTGAGACATAGTAACTTGTGCAGGATAATGTGAATAATAGATGACATAGAACAATCTTGATTTATACTATATGAAATCTTTAAGATCCTATAATAATAACTTAGGGCATGGGAATAAGACTACCACTACCATAGGTCCATAGCAATAAGACTAATGTGACTATTTGGGTAGCTACTCTAATTTGCTATAAATCTCTAGACTATAGTGTAACAAGTACTATTCTCAGTAAGCTATAACTACATAACCTATAAACTACCCTTGCCTTTGCATCTGTTCTATTTGCTACTTCTGTTTTGACTGCTCCTAGTGTTGCTTTTACTCGATCAATTAAATTGATGACTCTTGTTAGGTGTCTTGTATTCTGGAAGCAATTGTTTAAAGATTAATTCAGACTAACTTTCAACTTAGGTGCTTGCATTTTCTTGCCTCCATAATATGCACAAGATGCAATAATTTCTTGGAGGATACCAATGACCACAAAATAGCTTGAACTTTAATTTATTTCATAGAGTTTTGTTTTTGGGGCTGTCTTAACTACCCTTGGCTTTGCATCTGTTCTATTAACTACTTATGTTTTCACTGTTCCGTTTTTTATCTCCAGTTTTTTGTGTTCCAACTGCTTTCTAAAATGGTGAACAATGCAAAGGTTTTATGTCAAAGGTTTTAATATGTTTTATATGCACAACAATTTTTTTATAAAGTACTTTGTTATAAGAGCTAATGTTAAAACATTTCAATGTTTTTAATATGAGCCTTCATTTTGGGTGGCTCCGAAAGGGCGTATTGCTTTAGTTTTATTTTTAGTGTAATATGTGATGCCACATATGAAAGGTCTGAGAGTCTTTGTAACAGTGTCATATGTTTTTATTTTAAAAAGCAGAGCAGAGTGAGAAATAGAATAGGTTTACATAGCAGTATTATTTTTTTCTTGAACTGAGAGACACAGAATCAAATTTTGTGCACTATGTCTTGCAGCAGTCACTATTTTGTAAAACCCTCTGCGAGTAGGAAGTTCAAGACGAAATTCAGACGATATTTCAAGAATCAGAATAAACACCTAAAGATTGGGAACTGGAAAACTATGAACCTTATCACAGATTTTAGATGCAAGAAATGGGACTGTAGCGATCACTCAGGAATTACTTCAAGAGCATGATCATACGTCGAATTTGGACAACCTCAATTAAAAATTTTCTGACAAAATCGAAAGCTTAAGAGAACGGGACTGTAGCGATCACTCGGGAATTACTTCAAGAGCATGATCATACATCGAATTTGGAGAACCACAATCAAAACTTTTTTGACAAAATCGAAAGCTTAAGAGAAAAAAAGATTATTTTGTCAGAAAATGTCACTCAAACTCGTCTTCCTAGAAGTACTGTACTGTCCAGGTTAGTTAAAATTGCAAAAAAAAAAAAAAAAAAGCCAAATAATGTAGAGCCAATGCATTTTGACAGCCAGATAAATGGTATAGAATCCAATTAGGCAAGGATTTATAGGATGAAAAAATTTATTCTATATCAAATTATATATATATTTTAATTTTCAATCAAATAATAAAATAATGCGATGGAACCAAACTTCAAAACATACACTCTTTGAGATATATTATTTTTTTGAAAAGTAAAATTACGATGTAATCTTTGTTGAAAATGGAAACAAACTTCAAAACATACAGTCTATGTGATGTATTTTTTGTTGAAAAGTAAAATTACGACGTAATCTTGAAGGTTTAGGAAAAATTAAAATTACAACGAAGTAATTTTTAACTAAATAATAATTTAAAAAAAATAAAATTACGGAAAGTATTTTATCTTTTTGAAAATTAAAATTATGGCAAAAACTTTTTAAGTCAAACAAGAACATAGTTTTTGATCTGCTAATACCGAAGCTACAAACGAAGTGGAATTTGTTTCAGAAAATGATGAGGATAATAATCTACATTTTTTAATGAACGGAGGCTTTAGTAAACAAAGTCGTTCCAAGCGAAATGACTTTGAATCCTCCGAGGCTGATACAAATGGTATTATGAGATTCTCATGTTAGAGACCTAACAAAATTCTGTTTTCTATGTTTTCTCTGTATGATATAATCTTGAGAAGTACTTCTAGGAACTTTGTAAATTTGTTAAAAAGAAACGAGAATTGTAGGAGGCACCAACTTTATCAAATTCGAATGGAATTGCAATCATCAATGTTCCATCAGCTATCATTTAAAAACACAATCCATAATATGTAAATTGCAGGTATAATATCATCCACTTTGCACTCAGATTCAAAGCAAGAAAGCGAATTTAATATGAGGAATTACGTGAAAGAGTAAGAGAAATTATGCTTAGCAAACCTTGCAACCGGAGGCGCACAGTTCCAGGCTGACTTGCGAAAGCTTGCTTGCAGAGTGTCGAGTCGCACGATAAATCTACTTGCAGATGTGTTGAGCAGAATACAAAGATTTCGACGGTCAAGAACAGAAAATCTAAAGAGTAGAAATAAAATTCACAGAGCTTCAAGCAAAATAACAACTGCAAAGTAGAAACTCGTACAACTGCTATAATTTTATGCTATTTAATTTTGAATTAATGGTTGTTGATATCAAGAGATCTACATGGGATGTCGGTGACATCACTAGAGCCTCCAACTCAGATATGCACTTGCATAGTGAATATCATAAATTACATATTCGATGCGGAAAACCTTATTGTTAATAATGATTCTATGTATAATTAATAACATTGAAATTTGAGTTTTATTTTTTCATGATGGTTTTCGCAGCAGAATAGGTGGACAGCTGTGAGCATTTGTACAATCAAGAAATGACCGATGATAAATGTAGATTCGACATGGATTTACTTTAATGTAATCCTCGAAGCAAGAAAAGATAAATCTGTAATTTGTGTTCTTTAATAAATTATTTAATGATGTGGATACAATGGTTCTTAAAAGTATTTTCAACCCAGTAGAAAATATATTAATAACTAATTTATAATTTAATGAAAACTAAACAACTCCACATACCAAAATTCAATAATTTGGAGCGGCAAGTCAAAACTATGTGGATAACATTACAAATTGATGAAAATGGAAAGAACTCTACAAATGGAAATTCTATTGAGTTAATATTCTACATCATTTAACTTTATTTAAATAAATTGAAATATTTATTCTACCCCATTTAATTCCCTGTAATAAGATTCAATGCCTACATAGTGACGTAACTAGAGGAATATATTGCTAATGAATAAGTTGTATGGGGTCTGATCCTTATTGCTATGCATGGGATCAGTCAACCAAATCTTTTCATGTAGCAGCATGTAGATTTGATATGGATTTACTTTAATGTAATCCTCGAATCAGACAAAGATAAATATGTAATTTATGTTTTTTAATAAATTATTTAATGACCTGGTTCCAATGATTCTTAAAATCATTTTCAATCAAATTTCATAGGAAAGTCAAAAATATATTAATGACTATTTATAATTTAATGAAGACTAAACAACGCCCCCAGCCTAATTTCTTTTTTAAGCTTAATTTGTGTTTTAACAACGGTGTGAAACAACTTAAATATTAATTACATTTAACCAATACTAATTACATAATAACAATACAAAATAAATTAGTAATTAAATTAAACTAAGTAGCAAGAACTAAAAATAAAATTGAATATTTATTTAAAAATATATATATATAGTATAGGAGATGTATAAATATTATGCAAATTAAATTTATAAGAACTTCATCATACCTAAATATTATACAAAAAATTATTGATAATAATAATTTAAGTGGAAACTTATTTTAAAAAATAATTTATTATATTTATTTATCATAATTCACTAAATTTACATTAATAAAAATTATATAAATTAAGAGTATTTTTCAATTGCAGTTCAATATTTAATAGTATAAAATAATAAATAAACATAATAATATAAAATAATAAATAAAGAAACTATTAGCACAAATAATTTAAAGAGAAGTGACAAATTGAACAAAATAAATATCTACTATATATATATTTATTAAGTATTAAATTATAATTAATGCAAATAAAAACTTATTTTTTTAACTATAATATACTTATAATTAGTTAATCTATGGTTGAGCATTTTCAACGTGATAGATTCCAATTTTAAAGTGTTATCCATATGTTCTATTTGCAGCTTCTAATCATACAAGTAATAAAAGCTCCATGGATCACAATTTTATTTATGATGTTCTTATTAGCATGTGGCTGATGTGTACTTAGTAATGCTATATATGACTGCGAGTCAGTCTAGAGAAGTTCACCACTGATGTCAAGTAGCTCGGGGGCCAGCTTCCTTCGTCACTGTACAAGATATAGTACAAACATAACTTAATTTAGTCGTCTCGACTTACGATACAAGTCTTTATATAATCACCTATGGCCTTATAACCTTATCTTTATTACCTATGGTTTCAACCATACTACATTCAGAATAAAGCATATTTGAAGGGTAAAGTTAATGTGGTAAGACTTGAACGTTATTAATCTCATATTAATTGAAAAGGTTTATAACCTTCAATGCACAAGCTTCCGTACAACACTAATAGAGTGAACTGCCCAGACTCACATGCATTTCTATGCACAGGAAATGGAAAGCGAATTAGTTAAAATAGCAAGTTGAACAGAATTAATAGAGCCATAAAAATTGGCACGAAACACTTAATGAGATAAGATCCCGAGAAATATCAAAACCATTAAATTGATATAATTACTCACAGTACAATTAATACTCATGGCTGAAATATGTCAGAGGTGTGGAGTTCGAAAACTGTCAAACTGTGAAGTTAATCTACATATATACGAAAGTGGTATAGGTTAGTTCAAATATAACTAATTTAAGTAATAATCATCAACATATTAATGTTTATCATGTAATTGGTGAAAATTTGAATCTGAATTAGAAAAATAAGAATTATTCACTATAACTATTTAACATAATCCCAATTACTAAAATTATTTTTAAAAAATTCACAATTTTAAGTATTATTATTTGTATTAGATTTATTTAACATTTTAACAAATTTCAATCCTAATATTTTTTAACAATTAATTTTTTTTAAATAATTTTTTAAAGTTTTTATAATTAAAATAAATAATAATAAAAAAAATGATAAAGTTTATTTAGAACATAATTTAATTTAAATTTTAAATTTCTATAATTGCATTCTCTGTTATTGCTTGTATACACTGTTGTTGTGTAATGTTATATCATAGAATCTCAAATATTTATAGCAAAATGTTAAATAAATACATCGAGGCAATTTAAATTATTAAACTTTATTCAACTCATTTGTTTTCAACAATTTTCCAGGCCAATGACTCATCTTGTACTGGGAATCAGTTTATTGACTCAGAATTTTCCATTCAATAGTGATGATTTTACAAAACTGTAATGGTATATCGGAGATCGGCGAATCCTTGTAATAAATGTTAAAATTCAATTTTGATCTTTTGCGATGCGATGAATAAATATAAAGGCAAAATAACAATCGCATCACAAGTCTCCAATGGTGCACAAGATAAATAGAATATGATTCATGCCGATTTTCCGATTGCGATGATCGCATCGCAATTTGTTTGAGTGAAAACGTTATTTCCAAATCTCGATCGCATCGGAGATTTAAAATGAAGTGGACTGTTATAATCTATCTCCGAAAATGCAATTGCAATTGAGCGCAATCGCATCGTAATTTTTCAATGAGACGAATGCAATGTTTAATCTTTTTCCCGAGACGCGATTGCGATAAATCGCATCGCATTGTTATAAATAGAAAAATTGCAATACTTAATATTATTCCGAAATGCGATTGGGATTGAGCACAATCGCATCGGAACTTCTCAAAGCAATAACAACTCTTTAAAATAACTTTTCCGAATTTCCGATTGCGATTTATTATTCATTTTAACATATTTTTAAGTATAAATTTTTTCTAATATGTTCGAAATATGTTAAAAGGTCTTTTAACTCATCGGATTGGAAAGTTTTTAAAACTTGTAAACTTTGTGAATAAAATGTTATATGCATTTTTATTTATGGAAAAGATATAAAAAGGGGACCTATTTTTAAATGGTATTTATTCCAAAAATTTAAAAATGGGGAGGGTTGTTGTACAGTACAACAATTGGCGATTCACTAGAAGGAACAGTTATCTCTGAAAAAATGAAATGAATACTATATTTCAAGTAAGTAAAAATTTCTAAAGATAATGAAAACTTTTCTTAAGATAATTCAAATAAAATCTAACTATGAAAAAGAATAAAAATCACTTACAATTTTTTTCTAATTCTTCAAGGATAAAACTTTTTTTCAGATTATCTCAAGCTTTGATTAGTTGATAATAATAAAGTAAGTAGATTTTCTCAAGTTTAGCTTATGTAATATCAAAGGTTAGCGTTAGGGTTAGAATATGAGAGCATATTATATGCACAGTCTGCATTGTTTTAAAGCGGACCCGATGCATATTATTCAGCGGATTTGATAAGCATATTTGGTGTTGGTTTTTAAACCATTGGCAAATGCATAGATTATAATAAATCGAATGGACAGAAGAATTTATTAACTTTTTGGGACCCTCACGGATCGCATCGGAGAAAATCATAACAGCGGAACATGTTAATAAAAGTGTTGATGGCGATAATGGAGCCGATGTGTTTATGAAGTGTGATTTATATGTATTTGAAGTTCTGGCTTAGAGTGCGTAGATTTAAAAAATAAAAATGAATACAGTTCGTATATGGACAGAGAGAGAGATTGCATAGTTAAAAATAAAATAATAAATTTGAAAAACAAAGAATTAAATATAAAATTAAAGTTATATTTTTTTTAGTTAATATAGTAAAAAATAAAATAATATAATAAATCGAATGGACAGAAGAATTTATTAACCTTGTGGGACCGTCATGAATTGCATCGGAGAAAATCATAATAGCGTAACATGTTAATAAAAGTCCCAATGGCGATTGCGGAGCCGATGTTTATGGACTATGATTTATATGTGTTTGAAGTTCCAGCTTAAAAGGCATTAATCGCATCGGAACGTTTTCGAATGCATCAATCGCATCGGAGCAAGGGCATCGCATCGGAACATTGACAAATGCATTAATCGCAATCAAAAGCATTGAGTTGCGATTAATCGCATCGGGAAATAGAAAAGAAAGGTTTATAAAGCTGTCACACCCGAAATTTTCAAAGGTTAGCGTTGGGGTTAGAATATGAGAGCATATTATATGCGTAGTCTGCATTGTTTTAAAGCGGACCCGATGCATATTATTCAGCGGATTTGATAAGCAGGTTTGGTGTTGGTTTTGAAACCATTGGAAAATGCATAGATTATAATAAATCGAATGGACAGAAGAATTTATTAACTTTGTGGGACCCTCACGAATCGCATCGGAGAAAATCATAACAGCGGAACATGTTAATAAAAGTCCCGATGGCGATAACGGAGCCGATGTGATTATGAACTGTGATTTATATGTATTTGAAGTTCCAGCTTAGAGTGCGTAGATTTAAAAAATAAAAATGAATACAGTTCGTATATGGATAGAGAGTGTAAGCAGGTAGGCTGAGCACAAACATTAATTATGAACAAGAGATTGCATAGTTAAAAATAAAATAATAAATTTGAAAAACAAAGAATTAAATATAAAATTAAAGTTATATATTTTTTAATTGATATAGTAAAAAATAAAATAATATAATAAATCGAATGGATAGAAGAATTTATTAACCTTGTGGCACCCTCACGAATCACATCGGAGAAAATCATAACAGCGGAACATGTTAATAAAAGTCCCGATGGCGATTGCAGAGCCGATGTGTTTATGGACTGTAATTTATATGTGTTTGAAGTCCTGGCTTAAAAGGCATTAATCGCATCGAAACGTTTGCGAATGCATCAGTCGCATCGGAGGAAGGGCATCACATCAGAACATTTGCAAATGCATTAATGGCAATCGGAAGCATTGAGTTGCGATTAATCGCATCGGCAAATAGAAAAGAAAGGTTTATAAAGCTACCTTTAGAGGAATTGCTTCTACCCATTTTGTGAAGTAATCTGTTGCTGTGAGAATGTACGTATGCTATTTGGAAGAATGAGGTCTTATCTGAATAATAATATCAAGTCCCCATTACTCAAATGGTTCTTCAATGTTTACTGGCTGTAGAGGAAAAGCTGGCTTCCTCTGCCTTCTACTAGTAGTTTGGCAAATCTTGCAGTTTCTCACATAATCATGAGAATATTTAAAAAGGGTAGGCCAACAATATCCAGCATGGATGATTTTGTGGGCTGTGGTATTGCGTCCAAAATGACCTTCTGCTGGTCCATTGTCTAGTTCCTGCAAAACCTTCTTTGCCTCAGTCTTTTAAAGACATCTTAGTAAGATTGAATCATAATTTTTTCTGAATAACACATTATCAATGATTTCATATTTAGTAGCTTTTAATCTTAAAGCACGTTTATTCTTATAGCTGAGATTAGAAGGAGCATACCCATTTTTCAAGAAAAATATCAGATCAGCATACTAAGATTCAGAATCTGTGACACTTATCTGACTTACTGAAATAGCATTCTCTGGATCTTGATTTTCTGATATATTATGAGCTCCTGCTAATAATCTGCAAAAGCCTTGTCCTCTAACAATATTTGCTGGTTTAATGTCAATACGATATTCTTGCGAGGCTGTTACCCAATTAGTCTTTTTTCCTCCTACTTCTCTTTGAATTAGTAACTATCTTTGTATGAAGCATATTGTTGCCTTCAAGATGCTATTATGCTATAGTGCATATCTAACTGTACATACATATTCGTAATTACAACTATGTTGTTTACAACTAGCAAGATTAGCTTTACTAATCAAGACATATACAATCTGTATTTCATGCTTTCTATTGTATACAAAAATGAATTATTTCTAGAATACATAGCTTGTATGTGAGATTCATGTTTTCAGAGACAATAATCAACGTTGCATCTTCTTTGTTTTGCAGTGATACTTTTGAAATACAGAGAGATGCAAAGTAGGAACTAGTTACTTGCAACTTTTCTTCTCTTATTTTACTGTTTTGAAATCAAAGATACAATATAATAGTAAAATTAGTATTTTGTGCTAGTAAACATTATCATAGAGATATATTCAATAAAGCAAAAAATATTATAGAAGCTCTTCTCATCTTTGAGGAAAAAAAATCTAAGATACATAGTACTTAGTAAACAAATCACCATACGAATGTGAAGAATAAATACATGGAAAAAAATGGTTGAAATCATAGACATTGAAAACTACTATGCAGCAAAAAAACATCGCATAGATACCAATATTGATATCGTTTTAATGAACCATAGTCTCTTTAGACTACAACAATTTGCATATACTCTTGGAGATTGTTTTTTTAATGCATTTTAAGTGCTTCTGCACTTTCGTTACTCGTCTATTGAACTGTGCAATGGAATAATAGACCATTTTCTCAATTGTCTACAGCAAAATGACACAGAGGCAAAAGAATCATACCAATATGAACTAGATCCTGTCATGTTATATCAACTTCATGGAATTCACGATGTTGACACATACCTTCGTAGAACATCATTTTGCTTCCAATGGACATCGATCATATTCAATGTAAACATAAAAATATGGCCATTTACCAGTAAAACCATTGTGAATTACTACCAATCAAAAAAAAAATTCAACCAAATGTACAACATATTATCATTTGAAACAAGTACATCACACATTCATTATCAACCATTACTATCAAATCAAAATAAAAATCGGTGCAATCTGCAACATAGAATAGTACAAATGCACAAAAACACCAACAATAGAATAAATTTGTGCAAATTGAAAGAAATGATACGTACAAATGACCCAAATAGAATTGGAAAAAATAGCAATAAAATAGCAGATAAAGATTGTTCATCACGAAAAATACATGAACATCATCATACCAAAAGCTATAAAAAAAGAAAAGCATCACAGTGTAGATACAAATTTCCAATGCTACCAATGAAAAGAACAAGGATTCTTGAACCAATTACTTCGGTACATGGCTCAATAAATGAAAATTTTTTGTCCTTGCAAAGCACCTTAGAGCAAAAACACTATGACAAATCAACTAGTCATGAAGATTTCTTAGATGAATTCCAGTTAACAGAAACTGCTTACATCGAATTAATACAAAGTACATTAACACAACCAATGGTATTCTTGTAACGAAAACCATCAGAAATATGGAATAATAGCTTTGCATACAATATGCCACACCTATGGAATGCAAATACAGATGCTCAATATGTTTTAAATGCATATTCTGCAGCTTCATATTGCACTTCATATATCACCAAAGTTGACAAATCTATGACAAATGCATTCAAAAGGATACGAAAAGAACATGAAAAGAGAAAAATTGATGCTATTCAAATGATATGGTCTCTAGGAAATGCTTTGCTTAACCTTCAACAAATTTTAGCTCAACAAGCAGTCCACATAGCTCTATCACTACCATTGAATCATAGTTCAAGAGAATGCAAATTTATAAAAACAGCACCAATAGACGAACACACATTTATACTTAAACCAACTACTCTTCTGAAACAAATTCCTAACAACTCTGAAGATGTTATGTGCAGTTCAAGTCAAAAAATATTACAAATTAAGGACCCTTTTCTAAATGCATGAAAGGGGTTTAAATAGGTACTTAATAAAACAAAATAACTAAAACTATTCCTACAATCTATCTAAAATAAAATATCTTAAACTAAAATGTGAGCTTGTAGTAGACTGGCTCATTAATCATCGACTAAGGTGGATGAACAAAGGTGTCAGACATTGAGCATATCTTGGACTTCTGTTGGCCGACTCATTTTTGAGTGTAACTGTCCAGTGTATGTAGCATCAGAGAATTCAGGAATGATACATTGAATAGAATTCGAAAGGAATTTGATGGCCATCTGTTGGCTGTGTGGCTTGATCAGATAAGACCACATATTATCCCATGAAATTCCTTGAAGTTTGCTAATTTTTTGATTTTTATCGATTATCTCTTGCTTCCACCTAGAATTAGCTTCTTTTACTTTAGGTAACTCGCCTGCAATACAATCTGAGATCAAATTGGTAGCATACAGGCTGTCATTAATCAATTGTGTTGTATTATTCATTAAACTTTTAGCCCTTGATGTGGCTCTTTCTAATTTCATTAACTGCTATTCCCATTCCATAAATAGAATTTCCTTGTGTCTTTCTTCAATTCTAACAAGGTTAGCTTTTCTTCCTTCCTCTGTATCCTGCCATGAAAGAAACTCAGAAATTTTATCATCAACATCTTCAATTTCTTGCCTAAGAGTGACTGATTTATCTATCAAAGACGATGTAATTTCATACAAAGGCTCAATTTGTGTCAACTTTAAACAAAATTCATTTAACTGTTGAGATAACAGTTTGTTGATTTCAAGAGCTTCAGTAATGAATTGATCCAGCTTGGGATACTCCTTGAACTTGTCCATTTCTGATTGGAACATTTTTTCCTGTTCAACCCTTAAATTTCTCTCATTTTGTAAAAGATTTTGTAGCTTTTCTACTTCTTGAGTCAACTGCTGTTGTTTGCCCAAGGTTTGTTCATCAATATTTTTCTTTTCAAGGCTGAGTTTCTCTTCTAGTTGTTTAGCTCTGAGTTCTGCATCTTGTACCTGCTGTTCCAACTGAATTATCTTTTGCTGATCACCTGCAACCTGTTCTTCAAATATAGCAATTTGCATATCCTTTTGTTTTACTAGCTGTGAAACTTCGGAAGCTTTATCTATAGTGGCAGCACTATAGGCACCAGCATACTGAGACAATTTGGTGAGATCCTCAGATGGATCCACCTTAGCATTTTTATAAACAAAATTTAGCAATTCTCCCTGTGATGCCAAAAGAGCATCTTGATCTGTTCTCCTCCTTTTCCTTTGTTTTCTTACCACAGCCCTATGTTTGGGACTGTAGAATATATCTAAAGGAGGGATTTCTTCTATCTTTAGCATAATTTCTGCAGTGGGGTTTTCAGGAATGATTTCCACATCCTGATCTTTGGGATCATCAACTTCAGGATTGTTTTGCAATCCTATCTGCTATGCAAGTTGTTGATATTGATTTAGCAAATGAGAAGAAACAACCAATTCAATATCTAATTGTCCTCCCAGTTGAGAACCTGCATCATTCTTGGATGCCTGTTCAGTGTTTTTACTTTCTGTACTTCCCTTTTCAATATGTACCTAGGCATCAGTGCCAGTGTTCCCCTTTTCTGTTTGCACTAAAGGCTTCTATGTATATTTTTGAGAAGCTGTTTTTGTTTTGGCACTGTCAGCTTTATTACTGTCATCCTTTTTCCCTAAAACAGAATCATCTCCTTCTACTTCTTTACCAAAACTACTTCCTGCTTGTTGTGATGCTTTCTCCTGTATGGGAGCTCTCAACTGATCAAGAGGCAAATTAACTAACCTTTGGCTTCTATACAACAAAAACTTTTTCAAGTCCTCGGCGTGTAACTTAGACTTGGCTGAGTCAAAGACTAGGGATATATCATCCATGGAAACAAACAAATCATCAAAAATGTCTGGTTCATGCTTGATTGGGAAATCAAAACAGAGGTAGTAAAATCATGCGCCACTTTCCTTGGGTCGTATTGTCTTCCAGGAATTGTTGAAAACTTAAGATTAGAAATCTTACCAACTTCTTTTTCAGCATGAGCAAAAATATTAAGAGTATAGTCACCACACTTAAAAGGGAAGGTAGGCCACATAAGATTTTATTGCTTTTCAAAATTATAGACATTCCTTCAACTGTCAGTTGATAGGAAATCTCCTGAGCTAACCGCTTATTTGGAACATATAGGGGAAGGATATGTGGCTGAAAAATACTCCCAAAAATTCTGATATAAGTGAATTTTTCTTCTCCGAACCAATCTCCGATAGAATACAAATCAGTGTTGGCTTTATTGGACAGTCTAGGCAGGAAATGACCAAAAATAGTTTGGTAGATTGGAATTAGAAAGCCATGGCAGACTCTGTAAACATGAAGTTTGAAATGTTCTTTCCATAAGAAATTATGATACACATGAATAGGAATAGGTTCTTTTGGAGTCCATTTCCAACCTAGCATGGGGAACTCAGAATTGAAACAGAGAGCATCCAAAATATAACCACAAAAATGGAAAGGGGAATAATTCCCTGAATTATTATCTTTTCTATACTCTAGAATTCGATTAGCTATCTTATCCGAAAAAATGGCAGCCCAATCCATAATTTCAAAATTAAGAGCAGAATGAATTAACAGGACCATTTGGATAGAAAATCTAGCAGAGTTTTCGTTTCCGAACAACCTACACATCATTGCTGCGGCATAACAATATGGAGGTGTAAGAGACTCCACAGAGTACATACCTGATGCCTCTTGCTTATGTTTCTCAGGTTTATTCCTCCATTCTTTGATTGGATCTTCCTGGTTTGGATGTTCTTCAGCATATTCCTTAAGGAATTCTTTGTTGTAAATCTTTTGTGGATTGGGAAGATGGTACATTGCTTTAATATCTTCTACCCTAAATGACCCAAATACTGATCCAGAAGCAGAAACAAAAGTCCTGTTTTGAATGGTCACATTGTCAATGACCCATCTGATAACATCATAGTAGGGAAAAATATTCACCCGGGCAGCAACTTGGTGTAAAAATGAATTTGCTAATGCACTAAGTTGAGATTTAGAGTCAGAGTCTGAATCTTCTTCATCCGGAACAGTTGCTTTGGGCATAACAACCCTAGGTTTCTCTTTTTCAAGCAAATTGTATACATTCTCCCATGTCATCTTCCCCAGTCCTTGACAGGAGGTGTCTGTTACTAGCTTGAGCTTCGCCAGTTTTTCCTTGGGCGGCATGTTTAGCACATGAGCATTTGCAACAAAAATAGCTTTAGACTTTCTGCTTCTCTTTGACATTTCAGAATCGGGTAAACTCTCTCTGGTTCTGCAAATGAAAGGATTCGAACTTTTGTTCTGCAATTCAAATGAATGCTTTTAGCCGAAATAAAACACAATAATGAGAACAACTACAAATATTTTAATTACCATTTAATCTCCCCATATTTTCAACATTTGTCGTACAATCGGAGATCGGCGAATCCTTGTAATAAAATTAAAATTCACTTTTGATCTTTTGCGATGCGATGAATAAATATAATATGATTCATGCCGACTTTCCAATTGCGATTATCGCATCGAAATTTGTTTTAGAGAAATTTTTTTTACCAAATCCCGATAAATAGAAAAAGTGCAATACTTAATATTATTCCGAAATGCGATTTCCATTGAAAGCGATTGCATCGGAACTTCTCAAAGCAATAAGAACTCTTTAAAAGAACTTTTTCGAATTTCCAATTGCGATTTACTATTCATTTTAACATATTTCTAAGTATACAATTTTTCTAATATGTTCAAAATATGTTAAAAGGTCTTTTAACTCATCGGATCAGAAAGTTTCTAAAATTGCAAATCGCAAGTTCTTATGTCTTCAGCCGATTGCAATGGCAAGTCTCGGACCCGATAAGTTTTATAACGCAAATTTATTTTCCATATTTGGTTTAAGTTTTTTCACGTTCAGCGGAGTCCACAGTTGCAAAAGGTTCATTTGATACATTGTACTTTATCACACAATGGAGAACTTTGATAAGTTTTCTTTTGTAATACTTTTACTTGTTTTATTATGTATAGTTTAAAAAATACATATCCCAATCTACTTTATTGTTTGAACAAAATCACTATAGATTTATTATTTTATTCTTTACTATATTAATTTAAAAAAATATAACTTTAATTTTATATTTAATTATTTGTTTTTCAAATTTATTATTTTATTTTTAACTATGCAATCTCTTGTTCATAATTAATCTTTGTGCTCAGCCTACCTGCTTACACTCTCTGTCCATATACGAACTGTATTCATTTTTATTTTTTAAATCTACGCACTCTAATCCGGAACTTCAAATACATATAAATCACATTTCATAAACACATCGGCTCCGTTATCACCATCGGGACTTTTATTAACATGTTCCGCTATTATGATTTTCTCCGATGTGATTCGTGAGGGTCCCACAAAGTTAATATATTTTTCTATCCATTCGATTTATTATAATCTATGCATTTTCCAATGGTTTAAAAACCAACACCAAACTTGCTTATCAAATCCGCTGAATAATATGCATCGGATCCGCTTTAAAACAATGCAGACTACGCATATAATATGCTCTCATATTCTAACCCCAACGCTAACCTTTGAAAATTTCGGGCGCCACAGCTTTATAAACCTTTATTTTCTATTTGCCGATGCGATTAATTGCAACTCAATGCTTCTGATTTCGATTAATGCATTTGCCAATGTTCCGATGCGATGCCCCTCCTCTGATACGATTGATGCATTCGCAAACGTTCTGATGCGATTAATGCCTTTTAAGACAGAATTTCAAACACGTATAAATCACAGTCCATAAACACATCGGCTCCGCAATCACCGTCGGGACTTTTATTAACATGTTTCGCTGTTATGATTTTCTCCGATGCGATTCGTGAGGGTCCCACAATGTTAATAAATTCTTCTATCCATTCGATTTATTATATTATTTTATTTTTTACTATATCAATTAAAAAAATATAACTTTAATTTTATATTTAATTCTTTGTTTTTCAAATTTATTATTTTATTTTTAACTATGCAATCTCTTGTTCATAATTAATTTGTGCTCAGCCTACCTGCTTACACTCTCTGTCCATATACAAACTGTATTCATTTTTATTTTTTAAATCTACGCACTCTAAGCCGGAACTTCAAATACATATAAATCACAGTTCATAAACACATCGGCTCCGTTATCGCCATCGGGACTTTTATTAACATGTTCCGCTGTTATGATTTTCTCCGATGCAATTCGTGAGGGTCCCAAAAAGTTAATAAATTCTTTTGTCCATTCAATTTATTATAGTCTATGCATATGCCAATGGTTTAAAAACCAACACCAAACCTGCTTATCAAATCCCCTGAACAATATGCATCCGGTCCGCTTTAAAACAATGCAGACTACGCATATAATATGCCCTCATATTCTAACCCCAACGCTAACCTTTGAAAAGTTCGGGCGCCACAACTTTATAAACATTTCTTTTCTATTTGCCGTATATAACAATCTGTCAGAGACCATAAATGGTCACTGATACAGAGAAAACGACTCTCTCCATGTATGTGCATGCTATCTGACAGACAATAATGGGCGGCTCGTACGAGGAAAATGCATTTAGCACTGTCTCGTTATTTTGCTTAATGCGATTCCAGATAAAGTACAAGACCTGCAGGATAAATATGAATCTTTTTGTAACGACAGTACAAATAATGGTGATAAAATCTAGGCATTTTGCAATAATAAGTGAAAGATTTTGGCCAATTAGATAACAAATAATTCAAATTAAAATAATTAAAATAAATAAACAATAATAAATCTTATAGTGAACCATGGAAAAAATAAAAATAAAAATTGAAAACATATGTCTAATCAAGGTGAATTAATGTCACAATCAGGAAAAACCTGATGCATAGTATCCTGCTAGCGGTAGGTACAATAACATCCTTTACGTTGAAAGAAGTTTGTACTTTATAATTAAAAAAGTTCACAAATTAATATAATCTTAACTTAGGAGCCCCTTTCAAGCATGTCCTTTCAATTAACATGTTTTTAAGTGCTTTGAAAAATTTGATTTTAAAATTTTAAAATATTTATAATTAGAAATATTTAAATTAAATTTGTTAAATTTTAAAATTAAAAGTGAGAGAAATCTATTTATTATTAATTTTGTATTAATGATGCTTTTAACGTAATTTTATTTATTATTTTATATTAAAAATATATATATTTTTGAATTATTGAATTTGATTTTTTTATTATTATTGTAAATAGATTAGAAATGTATTTGTATAATTATAAGTAAAATTACTCGTTTTACTATGTTTTTTTGAGTTTTCCTTGAATTACAACTTTTGTTGAGTTTTTATTGTTGAATTACAACTTTTGTCGAGCTTTTGTTATCTAACTTGCAATTGAAAACACTGCTTTCACTACATTTCCTGTTTTTTAAAAGCTTTATGATAAATTATAAATGTTGCAAAAATGATAAAAATGACATGAGAAGCACACACTCACAACCACCCTTTGTCGGAAAACACTATCCACCTTGCTACAAAGTCTTGAAGACTAAACAGACAGGATGGTATGCATAAATGGACCATCCAACTGCCACGGTTATGCCAGACACATCAATATAAGAGTGCATGGAGTATCTCGCTACTATGGTCCTAGAGGATGACCATCACATAAGCGTCCATGGAACATATCACTGTCGCTATAAAAGACCGAGGACCCAAGTGGATCACCTCTTAATACACACTCCTTCCCATTTCAATTTTGAATTTTAAAAACTGAATGTAGCACCCTCTCACTTCAATTTTTAATTTCGAATTTTAAAGACACCACCTAACACCCTCCATGAATACCCAGAATATCATTATTCTTGTATTTTGTTTCTTATTTTTTAGCTAGCCTATAACTACCAGTTCAAAATAGGCACAATATGAATGATGTATTTTTAGGAATAGGCACTTGACCGAACACAAAAACTTGAAAAAAGTCACTACTCTGTGTAATAATGAATGTGATAGTAAAAAGTTTGTATAAGGTTTCTATTCCTACTAGATTTTTTTTGTGATATTCCAAACATTAAATCACTTATTTCTATTTTAAAATTTTCATATCCTACAACTATTTGTGTTGTTTCTCTTGTAAAAACTATGGCCTTTACTTCTCCACCAAAGGGAATTTCTCTGAAAGTCTCTGATACTACAAATAATACAACTAGCTCAAGTTCGAGTGCCCCCCCTCTAAGAAAAGGGAGTGAAGGATACGTGGGCATTCGATATAATTATATTGGATGGGATTCTCCCTACATGCATGCCATCTAGTTTGTATGCCTATAATGACCCTAATGCTAGGTGGACATTGATCATGAGTCATTTAGATTGTCGGCTCCATGTTACCCATCGATGAAAATTTAAATGAAATGAGAAGGAAGGATGAGCATTGTTTTTTATATTGATCAATTTATTCATTCATTATGGGTATAAAAAGGCATTCAGTGGAAAGCATTAGTAGTAGCTTCTTACTCTTCTAATGGAAATTTTATTTTGTATTGTACTGTTGGAAATTTTGTCATTGATGGCAAAGGAGATGACAAAGGAGGAGCACCTGAAACATCAGTCAAGGAGCAGAGGAAGCCAAAAGAGAGGTAGCAGAGGCATCGGTGAATTGAAGCAGAGAGCTATTCAAGGTGCAGAGTAGTGAAGAAGAATTTTTGCACTACATGAGTATGATGAGATTGTGTTCTGCAGATAATTGAAGAAAATCCATATCCTGTTCAAAAGCAGAGTTAGAGAAGGGCTAGTGATTTTGACTTGAAGATCTGGCCAAGACAGTTGTGTTGTAAGTGAATTCATTTTTCTAATATGAATGAAGGAAATTGTTCCTGAATGGAAGTGTATTGCTTGATTTAGTTTCTGTGAGAGAATGCTTGAATCTCCATGAATCATGTATAAATAGACTCTAAAATAGGAGTTGAAATAATACTCTACACATAAGGAAAGAATCTAGTATTGGTTTGAATTGAATGTATGATGAAACCCTATGTTAAGGGCTTGGTATGTGGAGTGTATGCGTAGTGAATGTTGGTTCTTGAACAATTGTATGTTAAGCCC
Source organism: Pinus albicaulis (assembly GCA_034641835.2). Taxonomy (NCBI): domain Eukaryota; kingdom Viridiplantae; phylum Streptophyta; class Pinopsida; order Pinales; family Pinaceae; genus Pinus; species Pinus albicaulis. The sequence goes on along the minus strand of CM076578.1, from coordinate 730,198,984 downwards.
TGTACTTGAGTTTTACGGTGTAATTCTACATATGCTTGGGTAATTGTGGTTAGTTTCAGTAAATAAGAGTTATATACCATGGTGGTGTGAATCGAGGCTTTAATTTAAAATTAGAGATTACAGTATATAGAGCGTTCAAAGGAGGATATTGCACATTCTATTGTGTAATGTCATACAACGTTCTGAAATCTTCGGAGAAGGTCTTGCACAAGGCACAGTGCAAAGACAAAGTGGAGTCAATATGAATAATGACACAGGCTCTTGAATCAAAATGTATCAATCGAAAAGGGGAACTGTAACTAACGATACAGTGGAAGGAAGTATGCGTGTGCAGTGTTATACTTAGGTTTAAGATGAATTAATAAGTTATAGTAGAAAGGTGTAACCCGAAGTGAAAAAACAAAGTTGAGGAGAGTTAGTTTGGGCAAATGCGGAATAAAACGGAACCTTGAGGCGGACGAAACCCAGAGCGAAACTGTGAACAGTGAAAGCAGGTTTTATAACCCACGAGTGGTATTCGCGTAGCTCCTAAAGAGGTAAGTGGTATTTAAGAAAATAACGCGATAACAGTCATCGGTCGACACGTGTATTTCGGTGGTATTTGAAAACCACGAGTTTCGTGTTGTTTTTTAGCTTTAAACCTCAGACGAGAAAACAACACGATATTGCATTACGTCCGTTGGATTGCCGAAGTGGATGCGATAAGCCCGCAACCGTTAGATGAGAAGGGTCGTTTAAGTGTTGGGACCCACTTCATCGTGCGATTTGGAGGAGTTAAAGCATGAGCAGGTTTATAGCGCGACTGTCGTTGGATTTGGGATCAGAATGCGATAAATAATGGACTGTCAGATCCTCTCGAAAATTAAGCAAGGTGGTGGCGTATGGCATTGGTATTAAATTAAATCAAATCCGAACTTTCGAACTAAAATATGCAGGTGATTACATGCTATGGTAAAGCCTTGGGGGTTTTAATCATAAAGTTGGGTAAATAGAAATAAAACCGTATGATTGGTATTTCATATGTGCGTTGGCGCATTGTTAATATGAGAAGTGGGTTTCATTATAATGTTCTAAGATTTGAACGAAGCAGTAATATATTAAAATATTATCGTCGATATAAAATGCGCTAAGGAAGTATGAAGTCATTGTGGGACCCAAAGGTAAATATATGCGGATATTTATGTGCGATGGCATTAATATAATGTCGTGGCAAGTCTAAGGTATATATTTGATTGATTAACCATTGGGTTATGGTTTCTAAGGTTCGAATATCAAAATAATAATGCCAAGAATGAACATTAATTGCTTGAAATAATAGAAGGAGAGAACCTTGCATAGAGGGCATATATTGGTTTTATAACCATGGCGATATTAAAGCCTCCGCATTCAGTTATTTAAACTACCAGTAAAGGAAACCAAAGCATTGGAATTTGCCCAGATTTAAAGTCAGCAGTTATATATATTGTAACGCAGCTATATATATACAACAGACACACAATCACGGTGAACAAGAATATGCACAGGAATGAATTTGACAAGTGTACAAGCACAGAAAACTGGAAAATATGCATAAGACAGTGAGCAGAAGAAGACAGAACAATTACCTGATAGCAGCAGAAAAGATAAAGCTAGCAAAGCCAAAAGCCAGAAAATGGGCTGAGTAAAATTGTCTTCATGTAACTAAAAATGTGAATGTAAATGTTGTAATTGATTTTATATTGTTTGTGATGCATTGGCAAGTCTCCTGAGGAAAAGAAAACTCCACTGTAAAATTGAAATGTATAAGTATTGTTATATTTTTCTGAATGATATGATAAAAGAAATGAGGAAGTAGAAGCCAAAGAGTCATGGTTGTCCATTTCAAATTCCCTAAGGAATTCTAACAGTCAAAAAGAAATCCTTATAAATGATATCACCTTGATATGCGTAAAGGAGTTAGAGAGTGATTGTAGAGAATGGAGAAGTGAAGCAGTGACGCAGAAAAGAAGAAGGGGCTGAGCAGAGAAGAAGGTGAAGCTGATAGAGAATCCAAGAAGATGCAGAGATGATACAGGACAGATAGGAGGACTGATGAATAGCTGAAGAGAAGGTACAGAACAGAGCTGATATCCAAGGTAAATCAGCAAGTAATTTTCTTTTGAAAGAGTAAGGAAGTTGGAGCTTCCCTATCAAGTTGTAGCTTGATAGATGTCAGTTGTAGCTGAATGAGGTAGGAGCCTCCTGTAGGTTGGTGCCTGTAGAAAATTGATGGGAGTTGGAGCTTCCTTGCAAGTTGTAGCTTGCAGAATTGAGGTAGGAGCCTCCTGTAGGTCGGTGCCTACAGAAATCAGTGGTGAGAGGGAGTTGGAGCTTGCCTTTGCATCACAACAATAATAAGATGTGGTTTTCTCCCTTTATGGGTTTCCACTTATATCTAGTGTCTCTATGCATGATGTTTATGAGTTGATATGGTTTATCTCATCTGTTTAATACTTTCTACTCTCATATTAAATCTGCTGTTACATTATATTAATACTTGGTGCTCACATTCTAAGACTACTCACATATTAAGTTGAACATGAAATGAAGGTGTAAATAAGTTTTAATGAAAAAGTTTTAAAAGTCCATGAATGTGTTAAACTGATTCACCCCCCCCCTCTCAGTTTAACTAAGGGTTCAACAATTGGTATCAGAGCTGGTTCCTTTGGTGTAAGCTTAATAGCTTGAAGGAGATCTGGTTGAGTCATGGACTATCAAAATGCACCTGTGTTAAAAACAACAAACTTTCCTGAATGGAGAGATAAGGTTAAAACATGTTTAATGGACTATGAACCTGAGGTATGGAAGCTTGTGTGTGATGGTTACTGCATAGACTCCCCCACAGCGAAAGAACAAAAGAGGAATGACAAGGAAAAATGTGTGATATATAATAGTCTTCATAATAAGGACCTTGAGTTGATAATGGATTTAACCTCTGCAAAAGAAATCTGGGACAGATTGCATTTCATGCATGGAATAGACACATAGGACTGCATTGTCAAGAAGGAGAAGAAAATTAAGAAGAAGAAAAATTCAGGTCAAAAGGAAAATATTCAATCAAATGAGGTACCCGCTAGTGTGAATGGTAGTAAGAACCATGAAGAAATTGCAGCTGAAGAAAAAGCCAAACTTGACACAGTCTTGACTGAAATAGAAAGACTGAGGAATGAAAACAAAGACCTTAAGATAGTGGTACAAATATGTGATGAGAAAGAATATGAAGATAAGAAAGAAATTATAGGCCTGAAGACACAGCTTGAAGAAGAAAAGAAAGTAGAAGACACTCTGTTGGAACAAATGAGAGAGAAAATTCTAGAATGTGAAAAACTGGAAGAAGAAGTAGTGAGCCTAAGAAAGAATTTAGAAAAATCTCAGAGAGAACTATTAATGAATACACCTCTAATGAAAAGCACTGGACAATTGGATAAGATGCTAAGTGCTCAAAAATCACCTCTCATAAAGGCTGGCATAGGACATGAAGGTGAAACCAGTAAGCCCAAGGTAGAAGATAACAAGAAAATCATCTTTGTAAAAGCTGTAAAGGAAAATGAAGCAGCTCAGAAGATTCCCACAGAAGAAGAAGCCAACAAGAAAGAGATTTGTAAAGAAACAAACAGAATCAAGGAGCAACATGAAAGAACAGAGAATGAGAGGATGAAACAATCAACTGCTAAAGGCTCATTCGCTCCTAAGGATGAATTGAATAAATTAGGAAGATGTCAAAGAAGGTTCTTTCCTCCTATGGGAAGTATTACTTGTTTTTCCTGCCACAAACCTGGACATACTGCAGCATACTGTAAGACAAAGCAAATCTAGTCCAACCAGCAAAGGATGCAACAAATAAGAAGAACCCTCAATCAATAAACTGGAAAAGACAATATTTCACCAGGTACACAAATCATTTCCATGGCTATTGTTATGCATGCAATAATTTTGGACATAAATTTGTTGAATGTAAATTGTATTAAAAAATGGGAACAAAATATTATAGATCAGCTCAAATGTACCTTGGTCAAATAAGATGCTATGTATGTCTCAAGCGTGGTCACAAAGCAAAGGAATGTAAATTGCCATATATATTAAAGAACTCTAGATAGATGATGGAAACAAAGAAAATCAAACAAAAATATGAATCTAAAAGAAGTGCAGACATTATGAAGAACCCCAATAAAGTATGGAAGGAAAAGAGAAAGGGGGAGCCTATTATCTAAATAACATAATGAAAACATCATAGTCTCAGGGGGAGCTTCTCTAGGAAGAAATGCAAATATCCATCCAATGATAAATATGAAGCAACATCCCAGGGGGAGAGAAATTCATAAATAATCCCCATGAAAGTAGTATTAGAAGAGCCCCTTGGAATTAAGACAGCTATAAGGACATGAAGAGGAAGGAAATTTTCTCCAACAGAGAGCTATAGAGGAAGAAAAACACCTCAAGCACACAATAGCCAACAGGTTAATGGAAGGAGAGAAAGCAGCAAGCATCCATGATGATAGAGGAAACATCATCAATGAACATGTGAACTAAGAAGATATCAGCACATTAAGGGATGTTCATAGAGTGCATCATACTGCTATAATTAACAATGAATCACTTAAAGAAGAATGAGTAAGAAAAGTGCTTATCATCATTATGTCATTACATCATCCCCTTAAGGGAGTGAAAGTAAATAAGTGATAAATCCTTGAGTGATCTTCCCATGAAGATTCATAGAAAAGAAATTGAAGATGTCTTCCCAAAGATCTTTATGATAGAACATTTGAATTGTATCTAAAGTAGCAATGAATCTGGAGCAGTTCTAGAAAGGAAAATGCTGTGACTTTCCTCTGAACAAAATGACAGAAAAAGAAAAAGATTAATGAGGCCAAGATCAGATTCAATATATTGATGATTTTTGTTGAAAACAGTGGAGAGCTCAATAGCAGAAATTATGAAGGTTTTCTTATCTATGGGTTCATGTGTGAGCTGAAGTGAAAGTGGTATCAATATGGGTATTTGGTACAAGCAGCATGCCTATCAACAGAATACTAGGTATTATCAGTGGAGCTGCACTATGGTACAGGTCCTCAGGATCAAAGGATTATGGCAAAAGAACATCAAGGTAGTATTCCCAGCGTTATCTACATTCAACATGAAACGGTCAATAAAAGAGCTAAAGGATTTAGTATGTTGTTTACAAATTAGTATTTTGTTTAAAATTGAAACATTGTATTGAGAATTGAAACAGTATCTGGCTCTACATACAAGTGCATGTCTTCCTGAAGTCAATACATACATATTAGGCCTCTCTCTTGAAATCGTTCATAACATCGTGTGAAATATGTCTCCTGAGATTCAAATTAAAACATCTTGAATATGTTTTTGTTGAAGATCATCATGATAGAACAATTACAGTATCGAAAGTATGAGGGATTAGTTGGGTCAGTTTAAGCTCAAAACTCTGTCATTGAGTCATCAAGAACATACTTCAGGAGAAAGGATTTGCTGACATTTCACCATTAAAGAGAAGATTGAGCATTGACATAAATACCCCCCTTATGTCATAAAGAAAATTGCATGGTTAATAAGTGATATTGACAAATACATTGAATGCATCTAACCTCAAGGTTTTGTTTTGAAAATACATTATGCAAGTAGTAAAGGCATTTGATCTCTTAGATCAAATTCTGGTTGATTTATTGATCACATCTGTAACAAGAACCTTCAGCTATTAAGGGTAATATCAGTATCAGCATCCTAGCTCATATCATCACCAACAGGCAGGGAAGGTGTATCGCAACAATAAAAGATATATTGGCTTCATGACAATTGAGCAGATGTTGTACTACAGATGAGTATTGCAAAATAAGACATATTCCATCTACAATATTCCTCAACATAAATGTATTGGCACACTACATCAGACAGAGACTGAAGTATATTTGAAGCATTTCCAGTATTTTAGGTTTAATTCAATGATGCAACTCTAATTAGATAAATTTGGTACAATATGTTCTATGAAGTGTCATTATCTTCAGCTTCAGCTTTATACAAGTGAAAGGAGTCAGTGATTTGGGATTGTATCAAAAGTATACATTCAAGTCCAATAATCCTCAAAAGTGTTCTCTCAACAACTCTTGTACACCAGTTTGGAGCAGCAGGGTACAAAGTCAGAAAAAGAAGGCCTAAACACATTTCAGAGAGATGAAATGCAAAGACAGAATCCAGCCCTTTGCCATTGATGTCAAAGGGGGAGGAAAAGCAAGAAAAACAAGGAGCAGAGGAAGCACTGGATTATTGGTGGATGTGTTGCCATCAATGCCAAAGGCGGAGACTGTTGGAAATTTTTTCATTGATGGCAAAGGAGAAGACAAAGGAGGAGCACCTGAAACATTAGTCAAGGAGCAGAGGAAGCCAAAAGAGAGGTAGCAGAGGCAACATTGAATTGGAGCAGAGAGCTATTCGAGGTGCAGAGTAGTGAAGAAGAAGTTTTGTACTACATGAGTATGATGAGATTGTGTTCTGCAGATAATTGAAGAAAATCCATATCTTGTTCAGAGGCAGAGTTAGATAAGGGCTAGTGATTTTGACTTGAAGATCTGGGCAAGACAGTTGTGTTGTAAGTGAATTCATTTTTCTAATTTGAATGAAGGAAATTGTTCCTGAATGGATGTGTATTGGTTGATTTAGTTTCTGTGAGAGAATGCTTGAATCTCCATGAGTCATGTATAAATAGACTCTAAAATAGGAGTTGAAATAATACTCTGCACATAAGGAAAGAATCCAGTATTGGTTTGAATTGAATGTATGATGAAACCCTGTGTTAAGGGCTTGGTATGTGGAGTGTATGCGTAGTGAATGTTGATTCTTGAACAATTGTATGTTAAGCCCTCTACTTGAGTTTTACTGTCTAATTCTACATATGCTTGGGTAATTGTGGTTAGTTTCAGTAAATAAGAGTTATATACCATGGTGGTGTGAATCTAGGCTTTAATTTACAATTAGAGATTACATTATATAGAGCGTTCAAAGGAGGAGATTGCACATTCTGTTGTGTAATGTCATACAACGTTCTAAAATCTTCAGAGAAGGTCTTGCACAAGGCACAGTGCAAAGACAAAGTGGAGTCAATATGGAATAATGACGCAGGCTCTTGAATCAAAATGTATCAATCGAAAAGGGGAACTGTAACTAACGATACAATGGAAGGAAGTATGCGTGTGCAGTGTTATACTTAGGTTTAAGATGAATTAATAAGTTACAGTAGAAAGGTGTAACCCAAACTGAAAAACAGAGTTGAGGAGAGTTAGTTTGGGTGAATGCGGAATAAAACGGAACCTTGAGGCGGACGAAACCCAGAGCAAAACTGTGAAGAGTGAAAGTGGGTTTTATAACCCATGAGTGGCATTCGTGTAGCTCCTAAAGCGGTAAGTGATATTTAAGAAAATAACATGATAACAGTCATCGACCGACATGTCTATTTGGGCGGTATTTTAAAACCACGAGTTTCGCGTTGTTTTTGAGCTTTAAAACTCAGACGAGAAAACAACGCGATATTGCATTATGTCCATTGGATCGCCAAAGTGGATGCGATAAGCCCGCATCCCTTAGATGAGAAGGGTCGTTTAAGCACTGGGACCCACTTCATTGCATGATGTGGAGGATTTAAAGCACGAGCAGGTTTATAGCACGAATGTTGTAGGATTTGGGATTGGAATGCGATAAATAATGGACCGTCAGATCCTCTCGAAAATTAACCATGGTGGTCGCGTATGGCATTGGTATTAAATTAAATCAAATCCGAACTTTTGAACTAAAATATGCAGGTGATTACATGCTACGGTAAAGCCTTGGGGGTTTTAATCATAAAGTTGGGTAAATAGAAATAAAATTGGATGATTGGTATTTCATATGTGCATTGGTGCATTGTTAATATGAGAAGTGGGTTTCATTATAATGTTCTAAGATTTGAACGGGGTGGTAATATATATTAAAATATTATTGTCGATATAAAACGCGCTAAGGAAGTATGAAGTCATTGTGGGACTCAAAGGTAAATATATGCAGATATTTATGTGCGATGGCATTAATATAATGTCGTGGCAAGTCTAAGGTATATATTTGATTGATTAACCATTGGGTTATGGTTTCTAAGGTTCGAATATCAAAATAATAATGCCAAGAATGAACATTAATTGCTTGAAATAATAGAAGGAGAGAACCTTGCATAGAGGGCATATATTGGGTTTATAACCATGGCGATATTAAAGCCTCCGCATTCAGTTATTTAAATTTCCAGTAAAGGAAACCAAAGCATTGGAATTTGCCCAGATTTAAAGTCAGCAGTTAAATATATTGTAATGTAGCTATATATATACAGCAGACACACAATCACGGTGAACAGGAATATGCATAGGAATGAATTTGACAGGTGTACAAGCACAGGCAAATGGAAAATATGCAGAAGACAGTGAGCAGAAGAAGACAGAACAGTTACCTGATAGCAGCAGAAAAGACAAAGCCAGCAAAGCCAAAAGCTAGAAAATGGGTTGAGTAAAATTGTCTTTATGTAACTGAAAATGTGAATGTAAATGTTGTAATTGATTTTATATTGTTTGTGATGCATTGGCAAGTGTCCGGAGCAAAAGCAAACTCCACTGTAAAACTGAAATGTATACGTATTGTTATATTTTTCTGAATGAATTGATAAAAGAAATGAGGATGCAGAAGCCAAAGAGTCATGGCTGTCCATTTCAAATTCCCTGAGGAATTCTAACAGTCAAAAAGAAATCCCTATAAATGATATCACCTTGATATGCTAAAGGAGTTAGAGAGTGAGTGTAGAGAATGGAGAAATGAAGCAGTGAGGCAGAAAAGAAGAAGGAGCTGAGCAGAGAAGAAGGTGAAGCTGATAGAGAATCCAAGAAGATGCAGAGATGATATAGGACAGATAGGAGGACTGATGAATAACTGAAGAGAAGGAACAGAATAGAGCTGATATCCAAGGTAAATCAGCAAGTAATTTTCTTTTGAAAGAGTAAGGAAGTTGGAGCTTCCCTATCAAGTTGTAGCTTGATAGATGCCGGCCTTGTAGCCGATCGAGTAGAGCCTCCCGTAGAGGTTGGTGCCTCGCATAAAATTGATGGGATTTGAAGCCTTTTGCAAGTTGTAGCTTAATTGAGGTGTAGGAGCCTCCCGTAGGCCTGCGTCTACAGAAAATCGCTGGTGAGAGGGAGTTGGAGCTTGCCTTTGCATCACAACAATAATAAAATGTGGTTTTCTCCCTTTATGGGTTTCCACTTATATCTGGTGTCTCTGTGCATGATGTTTATGAGTTGATATGGTTTATCTCATCTGTTTAATACTTGCTGCTCTCATATTAAATCTGTTGTTACATTATATTAATACTTGCTGCTCACATTCTAAGACTACTCACATATTAAGTTGAACATGAAATGAAGGTGTAAATAATTTTTAATGAAAAAGTTCTAAAAGTCCATGAATGTGTTAAGTTGATTCACCCCCCCCTCTCAGTTTAACTAAGGGTTCAACATGTACATGCAAACTAGAATATGTTTCATACTTATTGCCAACTCGGTCGAAGAGGAGAAGCTAGATCAAAGATGGTGACCATGTGACTAAGACTAGCATAATCACATTAGTAAATGTGGTTGATATATGTCAATAAATGTAATTTTGATACCTTGATTGGTGTATAAAAGGTGGAAATTGTCATCAATCAACGTATATCAGCCACATTTACTAATGAGGTTGTTCTAGTATATGGCCGATGCAAGTGGGGTGGTTTTGTAAACCATGATTCACTATGGATCTTGTTGCCTAATTGTGGTTAAAAAATGTTATCAAGGGTTGACCTTTGTTCATTGTGGTTGACCATGTTTGAAGAGGGTTGATGTTGTTGTCTGATGTTGAAGAGAGTTAATTAAGGTCGACCATGGTACGTTGAGTGATGTAACAATGTATTTATGTTACATTTCTAACAATGTTACATTAATGTTCACCATGGATGACCATGGTCGATGTTACATTAATGTTAATGTTAATGTTACAATAATGGTTGAAGAGGGTTGACAAGGTTGACCATGGTTGATAAGGTTGATCATGGTTGATCGAGGTAGACCTTGGTCGACTAAGGTTGACCTTAGTTGAGTATGGTTGACCTAAATTGACCATGGATAACCATGGTCGACCAAGGATGTAGATGATAGACTATGGTGGACTAAAAATGACCATAGATGACCATGTTGACAATATTTAACTTGGCAATCATGTTTGACCATGGTGACCATGGTTGATATTGTTTGACCATGTTGAGCTTATTTGACAAAGGTTGACTATGGTTAACTATAGATGACCATGGGATAACAAGGTTGACAATGGTTGTCAACATTTAACTATAAATGACTATGGTTGACCATGTAAATGACTCAGACATGTTTGACCATACTAAGCATTATTTAACCAAGTTCATCATGGTTGACCATGTTGTCTATCGTTATATATGGCTAATAACACATGAACATGTTGAGCATGTTTAACCAAATTAGTAAATGTAGTTGACCATGGTTGAATAACTAAAGTATGCCTAGTCATGGTGACCATGGTTGACTATAGTTGCGTTGGTTTGAGCATTGGTAACTATGGTTGAACTTGTTGACTTAGGTAAACCTAAATAAACTTAGTAAATCTAGTAAACCTAGAAAACTTATATAAGCCTAGTAAAACTATGTCATCCTAAGTCAACCTTATAAACCTAAGTTAACTTTGTAAACCTGGTAAACATTAATAAGCCTAGTAAACTTAGGTAAAACTTAAACCTAAGTCAACTTAGTAAACATAATAACCCTAGGTCAATCTAGTCAACCTCGTAAACCTAGGTCAACATAGTAAATATAGTAAACTTAGGTCAACCTAGTAAATCTAGTAAAAATTGGTCAACATAGTAAACACATGTCAACCTAATAAACACAGTAAAAACATAGGTCAACTTGGTAAACCTCACAAACATAGGACAACCTAGTAAAGCATGGTTAAACTAGTAAACTTAAGTCAACCTAATAAATCTAGTAAACCTAGTAAATGTAGGTTAATCTAGTAAATCGAGTAAATGTGGTAAACCTATAAGCCTATTAAACCTATGCCAAAGTAGGTCAACCTAAGGCAGCCTAATAAACCTAGAAAATCATGGATAAGCTAGTAAACCTAACCCAACCTAGTAAACCTAGTAATCCCATGTTAACTTAGTAAATGTAGGTCAACCTAGTAAACATAGATGAACCTAACATTAGGGGAATTTTGAGATCTAAAATGGTTCTCCTAAGGAAAATAGAAAATAACATTGATGCATTTTTAAAGAAAATGAAAGGAAACTATTTTCTTTTTTTAAATTCTATTTTTGGCTTGTCTCCCCATAGGTTTACTCAAATGTCAATTGTAGACACACATTGGATGTGGAATTAAATTCCACGTCCAATGAGTACCCAACTTGGATACTTTTGAGTAGATCCACATCGAAACCCACCTTGCATATTTTTAATTTTTTTTCGATATGGGTATACTCAGAAGTATGCAAAGTGGGTGCTCGTTGGATGTGAAATTTAATTCCTTATTCAACAAGTATCTACACTTGAAATTTGAATAAACATATAAGGAGATAAACTAAAAATACAATAAAAAAATGTAGCTTTCCTCTTTCCTTCCAAACTATTTACCCCTAGGGATGAAACCATAATCTAGAATCCTATCGGTTCATTTAAAGTTAATTTTGTTAGTACATTTTTTGTTTTGAGGCACATATTTGATCTCAAAATTCCCCTAATGTAACCTAGGTCAACCTACGAAACCTAATAACCCATGGCTACGCTAATATACCTAAGTCAACCTAGTAAACCTATGTCAACTTAGAAAACCTAGGTCAACTTATTTGACTATGGTCGACTATGGCTTATTAATTTGGTTATCACATTATGACATTTGTTTTTGTTCATCAAGTTACGATGTCATTTGTTGTTTGTAAAATTACAACTTTGTTTCTTGTTCATCACATTGTGATGTCATTGTTTTATCCAATTGGTAAACTTGTTTAGATTGCAATGATGTTTATTATTTGTGAAAATGTGATGTCATTTGTTGTTCCATATTATGACATCATTTGTATTTTTTTACTTAAGTTTGAAATTTTGTTTATTGTTTGTCACATTTTAACGTTGTCACATTGCGACATGATTGGATAATTGTTAGGTTATGACATGTTTTTTTGTTCATCATGTTGTGATGTCATTTCTTGTTTGCCAAATTACAACATTTTTTTTGTTCATCACATTGTGACAGTGTTTGTTTTTCATTGCATTATGACTGTTTCTTCTTCATCACATTGCGATGTCATATTTTTTTACAATTGTGATGTTATTTGTTGTTCTTCTTCATCACATTATGACTGTTGTTTTTTTAAATGACAAGGGCAGATTCTTATTGGTGAGTACCGACTGTCAGAGCCTTCTCTTCCCTGTCAAATTTGATGATTAAAATTTTCCTGCAATTGGATTCAAATTTATGATTCACATTTACCTGCAATTGGATTCAATTACTGAGGAAAACATCGAATCAGAAGAGATAGCAATGGTAAAAGCCTTCTTTTCAGAGATCTCTCTGCCTTTAATTGAAGATCCAATTTTGATTATACCTGCAAACATGGCTGAAATGTCAATAACTGAAAACATGATTGAAATTTGAAATCCAGCCCACCCGTCAAATTTGACAGCTAAAAACAGTTTAGCAGTGAATTTAGTCTTTCAACGAAGCCGTGTGACGGTATTTAATTGTTGTGACGCTAAATTGTCTCGTGACTAACAATTTACCTCTTAAATTTCACCCTACCTGTAATTATAAAAGTAGATGAGTTAAAAAATTTCATCCCTACCTGTGATTATAAAAGTTTCAAGTCCAGCTATTACTATTATAACTTTTGGGTTTATTATTTCTCTCATTTTTAGGGTTTACTATTTGTCCTCCTTTCCGTACATCAGGTACCAGCAAATTGAATCTTTGATCTTTTGACATATCACTTTCATTTTGAAAAATACTTGGGACAGCCAATCTCGTGACTAACAATTTACCTCTTGATAAAACGTTGAAAGATAAGTTTTTATATTTTTATATTAGTTTGATTTTGGAAAATGTTTATATATATATATTACGGTATTAAAATGTCTCGGGATTAGTAAATTAATTTGTATGTTTTATTATTCAAGTTTTAGATTAAAATAATAAAATTTTATATTAATTTAATATTGGAAAATGTTAAAACAATTATAATGTGATGTTAAAGTGTTTTTTGATTAGTAATTTATTTTTACGGGTTATTATTAAAGTTTTAAAATTAAAAGTTATGATAGGTTAGGTAAGCGTAAATACATTATTAGTTGATTTAATTTGGAGGGTTTTTAAATCTTTGACTATTTCTAGCTTTAGTCTTTTCATTTATTCACCAACACCAACATTTAGTATGGCTGGAATTTTGCCCACTTAGTTTCCAACTGGTGAGTTTTTCACCATGAAGTATCTTAACATAACACCTTGTCACCATCTATTATACATCCATGAACATCTTATAATTTAAACATTATAATTAAAAGAGTTTACGCATTAATATTAATATGATTTGAAAAATTAATATCTTAGGGAGCGCCTCTTCACAATATCCATTTTATTAAAAATGTTTTTGGGTTCTTTGAAAAAGTTGTATTTGCGCACAATATATTTTGATAAAAATAATATGTATAATTATAAATATTTGAAAATTACCTTATTCATATTAATAAAAAAAATATTATATAAAATAAATATATATATATTTGAAAATTTATGAAAATTTATATATTTTAGGTTTTTTTTGAATAAAATACATAGATCTCAAAAACATTATGTTACTAATTCTAGAAATATACATGTGGTTATATATATATATATGCACTTGTAAATTTATGTGATTGGAGTTATTTGTTGTTCTAAGAAAAATTCACATATATGAGTTTTATTATAGACATTTCAAAACCAATATCTAAATCATTTGTCAAGATATACAAAAATTATAAAGAATGAGTAATATATATATATATATATATATATATATATATATATATATATATATATAAATTAATAATAAATTAAATATATATATATATATATATATATATATATATATATATATATATAAAATAATTGATCAATTCCCGTAATTTAAATATTCTATTACATCAATATTTATATTAATTAATATAATAAGTAACATTTTATAAGTGAAAAATTAATTTATAAGTGGTTAGAAATATTCTCTCATCCCCTCCTCTTAGATTAAGAATAATTTTAATCTAATAACCAACTAAAGCTTTATTTAATAGGATTATACCAAATTGTAAAATATGTGTCTTTGTACACACAACTATAAAAATTTGAAAAAATATTAATTTTAAATATGTTTCATTATTTTTCACTTTATTATACATATATACAGATGATGTGTATTAATTTTGATAATTTTTAAAAATTATTTAAAATTAACTGCTTTAAAAAAGTATTTATATCATACAATGTTAAATTATTTAATATATCCGCAGGCAATTTTCAAATATATATAATATTTGATATTTACATATCCAAAGGCAATTTTCCAATATATAATATTTGATAACTTATATAACATTAAAGGATAGTCTTTGACCGTAATACATAGTTTGATAAGGCTAGGATGGGGGCTAGACATCTGCTTATTCTGTTTTAGATGACTGGGAGTCTGGGACTGTCAGTCTTTTGTAGAAACAGGTGAAATATAACTTTACAATCTTTTGCAGAAAGAGGTGAAATATAACTTCATTTACAATTAGCCCAACAACGTACATGGAGGCCAGGGTATAGACATCACATGCATTTATTATTATTAGTATTATTGGAGCAGTGCTAGGCAGCGCAGGATCCAGAGGCGAAGCCAACTCTTCCGGCTGTCGTGTCAAAAGCAACTCGCATTCGCTGCTGTTGGTAGTTCCCAATAATGTTAACACCATTCGATTGGGACTGCGGCGCGAATGCCAGGCACACCTGGGATCCGTCATTTTTTACGGGAAACAAAATCCCGAGGGCGGCCACACTTACATCCGCATTGTTCTGGAAATGAAAAGTTATAGTCGGAATCCTGACCTGGTTGTAGCTAGACAGGTCATAGCAGGTGTCCAGGATCGAATAGGGCTGCGCGCTCGGAAGATTCTGGGTCTGGCTCCGGAACGAAGTTTTCAGGGCGTTGTATACCTGTGGGACGAGACGAGTTAAGACGGTTCCAGAGTCCACAATCGTGCCTGCTCTTCCAAGAACAGCAGGCGGAATCGAGAGCCTCTGGCCTCCGACGCTTATGCCGTTCAATCCCACAAAATAGAAGGACGGAGATATGGAATTTGAGACGAGAGGGGTGAAAACGGCAGTGGCGGGAATCGAACCCTGACCGACGCTGAACGAGCCAGTTGATGTGGAGGATAGGTAATCCGGAAGGCAGTAAGAGAATTGGCCGCCATATTTGCTTTTTGTCTGGGCAGGAAAGGCAAGTGCAGTTCTGCCCAACCCTAAAAGCCCAGCCGAGCCTTTAAAGAGCCCTGTATTGGCATGCCCGCATCCGAAGGCAAAGCTCTGGAAAGAATCGGAACCCAGAGCCAAGGTCTCCTGGCTGAAATCCCCCTGGGTGCTCGATCCATCCCCGTAGTCGACTTCATAAACACAACCCCCAGCACCGCAGGGGTTCGAGTTGCCTTCTGAAGTGCTCAATTGAGTACAGACAGCCGAAAGACAGGGTAAGTGTTTATAAGAAGATGATCGCTGGGGATTGAATATGGGATCTACCTGCGAATAACAGTCTGAACAAGGGGTGCATTGTATCCATGTCACATCGCTGCCCGTGTCAATTATCAGCAACAAATTCTTAGTTGGTGTGCCGAACCCTGCTGTTACAATATAGTTCCCTGCACCGACTTTTCTTCCAGGTTGAAGAGGAACATTGCTCATTGGAGAATAAGTGCTGTTGTTTTTGGATCTGCTTATTGTATTCAAACGAGCATTGTCTAGTTCGAAAGTCTGAGAGACCAAGTCTATCCATGAGCTCGAGTTGGTGGGCCTGAGAGGTGAGCAGGCTCCGTGAATATGATCCAGTCTTATCTTCACTCCTGGCTTTAGGGCTTCCTGACCTGCACACACAAATTCTATTGAGCTGGACAGAGTAGATATGAAATGGGAGTTCAGATGAGATTAGGTGCAAGTTTCAAGTTACCTAGAGAGCTCAACCAAAAGAATTATCCCCTCCCCCAAAAAAGACTAAGCATTTGGCAAATCCCTACATGCCTTTTCATTTCCATTTAAAGTTTCCTACTGGGATAGTATGCTAATTTTCTTGATCTTGGGTTGCTTAACTGTCTATGAGCGTGCATGGAAGCAGCTCAGTGGCAGCTCTTTAAAAAACAAGAGAGGCTGTGTTGTTTGGCTACCCATCCAGATGGACTCAGCAAATATAAAAGGAAGTTGATGATGGAAATAGCTACTAATGAGTTCAATGGCAAGTCCCTGGTGATTTGAACAGCCAAGCCAAAGGAATTATCTAAAGAGAATTCCCTATCCTAAAAATAGATAAGCTTCTCCTGAGCAATTGGCAAATTCCTATGGGTTTCGTCATTTGAAGTTCTAGACTGGGATAGTATGATAATTCTCGTGGTCTGGGATTGCAGAACTGCCCTTGAGCCACCATTGAAGCAGAGCAGCAGTCATTTTTAAACAAAACATTAGAGAATATGTTTTTGGTCACCCACTTAAATGGACTGAGAAGACATGAAAGCCTGAGTTGGCAATGCAAATGGCTACTGATGAGCAAATTCTTAGGTGCTTTGTACAGCTTAGCCAAAAGAATTGTATCGAAATTATCAAAACCAAAAAAAGAGATCAACTTCCCTACAGACCATACTGGGCATTTGGCAAATCCTATTGTCTTTCCACTAGAAGTGTTAGACTGAGATAGGATGCTAATTTTCATGAGATTTCTGAACTGCCCATGAAGCACAAAAGCAGCCACACTAGAAAATGTGTAGCTTGGCTATCCATTGAGATTTACAGAGTATATATGAAAGGAAGCTGGTCATGGAAATCATTGGATGAGTTCAAAAGATAAATGCAAGTACTTTATCTAAGAATTATCTAAGAAGTACTCTGAAAACAAAAATAAAAAGAGATCAGTTCACCTGCAAATGAAGTTGGGCATTTGGCAAATCCCTGTGGCTCTTTCCATTTGAAGTTTTCAACCGAGATAGTATGGTAATTCTCATGGTCTAAGGCTGTTGCACTGCCCATGAGCAGGCAGTGAAGCATTGAAACAGCAACCACCCTGATACAAAATACCAGAAAATGTGTTGTTGGGTTCCCCATTGAGATGGAGTGAATGCCTATGAAATGAGGAAAGAATAACGATGGTTATTTATATTACTTTTGCTGCAAAATAGATAAGTGGGTGTGTCATGGAAAAGAGTTAGTGCGTTTTTCTGTGCATTTGAACACTTTATGTAAAATTCATTCGATCTATTAGGTGCTTAATGCACTACAGGTATCAGTGCATTTCCCTGTTCATTTGGGACATTCATAGAAATTTCCTCAATCTATTAAACGTGTAAGCAGTCAATATGGGAGGCGGACTTATGGTGGAAAATGGGAAAGGTTATGATTGAAATGGAAGCACAAAACCAGATTTAGTTCATATGGGACGAGGACTTCG
Source organism: Pinus albicaulis (assembly GCA_034641835.2). Lineage (NCBI taxonomy): Eukaryota > Viridiplantae > Streptophyta > Pinopsida > Pinales > Pinaceae > Pinus > Pinus albicaulis. The sequence goes on along the minus strand of CM076578.1, from coordinate 730,181,172 downwards.
GGTGGGAAATGGAAAAGATGACAGAGACTCCATAGTTATTGTGACGGAATACAAAAGCATAAAGCCTTATTATCATTATCATTGGTGAATATAGCCAGTCAAGGTCTTCGCTTCCATGGCAAATTTATAATTAATATTGCCTCCCATTGGCCTCAATTATTGTGGCAAACATCGGATTATTCCATACTGTAGGAGGACCTTATGGAATGCTGACACAGAATGAAAAGGTCTTTTGATTGAACATAAAATCACAAAGGCAGATTATTATTCATGAGTACCGGCTGTAAAAGCCTTCTCTTTATGATTGACATTTTCCTGCAACTGGATTCAATTATTGAGGAAAACATCGAATCAGCCTGATAGCATTAGCCTCTTTTTCTAGAACACGTCCCGTCAATTCAGAGATCTCTCTGACTTTAACGGAAGATCCAATTTTGATTATGCGTTCAAACGGGGTTGGAATGTGAAATCAAACCTACCCGTCAAATTTGACAGCTGAAACCAGTTTACCACTGAATTGAGTGTTTCAACGAAGATATGTGGCTGGAATATGTTAATTATTAAAGTTTAGTATAGATATGTGGGTGGAATATGTTAATTATTAGGGTTTATTATAGGATCTAAGGGAGTAGAGTATAAATTTAGCAAAAGTATTAGTGTTCTAAAGATTTTTTTGAGAGGATTATCAATGATATTTGAAAAAAAAATCGAATTCGAATTACAGAACTGCAATTTTATCGTGTTATTATGAATTATTTATAAATATTTAACTGCTGCAACAATTTGTTTTTCCTCCTCTATCCATCATCAAAAATATCAGAGCTAGTTGTTTCATGATCTTCACACTCGTGAAAGTCTAGCCATCATTCTTGAGGGATACACTGTTATACATTTAGTTGTGAATCCTAGCTGCCACCATTAAGTGGAGTTTGAAATATTTTATTAAAAGATGTTCAAGTTATTTGGAGTAATGTTGGAATATTACATTATTTTTTACTTTACACTTTATTTGGATTAATTTGCATGACAGCATAATATTTAGAATTCTGGCTTCTGTGATCCATCCTAAAATTATGAAGAATTTTTTCGGTAATAATCACATTCAAATTAACATTGTCGACGCGTTTCGAACCAACCAGTGTGGTTCATCATCAGGTCTAGGTGAGAGATCAGATCTGAACATTAAGTTTAAATAGATGTAGAAATGGCTAAACTAGCCGTTAGAATGACGGCTAGTTTGACTATGAAATTTAATAATAGCTTGTTCCATTTTAATTAATTAAATTAGTTACTTAATTATTAAATAAAATTATAATGGCTAGTTCAATTTAATTAATTTAAAAGTTTAATAAAATATATTTATAAATCTTTATATTTTATTTTATTTTATTTAGTTAATTAATTATTATTGTTATAATTTATTTATTTATTAATTCCTTATTATTTAATTATTTATTACCTAAATTTTTATTTATTTAACTAAATGTAAATTTGTAATCCTATTATTCTCCTTTGTCTAATAAAAAATAAAAATAAATAAATAAATAAAAATCAAATATATATATTATTCTCCTTTCTCTTAAAAAAAAATAAAAAAATAATAAATAATGTATATATATATATATATATCATAGAATCTTTTTTTTTTTTTTTAAAGACCATTAATAATATAGGGCAGGGATCCAATACCTGCTTATATTCCAGTCGTCATCTCTATTGAGATTTACGAGTCTTTTTTCAATTTCTAAGGCCTCTCTTAACTTCTGATGATGGAAATGGTCAATCCTAGCTATGACCTTAGCCTCTTCAATGCAAATATGATGGTTAGTCTTTTTTGCATGCTCAGCTAAGGCAGAGGTGCGAGATCTTCCATGCTTAATGTCAGCAGCATGTTCACTGATCCTTTGGTTGATAGATCGACTAGTTTCACCAATGTAAGGTGTCCCACAAGAACAAGGAATAATATAGAGACCTTTTCCATCTCTAGGGCTTACCAGATCTTTAACCGATTTAAGAGAGCTGTGAATCGTGCTAAGGGGCTTGAAAGAAGAAGAAACCTTATGCTTCTTAAGGATCCTGGCAATCCTATCAGTGGTTCCTTGATGAAAAGAAGCCTTACATTGCAAGACCACTGATTAGGTTCATTTATATTTATATTTTTAACTAAGGGACCTCTTTCTACTTTAAGAAAAGCCTTAAGTCCTTGAGACTTACTATAACCATTTTTACAAAAGACACTAAGGAGATGGGTCTTTTCTCCCTCAAGGTGAGATTTATCAGAGATTCTCAATGCTCTGGTGGCTAAGGTGCTAAGGACGCCCAATTTTTTAGCAGGAAAATGATGAGAACCCGTGTGAAGATATTGCTCAGTATGGGTTTTCTTTCGAAAAACTTGATGGGAGAAAGAACCATCGTCCTTTCTAGAGATAAGAGCGTCAAGGAAAGGAAGGCTACCATCCACCTCATAATCCATGGTGAATTTTATGGAGCAAGATTGACTATTAAGATGAACGAGGAAACGATCTAGCTCTTCCTTACCATGAGGCCAGACGACACAAGTATCATCAACAAACCTTTTCCAAAGCTTTAGCTGGTACAGAGCAGAGGAAATAGCCCTGGATTCAAAGACCTCCATAAAGAGATTAGCAACAATCAGGGAAAGGGGAGAGCCCATGGCAACACCACATGTTTGCTCATAGAACACTCCTTCAAAACTAAAGAAAGTAGATGTTAAGGAAATCTCGACTAAATGGGCCGTATTTGGATCAGTGACGTGATTAATGACTTCAATGGCCTCATTAATGGGGATATTGGTGAAAAGAGAGACAACATCAAAACTAACTAGCCTATCTTCAGGACCCATTCTAACGTCCTTTAAATCATTAACAAAAGAGGAAGAATCTTTTACAAAGGAGTCGGTACGACCTACGAGAGGTTTAAGCTTAAGGGCCAAATACTTGGCTAGAAGATAAGTCGGACCACCAATGGTGTTAACAATAGGCCTAAGGGGAGCACCATCCTTATGGATTTTTGGAAGACCATAGATTCTTGGAGTAAGGGGGTTGCTTTCAATCAACTTTTTACTAAGAGAACCCACGGAGCTGCTTGATTTAATGGCATTAACAACTGCTCTTGAGACCTTTTTAAGGGATTTTTAGAAAGTTTTTTGTAGCTCCCACTATTCTCCAAATGGTCTAACATTTTCTTCCTATAATCCTCTTTATTAAGAATAACAGCGGCACCTCCTTTTTCAGCCTTAAGAACAACAATATCCTTATTATTATTTAAGGATTTTAAGGCCTCAAACTCGGGCTTACTGAGGTTGCTCCTAGGGGGCTTTGCTTTCCTTAAAATGACCGCACAATCCTGCCTAATAATGTCCTTGGAAGAATCCAGTAAGTCCCTAATGCCAAATTAAATGTCGCAAATGATATCTTGAACAAGGATTTTTCTAGGAGCTAGAGCAAAATTAAAACCTTTCTCTAAAAGACTATAAACGGACTGGTCAAAGGAGAAGCTCGAGAGATTTACCACTTTGTTACTAGAGTCATTCTTAGAATTATTAACCTTACTATTGAAAGAGATATTATTAAGATTACATCTACCCTTATAATTATTACTATCATTATTGTTAATAAAATAGTTATTATTGTTGATATTATTTTTAATCTTCTCATTATAAATAATATTATTCATACTAGAGTTATATTCATAATTACTATTTAATTCATTAAATCTCTTTTTCTTAATATTAGGCCTTTTTTCATTTATAATGTTCATATGATCTTTATTAATAATTAAATAATATTCTTTAGATATTTTAGAAATATCTTTGGAAAGTAGAGTTTAATTAGTTAAAAAAAAAAAAAAGAGAGTGAAGATTTATTAAAAAAAACAATAGTTTATAGATAATATGAAAAGATAAAATAAAGGGTTTTGGTTTATTTTCATTTTATTAAGTAGTTATTATTGTCTTTGTTTTTAGTAATGATCAGTTAAAATTCTTCGGTCATTTAGCTAAAAACTAGAAGAGTTATGGGATATTGTTTTGCAAGGGTTGGAAGAGCCCCAACTCAAGTATCTTATAAGGCCATGACACAATATCAAAGGAATCAACTTATAGCAAACATGAATAATGATGCAACAACATTGTTTTTCATTCAACAAGGTTTGGATGGTAGCATTATTCCTAATATTGTAGCAGCGACTGCGCCTAAAGAAGCTTGGGATATTCTAGAGATGACATATAGTAAAAGGGGGAGCAACAATGATCAACGTCAAGTTAAGCCACAAAGCATTGCAATTGTTAATGAAGTACCCATTGTAATAGGGGAATAGAAGATTTCGATATTGCAAAAGAAATTGCAAATACTATAGACGAGCTTGCATAAGCAGAAGAAGGTATAAATGACATGGATACTACAATTGGCCTGAACTAGGGAAAATTTTAGGTGCGAATTTTCGTTAATTGGATATTTTCTAGACATTTTCTGAGAATAATATTCGCTCATTTGGTTAAAAATTCGCCCACTTTTTACATATATATGGTTAAATGGATAACATTCGCAAAAAAAATAGCAATTTTAATAGTAAATTACATGTTTTTTATTGAATATTCGCCCACATTCTATATATATGACTTTTGAAACCAAAATTGTTGCCTCTACTACTATACATAGGAATAATACTTTAATCCTTAAAAAATACCCTAGCCTAAACACTAGAGAAATATTTTGAAAATTTGCAGAAGAATAAGTCAACTTCATGCACGACATAGGGTATCCCATGAACATGGTGAAGAAAATGAACATATATGTGCAATTACATATGTGGTAGATGAAATTGAAGTTGAAGATGATGAAGTTGAAACCACCTTTGTCGTAGAAACAAGAGGTGAGAAAAGCATTGATCCGGATTGGATCATTATATTGTTTTTCATCCATCTCAATGCATTTAGAGTGGAAAAAGTGGAGGAATCAGCTTAGAGGACCATTTTTTACCAGCGGGACCTAGTTTGACAAAACATGGTCTGAAACCTTATGGGAGAATTTTGAGGCATCAAAACACCTCATGTTCATGTTATTAATTTCATTTCATGTTTTTCTACACACAAAGATCTTTCCAATGGTGCAAGAAGTGCCCTAATCAGAGTCTGTATGCAAAAATTATGCCACTCAGAAGTTGATCTTCCTATTTTCACACCTATAGTTCGGGAGGATGTCGCGTCAGTCGCCATTATTCATGGAAAATGGGCTAGCCACGTGTTTGTGATATAGAAGACTCTATAAGAGTCTATATTGTAACTCTAGTTAAGAGTTAATGTAGTCAAACTTAACCACTAGTAGGCTATCGAGTTGTGTTATAATCGAGCCACTAGGAGGAAGAGGCATTCCATTCTTTCGAGAGAATTTTGTTCCATAGTTGAGGAAATATATCCATGAGGGATAAGATATAGAGCAGACAGAGAGAATTCGTGCACTATAGCAGCCCATGGGCCACATGCATTACTTATTTGTACATGCAACCTTATTTTCTAGATAGAGAAAGACAACAAAGTAGCATCACCTTCCAGCTTGTTTTTTTCTTGAAAGGGTTTTCGAGAGCATATCTTGTGTCTTATGTGTGTGTGCGAGCTTATTTTGTCATTCTATACGTTTCTGCATAATTTCCATTCACATGCATGTACTAATTACAATTAAATTTACGGATCTAGAGTTTTAATAAACTGCAATAGTGTAGAAATTCAAAATTTTAATATAGTATTATAAAATATGTTGTGACGAACTATGCAATGAAATATCCACGACAGTTTATGGATCAAACTTAGTAGTGAAAGTTGAATTTTATTATGAGACTAAATTAACATTTTTTGAAAAGTGGCATGGAAAGACCAAGTATGATGAGGATGAAAGTGAGTATGGAAAAGTTGTCATAACTACATCAGAAGAAGGAATAGAAAAAATGAAGGTAACCATCAAATTTTTTGAAGACCCTATGATAGTAGAAGAAAAGATAAAAGGAATCAAAAATATTATTTTCAATATTACAAAGGTTGACATAAAAGTTCAATTAGCAACAATTGAGGTACAAACAGATGCAAAAGAAGAATCAAATGAATATGAAGAAATATTGAAGAAGGGACCAAATTAAAGCCAAAGCTAAATAAAAAGAAAATGCATGCATAATACAAAGTCTGGAAAGGGAAAAAAACTTATACAACATAGACTTTACAATAACTTACACTAGCATGTAAAAGTAAAATCAACTTTTGACTTAATCTCAAGTATTGTAAGCCAAGCTAAGCAATAGTGGTTATAATTAAGGGAGAGTGTTGGAATACTTTAATCATTTCTAGTTATCATATCATTTCTACTAGTTTCTAGTATAGTCTAAATTTAGGAGTTTCTCAATATTAGCATTCTAAGTATATTTTTAGAGGATTCTCCATGATGTTTCTATAGGATTCTACATAAGTCTTTTGGATTTATTTAATCGTGTATCCTAAAACAATTCAACAAGATTTTGACTTAGAGAGACGCAACTCTATTATACGCCATCATGAATTATTTGTGAGTGTTGAACTATTATAGCAGCTCGTTTTCCTCCTCTTTCCATTATTTGCAATGTATATCTAACTGTTTTATCTTAGAACCAAGTCTTACAAGCATACTCTATTATTTCTCCGTTTGTATGGTTATTTTACTATTCAATTCCTCGAGGTTGGTGTTTCTATTAAAGTAATTTTCTCTTTGGCTATTTTTTAATTTTGGTTTTCAATCCTTGATCTATTTTCATGACACCATGTTTATTAGAGCAAAGTTGTCTCACCCACATCACCCCAAAATCATATGAATTTTGGTGTTGTGTTCTTACTCACCTTGAGTTCCACACTTATTGAAGTCATTATGCTCTGTCATGCCTTATCTCATGCAAACTTTGGTTTTCCACTACCCAAACTCTTATTACTTGGTGGCTTATCATGTGCAATGAAGAACCCTTGTTTCTCTTCTCTCTCTTGGACTTCTCAAAGTCTCATCTTCACTCATCCATAATGTGACACAAAGCTCTCCCTCCTTTTAACCTTGAAGAATACTTTGGATATCTTCATTTGAAAATTAAAATTAAAAGGAATGATGTAGAATTAGAGTAGAGAAGGATCAAGAGACCAATTGATTTTCAAAACTTTGTCAACTTATGGAACCAAAATTTCTAATTAAAAAAAATAAAATAATCTACTAAAATCATGTATGGCAAGCTTAGCCGCCTTCTTAATTTAGAGATAATCTTCCAAATGTTATATACAAATGTAGAAAAAGTTACATCCACCCTAACAAAAAAAAGTTGAATCAAAATATATAAATTAATAACAATATGAAATAACCGAAACCTTATAAATTTAGATTTAAAATTATAATACTTCATATTTTTGAAAAAACCAATATTAAAAAAATACAAATCATTTTTTCAAAAATTTCAATATTCTTAAATTTATATATAGATATAATAAAATTAGTTTTTTAATAATGTTTTTTAATTCTTATATTTATTTCTCACTCCTTTACATAACCCTCTTAATATAAATTTCACTTCTTTTCATAACCTTTTATTAATATAAATCTACCATATCCAAACATGGAATATCCTGATTCTTGAATTTAAATGTGTTATATTTTTTAATGATAAAATAACATCTTTTACATCTACCATATCCAAACATGGAATATCCTGATTCTTGAATTTAAATGTGTTATATTTTTTAATGATAAAATAACATCTTTTACGTTAAAAGAAGTTTGTGCCTCATAATTCTATAAATATAAATCAACCCAAAATCCAAACATGGAATATCTTGAATTAACATGTCTTATATTTTTTTTTTCATGAAAAAAATTGGCATCTTTTACATTAAAGAAGTGTGTACCTTATAATTTAAGCATTATGATTAAAAGAGTTTACAATTAATATAATTTGAACATGGAATTTATTAAATTGGGAGCCCCTTTCGAGTGTGTTCATTCTATTAAGATGCTATGGAATATCTTGAATGTAAATGTGTTATATATTTATTAAGATGCTATGGAATATCTTGAATGTAAATGTGTTATATATTTTTTTCATGAAAAAATAACATCCTTTACGTTGAAAGAAGTTTGCACCTTATAATTAAAAAAGTTCACAAATTAATGTAATCTTAACTTGGGAGCCCCTTTCGAGCGTGTCCTTTCAATTAACATGTTTTTAAGTGCTTTAAAAAAGTTGATTTTAGAATTTTAAAATATTTATAATTAGAAATATTTAAATTAAATTTTTAAAATTTTAAAATTAAAAGTGAGAGAAGTCTATTTATTATTAAATTTGTATTAATGAAGCTTTTAACGTAATTTTATTTATTATATATATATATATATATATATGTTTGAATTATTGAATTTGATTTTTTCATTATTATTGTAAATAGATTCGAAATGTATTTGTATAATTAGAAGTAAAATTACTCATTTTACTATGTTTTTTGAGTTTTCATTGAATTGCAACTTTTGTTGAGTTTTTGTTGTTGAATTACAACTTTTGTCGAGATTTTGTTATCTAACTTGTAATTGAAAAGACTGCTTTCACTACATTTCTTGTTTTTTAAAAGCTTTATGATAAATTCTAAATGTTGCAAAAATGATAAAAATGACATGAGAAGCGCACACACACAACCACCCTTTGTCGGAAAACACTATCCACCTTGATACAGAGTCTTGAATACTAAACACACAGGATGGTATGCATAAATGGACCATCCAACTGCCACGGTTATGCCAGACGCATCAATATAAGAGTGCATGGAGCATCCCACTACTATGGTCCTAGAGGATGACCATCACATAAGCGTCCATGGAACATATCACTGTCACTATAAAAGACCGAGGACCCGAGTGGATCACCTCTTAATACACACTCCTTCCCATTTCAATTTTGAATTTTAAAAACTTAATGTAGCGCCCTCTCACTTCAATTTTGAATTTCGAATTTTAAAGACACCACCTAACACCCTCCATGAATACCCAGAAGATCATTATTCTTGTAGTTTGTTTCTTATTTTTTAGCTAGCTTGTAACTACCAGTTCAAAATAGGCACAAAATGAATGATGTATTCTTAGGAATAGGCACTTGACCGAACACAAAAACTTGAACAAAGTCACTACTCTGCATATTAATGAATGTGATATAGTAAAAAGTTTGTGTAAGGTTTCTATTCCTACTAGATTTTTTTTGTGATATTCCAAACATTAAATCACTTATTTCTACTTTAAAAGTTTCATATCTTGCAGCTATTTGTGTTGTTTCTCTTGTAAAAACTATGGCCTTTACTTCTCCTCCACCAAAGAGAATTCCTCTGAAAGTCTCTGATACTACAAATAATACAACTAGCTCAAGTTTGAGTGCCTCCCCTCTAAGAAAAGGGAGTGAAGGATATGTGGGCATTTGATATAATTATATTGGATGGGATTCTCCCTACATGCATGCCATCTATTTTGTAGGCCTATAATGACCCTAATGCTAGGTGGACATTGATCATGAGTCATTTAGACTGTCGACTCCATGTTACCCATCGATGAAAATTTAAATGAAATGAGAAGGAAGGATGAGCATTGTTTTTTATATCGATCAATTTATTCATTCATTATGGATATAAAAAGGCATTCATTGGGAAGCATTAGTAGTATCTTCTGACTCTTCTAATGGAAATTTGATTGTGTATTGTACATGCAAACTGGAATATGTTTCATACTTATTGCTCACTCGGTCGAAGAGGAGAAGGTAGATCAAAGATGGCGACCATGTGACTAAGAATAGCACAACCACATTAGTAAATGTGGTTAATATATGTCGATCAATGTCATTTTGATACCTTGATTGGTGTATAAAAGGTGGAAAATGTCATCAATCAACGTATATCAACCACATTTACTAATGAGGTTTTTCTAGTAGATGGCTGATGCGCGTGGGGTGGTTTTGTAAACCATGTTTCACTATGGATCTTGTTGCCTAATTGTGGTTAAAAAATGTTATCAAGGGTTGACCTTTGTTCATTGTGGTTGACCATGGTTGAAGAGGGTTGATGTTGTTGTCCGATGTTGAAGAGAGTTAATGAAGGTCGACCATGGTACGTTGAGTGATGTAACAATGTATTTATGTTACATTTCTAACAATGTTACATTAATGTTGATGATTGTTACATTGTTGCATTAATGTTCACCATGGATGACCATGGTCGATGTTACATTAATGTTAATGTTAATGTTACAATAATGGTTGAAGAGGGTTGACAAGGTTGACCATGGTTGATAAGGTTGATCATGGTTGATCGAGGTAGAACTTGGTCGACTAAGGTTGACCTTAGTTGAGTATGGTTGACCTAAATTGACCATGATTAACCATGGTCGACCAAGGATGTAGATGATAGACTATGGTGGACTAAAAATGACCATAGATGACCATGTTGACAATATGTAACTTGGCGATCATGTTTGACCATGGTGACCATGGTTGATATTGTTTAACCATGTTGAGCTTATTTGACAAAGGTTGACTATGGTTAACTATAGATGACCATGAGATACAAGGTTGACGATGGTTGTCAACATTTAACTATAAATGACTATGGTTGACCATGTAAATGACTCAGACATGTTTGACCATATTAAGCATTATTTAACCAAGTTCATCATGGTTGGCCATGTTCTCTATCGTTATATATGGCTGATAACACATGAACATGTTGAGCATGTTTAACCAAATTAGTAAATGTAGTTGACCATGGTTGAATAACTAAAGTATGCCTAGTCATGGTGACCATGGTTGACTATAGTTGAGTTGGTTTGAGCATTGGTAACTATGGTTGAACTTGTTGACTTAGGTAAACCTAAATAAACTTAGTAAATCTAGTAAACCTAGAAAACTTATATAAGCCTAGTAAAACTATGTCATCCTAAGTCAGCCTTATAAACCTAAGTTAACTTTGTAGACCTGGTAAACATAGATAAGCCTAGTAAACTTAGGTAAAACTTACACCTAAGTCAACTTAGTAAACATAATAACCCTAGGTCAATCTAGTCAACCTCGTAAACCTAGGTCAACATAGTAAATATAGTAAACTTAGGTCAACCTAGTAAATCTAGTAAAAATTGGTCAACATAGTAAACACATGTCAACCTAATAAACACAGTAAAAACATAGGTCAACTTGGTAAACCTCACAAACATAGGACAACCTAGTAAAGCATGGTTAAACTAGTAAACTTAAGTCAACCTAATAAATCTAGTAAACCTAGTAAATGTAGGTTAATCTAGTAAATCGAGTAAATGTGGTAAACCTATAAGCCTATTAAACCTATGCCAAAGTAGGTCAACCTAAGGCAGCCTAATAAACCTAGAAAATCATGGATAAGCTAGTAAACCTAACCCAACCTAGTAAACCTAGTAATCCCATGTTAACTTAGTAAATGTAGGTCAACCTAGTAAACATAGATGAACCTAACATTAGGGGAATTTTGAGATCTAAAATGGTTCTCCTAAGGAAAATAGAAAATAACATTGATGCATTTTTAAAGAAAATGAAAGGAAACTATTTTCTTTTTTTAAATTCTATTTTTGGCTTGTCTCCCCATAGGTTTACTCAAATGTCAATTGTAGACACACATTGGATGTGGAATTAAATTCCACGTCCAATGAGTACCCAACTTGGATACTTTTGAGTAGATCCACATCGAAACCCACCTTGCATATTTTTAATTTTTTTTCGATATGGGTATACTCAGAAGTATGCAAAGTGGGTGCTCGTTGGATGTGAAATTTAATTCCTTATTCAACAAGTATCTACACTTGAAATTTGAATAAACATATAAGGAGATAAACTAAAAATACAATAAAAAAATGTAGCTTTCCTCTTTCCTTCCAAACTATTTACCCCTAGGGATGAAACCATAATCTAGAATCCTATCGGTTCATTTAAAGTTAATTTTGTTAGTACATTTTTTGTTTTGAGGCACATATTTGATCTCAAAATTCCCCTAATGTAACCTAGGTCAACCTACGAAACCTAGTAACCCATGGCTACGCTAATATACCTAAGTCAACCTAGTAAACCTATGTCAACTTAGAAAACCTAGGTCAACATATTTGACTATGGTCGACTATGGCTTATTAATTTGGTTATCACATTATGACATTTGTTTTTGTTCATCAAGTTACGATGTCATTTGTTGTTTGTAAAATTACAACTTTGTTTCTTGTTCATCACATTGTGATGTCATTGTTTTATCCAATTGGTAAACTTCTTTAGATTGCAATCATGTTTATTATTTGTGAAAATGTGATGTCATTTGTCCTTCCATATTATGACATCATTTGTATTTTTTTACTTAAGTTTGAAATTTTGTTTATTGTTTGTCACATTTTAACGTTGTCACATTGCAACATGGTTTGAAGATTGTTAGGTTATGACATTTTTTTTTGTTCATCATGTTGTGATGTCATTTCTCGTTTGCCAAACATTTTTTTTGTTCATCACATTATGACCGTTTCTTCTTCATCACATTGCGACGTCATATTTTTTACAATTGTGATGTTATTTTTTGTTCATCACATTGCAGCTTTGTTATAACCCTATTTTCCACTCCATTATAGTGAGAGAAACTCAATATCAACTTATCTCAGTTGATTGGCTAAATTTCATCCCCTTTCACCTTTTATTTTACTTATGTGATATTTATCCCATGTTAAAAGGGTGAAATTACATAATTGAACAATTTCATAATTATTTTTATAAAATATTATAATTATGAGATATTAATTATTTCATAATTGAGATAGTAGTTATTTCAGAATTGATCCAAATTTATGCAGGAATGCAAAAAAATACACATATAACCATAAATACAAATATGCAGTGGAAATAACACTTCATTTCATTAATATCAAAAAAATGAAATTTGTTTACAGACATAATGGAAATAAACTAGCTAGGGCGCTTGTAGCTTATCTCTGAGAAAAGATGTGGTGGCTACAGGCCTCTGAACTATGTTACAATGAGGCTCGAGGGCCTATTTATTATTAAGAAACAATGGAAAACCCTAAAGATCCAAAAACCTAACCCTATGAGATGAAGCGCCAAAACTATGGGCCCCGTTTGGGTAAATTGGTACATCAACTTCCCGGGGACGTAACTTTGGCATACGATCTCTGTTTGACGTGAAAAATACATTGTTAGAAAGATATATCTGAGGGATACAAATTTTGATGTGATTAAAATCAAAGGAAGTTCCATGTTGCTCATAGTTTCAAAAAAAAATCGTTTAGGGCCTCAAAAAAATTCAGAAGTTCACGACCTGAAAAACTGTTAAAACTAGTAAATTGTGCTACAATTAAGGAAACTAAAAAAATGAAAGAAAAAATGGTGGGGCCCCAAGTTGAATAGGCAGGTGGCCACCAATATCCACCTGGATCAATAATTGAGATAAGTGAGAAAAAAACTCATAATTTTGGAAAAAGTTTCTAGAGTTTTCTATTCGGAAGGAGATCAACTTGACCCACTTATGTATGAGTTGGGTAAATGTCAATTATTATAGAGTTTTCCTAATTTCTCAAGCCCCTAGGTGTATAGACACATTCTCCTGGATGATAGAATGAGCCTTTATAATCTCACCAAGAGGAAAGGGGGGGAGGAGGAAGAATCCAAATCATAGCGCAATAACTTTGTTGTATTGGGAGAGGAGACCATACTACAAGTTTGAGGAGAGGATCTCCTTTGCTAGAAGGTATATTGATGTAGTTTTACTTACATGGTTAATAAAAATCTATATTCCTTCCCCTTATACCAGTTTTGTAGTAATTTATATGTGTGATTTCTAATGTTTTGAGTTGATGATCTTCTATGAAAGATCACTTGTCATATTTGTTTGGTTGTGTTTGTGTGTAGGCTTTGGATCATGAGTGGATGAATGAGATCACTTGATTGGAGCGTAAGATTTCTGAATCAGGCCCAAAATATTTCACCAACCTAAGAGGAGGCAAGGTACTTGCTTATACTTTGTAGTATTAGAGCATTGAAGCTGCATGCATGGTCATATGGATTGGGGATTGTTATTAGATTGTCTTAGCCATTCTCTTTTGTTTTTTGGTGATAGCAATCGGGCATGAGATAATGGAGCAACAAATCCTTGCATTAAAATAATGCAACAGAATTGGTAATTTCAATGAGAGAATTTTTATTTTTCCCTCTTCTTCCTTATGTTTTTTTTTTCTCTTGTTTCCATTGAGTTATCTGTAGTTTTTTGGATTCATTTTTTTATCTCCATTGACTTTCCTTACTTCAGATCTGAGTTGATCTTAGATTTAAAGTTTTGTTTTTATTTTTTTATATGAGAGAATAACAAATCGTGCGTTTAAAATAAAATTATGGAATTATTTGTATATAATTTGATTGAAATGACCATAGATTTGGGTTCCTCTTGGACTTTTGTCAAAAACAAAAAATGACTGAAAACATACTCCATATGAGGATTTTATGGTCGATTGAAGTTAGTTAGTCGAATTTTTTCCCTAGATTCTCTCACTGGGAGTCATCCGTGCGTTCGGGAGATCCTGGATTCTCCCTTGTAGTTGTAAAACCATATTCCAAACGATCTAAGCCTATTATTATGCATGCATCTAGGCTTTTAGCACTAGAAAAACCACTTTTCATTTCTGAAGTTTTTACTACTATTTTTTCTTGGTATGGGCCTCCTATTTACCTATTGGATCTAGTCTAGATCTGCTTCTCTATGATTGATTTCCTTAGACTGGCCAATTTTCACTAAGAGGAGTTTTCGTCTTTGATTGGGCATTGATCTTCTCATATTTTTATGATCTATTGGAGATGTGTGTGATATATGGTTTGTTGTTGCTGATCAGTTGTTGTGTGTGTCTCTAATCCATTTTGATCAGTTTATTCAAGGTTTTCCATTGCTCTTTGTCATTCAAGTTTCTCTTGGATTTTTGTTGGATGCTTTGGGTTGAGGGTTGATCTTTGCCTCTAGATCTCATTCTTAGATTCGATTGGTTGTTTTCAGTGACTTTTTAGCTTTGATCTACACTTTATTTTCATATTTTTTTAGCTTTTTCTCACTTTTGTTACTTCTTGTTGAGTGATTTGTTTTATATTTTGGTCATTTTCGTCACAATTGGTGGTGTTGTGATTGGTTGTGCAGTTGTCATCTAGAAAAGTTATTTTGAGTGTGTTTTCATTGCTTCTTAGAACCCTCATCTGATCTTGTTTAGGCCTTCCTATCTCTAGGATCTAGTTTAGACCTTTGAAGAACATTGGCCTTGGTTGAGCCATTTCTACAACCCTAGTATTTTTGGCATTGCCTTCCTTCTTTCACTTTTGGCTTTTAGTTTGATTGCTTTGAGTGTGTTTGTTTGATTGGGATTTTTTTTCGTAGTTGTGATGCTTTTGGAGTGCTTTGTGTTCTTACTTGAGAAATTTTCAGTGGTTTCTTTTCGGTTACTTTGGTTTTCCTTTTTGGTTTATTTTTTGGGTCATTGATTCACACAAATTTTGGATACTTTTCATTTAAGAATATTTAGTGAGAGGTGAATCATAATAGGCATTGGGTGTTATGAAAACTCTTACCCTCATGTAGCTAGCATTCATTGAAGTGAAAAATGAAAATTGCATATAGTTGCATTAGGGTGACTAACAAAGAGTCATTCACACCATTTCAGTTTCACACCGCATCCCACTTGTGTAAGCAACAAATGCTAAAATCAAGGTGATAAAAAAATTAAATATATTCTTATTTTATTTTTACTGGTAGTACACCAAAACTAGCTTAGGATAGAGTCTTGGAGATAGGAGTGTGAGTAAACTGATCCAAGACTATAAAATCAACATAAGAACTTGTGGTAGGGAGTTAAATACATTTGAATTAGTGTAGTCTGAGAAGCCCTTCTAACAAGAGGCTCAAGCATGAGGTCACACTTGGGCTACGTGGGGTGATATGACCCATTTCTCTTAGTTTCGGGTGGCGCGATATAGCAGAATTTTCACACATACAAACGGTGTTATTAAAATTTGTTGTAGAACTTGGGGACCAATTGGGAGGAAATTCTCAAGGGGATTTTGGTATTAGATCTATGACTTAATTTTCCTGCCCTTACTTGTGGATTTTCCCTACGACTGCCCCCCTGGGTCGTGTTATTGTCGGTGGTAGCCATAGTGGCCTATATACTTAGATATCATACATAGGTGCATGGTTGGGGTCGACTTCTCTATACATGGGACATATATTAGTCATACTCTCTCAATCCTCTTTGGTGGTGTTCCACATCTAGTGAGGGAACTTGTGTTGAGTTCATAGCTAAAAGGGTTGGGAATAAGGTCATTAGTATAATTGTTCAATCACCATATTATTTCTATTTTGGTTTGTGTGTTCCATATTTTAATACGTTTCTAGTGTGTGTTGTTTTTTTTGAGTCTGTAGTTTTTTCCCTAAGGTGTTTGTATTAACATAATTGTGTTTTAATTATAATTTATCACCATGGATGAATTTTTTCATTAACAGTCATGTCGTCTTCATGGTTTACCTCCTAAACGGGGTGGAATTATTACTCTTGCACGAAGAGTGTCTGTCGGTGCTCAAGACTTAGACCAACACATAGTATTGGAGTCTATACCTGGTCCTTCTGGTAGTGATATGATTTATGTTGAGCCTTTGGAAGATGATTTTATCGCTCCTTCCAACCCACCTTTAATAAATCCATTAGGACTTGAGTTATTGCGACTGAACCCCGACGGTTCCACACTACCCTATACTGTCGTGCCTTTGTAAGTTATTTATCCTATGGAAATTTTTGAGACCTCGTTACCTTTTGCATCGAAAATGTCTGTTGCCATGTCATCATTACTGCCTCTCAGTGTGGCCATACTTGATCCTCTGTCTACACCTTTCACTTCTTCTTGGGGCATTCCACTAGTCTCGTCTATATCTCCTGCAAATTTATCGCATGTCTCCATGCCTGCACCATCTCCTATGTCGACCATGGTGCCTCCTCCTAGTCAGTAGGTAGGGTCGAGAGTCTTTTTACCTAAATTTTCCCAACCAAATATTCATGTTCCTCAGTTAGGTGTGGTTAATTTTCAAAATATGTGGGGCAGGGGGATCATCAGTTGTCCCTAGTCAGCCTGGGTGAAATGTGGCTTCTAGCATGTCCCAATCCTAGTATAGTTCGATTTTTGGTGGGATTCCACACACCAACACCTTTCTTTGGGGGAGGGGGGGTTAGTTTACCTGGGGGAAACCCCATTGCCAGTACCATCTCCCAGACGGGTTATCCTCCTTATGTTGGTCCTAATGTGCAAAGTGGTCCTTCTTTTACCCCTGGGTACAACCCCATAAGCTGCCATGATTTTTTGGGTCCTTTTATCTATGGATGTTCGTACCCCAAGGGGAAACATCCATCTACTAGTTATTCTAGCCCGCAACAGTCTTATGTCGGGGCGAACCCTTTCCTTCACTATCAAGTGCATCATTTTGGTCCTTATATAGGGGGACAACATGGTTAGTCAGGGGATTCTCCCACCTATGATCCATTTAGCCAACTCCACAATATATTTTTATCCTCATTTTATTTAGAAGATTCTACTAATAACCCCATCCGTCATGATCTGTAGTGGCCACCCATGCTCGTAAAATTATTGTCGAATATTCACAAGTTTGAAGGGAAGCCTAGGGAGAATCCGTCCACCCACATTACCACCTATAACTTGTGGATTTTTTCTAATTATTTGGTGGATTATTGTATTAAACTTCACTTGTTCTAAGGTACTGTTGAAGCCTAGAAAATCTATGCTTCAAACATTGGGGAAAACCACCCAGTCGGGACCTTAAGACAGCTCCTTTTCTGTTTGGTATGGTGGCTCCGACTGGATTTAAAGGACCAGTTTCCTTATAACTAAATGGATTGGTTTGGATGAGTGGAAATGGGAATAAATTAACTGAAATAAAACTATCTAATTTAAACTAAATACTGGTAAAGAAATTTTAACACTAACCCGGGTAATTATATGTGAATACAACTTAAGATTGTTCCAATTTAACAATAACCATGAAAATGTATTATTATTTAAATTGAAATGTGCAGAAACAAATAAAGATAACTCTATTTAAGAAATTAAACAAAGTTGTATTAGCATATTGCATTCATCATTGTATACCATCTATATATACTTATGAAAGATAACGTTTCAATTATACTCAGAAATGATATATAAAAAGAAGCGTTGTGAAAACAAATATATATAAATGATAGCAATTTTAAAGCGAATATCATAAGACAAAAGAAATCAACAGTGAACAGATAGAAATACCTTATTCATCTTGAAGACTTTCAAATGAAATTTGATATTCTAATCCAGTAACTCTGATGCAAAATCAAATTCCAAGGTACAGAAATGCAACACTTCAAAGATAATTCCGCATAAAAATCACCAGATGTGATCCTTTTTAAAAATATATAAGACAATGGAGTACAGAAATGCAATCTCCAAGTCAAAAATATTAAGATCCATGACCCTTCTCTAAATGCATGAGAAGGGTTTAAATACTACTTAGCTAAATCTAAAAATAGTCTTATTACAAAAATTAAGGATTCGGTTCAATGACCGTCCTTTTCCTAGGCTAAAATATAGTAAAATTAAAACTAAATCTAACTATCTATGAACTTGTTCTTTAAACTTGCAGGAATCTAGCATAGTTTTGAGAAGATGTGGTTGACCGACTTCAGAATTCAATTGTCCTGAAAAGACAGAGTCGGCAAGCGTAGGAGCAATCTTCTCTGTAGCATTGATGATACAATTAAGCGCACTGTGCTGACTGTGTGGCTTCACCAAGTACATCCAGTATGAGTCGTCAGCCCTTGGATAGATTTTGCTCTTTCTTCTGCCTTTTGCCTCCATTCTGTTTGCATTTGATTTGCTTGTGGGAGATATCCTAGAACAGTTTCAGGAATCAAATTAGCTTTGTGTAAATTGTCATTTACACAATCAGTAAGAATGGTTGCCACTGTAGCCGCCTCCTCTGCTGCCTTTTCTGCCCTTCTGATTTGTGCATTTTCCTTTATTTGAGTTTATTGCTCTGTTATTAATTTTGCAATTTTATCTTGATTTTGCTTCGCCATTTTCTCATATCATAATTTAGCCAAAGTAGTTTTGTTTTTTATCGATTTGACCTTTCGCAGTAATTTTCCTCTGTGCCGAACACGCTCCACATCTTTTTCCTTACTCAGCATGAAGTGCCTTGAATTTGGTCAATGTTTCCTCATTTTGTCTTACAGTTGTTTCAAGTCTTCTTCAACTCCCGATCTTTCTCAAGAAGAGCTTTATGTTTCTCTGAGAACTTTTGACCTCCAATAGTTTCTTCAGTAACTTCTAAAAGCTCTATAGAGGATAAATTTTGGCAAACTTACATACCTTATCTTGTGGTAGAAACTGTGTCAAATTGCCCACTTGGACATTTGAACTTGTGGACAGCGTCTAAAACATCCTTTTTTGGTACTGTCCATCCGTGTTTGTTTTTCTTCAATGCTTCATCTCTTTTGGTCCATTCCTGTGTGCATTCTGACAAATTCGCATGTTCTCTGGAAAATTCTTCCATAAATTGCTTATTATAAGTCACATGATGTTCCGGAAACTTATACATCAGCCTCACATCTTCCATGGTGAATGACCCGATTAGCTCTTGAGATGGAGTTCTAAATTTCTTGTCTGAAATATCGGTGCTGTCCAGCACCCATTTCACCATGTCCGTATACGGGAGAATCCTCGGCTTTGCCGCTATCCTATGCAGAAATGAACAAGCCAGTTCTTTGAGGGTTGCTTCAGACGTATTACTAGAACCTGCTGTAGCCACAAATTTCATTACCATACGATTTTCTTTTTCCAACAAATTATACATTCCTTCCCAAGTGGATATACCAGCATCCTTATTACAAGTGGTGTCTTCGTACAGTGAAGCCATTTCTCTGTTTTCAGAATTCGAGCTCTTCTCCTTCTTACCCATAGTGTTTAGTGAAAGCTTTGTATATATGTTTTCTCCTTCGTGCCTACGTTTTACGAGTTAAATGAGAGTAATGGCATGAGAAAGGTGATGAGACTGTTTTAAATGCAAAGGCAGATGAAATATAATATTTTAATCGTGAAACGACTTTCAATCAAAACAAAATCGCATTTACCATTAATTGTCAATCCAATCATTTAATATAATCATTAAAGCGCATAACAGATTTGATATATGGGAAGATTTCCTGACAATGCTTTATGAATTTGCGACATATGACCGCGATTTGCCGCGTAATATCGCAATATCACAGCAATATCAAATCGAATATCGCAATGTCGCAATATCGTTAAGTTCGCAAAATGAAACCATCGCAGTTTATGTGAAATAGCGAAAAGCGCAACTTGCGTAATAGCACAAAAGCGCACATCGCAAATCTCGCAAAGCGCAAAATTTCAAAATAAGCGTAAAAGATATTCATTTAACTTTTCTCGTTTTCCACGTGCGATTCCATACCAATATGTTTATTGTATAGATTTAGATCGTACGATTTTAAAGTTGGCAAATCACATTTTCGCTTAAAAAAAGATATATACCATTTTGCGATAGATGCGCTATTTTGTTTAAAGAACAATTTTATTGTAATTCATCATAAACTTAAGTGTTTTAATATCTTTCATGTAGATTAAGTTGTGGACATAAAGTTTTATTTGAAAAGGAAAACAAATCCTAGTTGATTTTTTGGATTTTTTAACTAAGGGTCCCCATTTATTTAGTATTATTACTAATATTAAATAAAAAAGGGGGGTTGTTGCTGGTCACAACAATTGACGATTCACTGAAAGAAACAGTTATCTCTAGAAATAATAAAATGAACGCTCTATCTTTAGTAATTAAATATTTTTAAAGATAATGAAAACTATCTTAGGATAATTCAAATAAAATGTAACTATGAAAAAGAAATAAAAATCATTCACAATTTCTTTCTAATTCCTTAAAAATAAAAACATTTTTGGGTTATCTCAAGCTTTGATTGGTGTTAATAATGAAGTAAGTGGATTTCTTCAAGTTTAGCTTTTGTAATATACTCTATTGTCACAGGGATTTCCTTTGCTACCAGCAAATGTTCATAGTCTCGATAGGGTTACCTTTTAACCATAAACCATTCATTATTCCATCCAACTAAGATTATGAATCTTTAAAAATAAATTCATAAGACATATTATCTCATTTTTTTGTCTTTTATTTATTTTTTTCTTAATTTAAAAGCCATTTTTCTTGTTTTGGTAGCCAGTTAGTAACAATGCCATTCACTAGTTGTAATTAAACTGAAAAAGTTGGCTCGTGATGAGACCCCTTGTCTTTATATTTATTGGCCAATACTCGTTTTGCATGGTCTTTGGTAATGTCGCCTTTATTAATTTCGTTAATATGGTAAGCTTCCGCTCATAATGAGACCTATTATCTCTTTAATTTTCATATAATTTCTTAGAATTACATTCTAAAAAAAATCACAACTTAAATGGATGGGGTGAAATAGTTTTATCCTTAAGAATCAATGGATGACAATTTCCAGAGTTTTTTGAGTTCCAAAACTTTGAAAAATCTTTACTTTAACAGATAACCTTTCTCTGCTCAATAAACTTATGATATTCTCCTCAAGTTTTCAAAAGATCATGCAAATGATTGGAATATCTTTCAAAGTTTAAAATCTTATTTTAAACTATCCAAAAACTGTGATCATTACTTCTAAAAATTCTTATTTACACAAAATAAATATTTATAATATTCTTCCAAAGAAATTTTCTTAAATAGTAAACAATCAATTAGAGACTCATTAACAACCTTTATTTGCAAAAAACAAAAACAATCAAAACTCTGCAGAAAGGAATATGTATAGTTTAAGAAGGGGTTACCTCCTTATGAAAAGAATTTCTTCAAGATAAGCCCATTTACAGGAAGAGATTCTCTCTTACCTGTTAGATCTTGGAGTATGAATGTATTTGAGCCTATCTTTTTCAACGATCTGAAATGGTCCAAGCCACATTTCGAAACTTGGTATGTTTACCTTTTTCTTCGTGTGCTTTATCCAAATACCTTCGCAACAAGATCACCAATTGACAAAAAATTTGAGCCGGTAGAACTGGCATCAAAAGAAGAGTTCACAAGCTGTTGATGTTTTTCATGAATAAGTTTTGCTTTATCCCTATTTTCTTCTAGTTTAAGGATTTGATCATATCTCAATTGAATGGATGAAGAAGGATTTTCTTCAATAAATTGCACTAGAGCTAATGATGGAAGAGCTAAATTTGATGGTATCACAGCTTCTTTTCCATAAACCAAATTGAAAGGTGAAGTTCCTATTGAAGCTTTTTGAGTAATATGATCAGCCCATAGTGCAAAAATTAAAGACTTGTGCCAACTTTTATACTTTGATTTCGAATTAATGGTCCTTTTAATGATTTTCGATAAGGTTTTTGTTATAGTGATTCAACAAACCATTACCAGGATAATAATGGCGAATATTTTATCTTAAAACTCTTTTGACCGCAAATTATATTAAACTATTTCCGAGAAGCAAGATGCATTATCAAAGACTAGAGCGTTAGGTACACCAAACCTGGTTATGATGAATTGATCTATGAAATCAATAATTGCATCAGAATTGGCTACCTTCAACGGGATTGCCTCTACCCATTTTGTAAAGTAATCAATTGCAGTAAGGATGTATTTGTGCTATTTGGAAGAATGAGGTACTATCTCATCAATAATGTCAAGCCCCCATTGTTCGAATGATTGCTCAATAGTCACTGGTTGCAAAGGAAAAGCTGGCTTCCTTTGTTTTCCACTTGCAGTTTGACAAATTCTGCACTTCCTTACATAATCATGCTATGATTAAAAAGGTAGGTTAGTAATAACCAAAGACAAATTATTTTGTGAGTCGTGGTATCACCTCCAAATGACCTCCGAAATGACCTCCCGCCGGTCCATCATGCAGCTCCGCAAAACCTTTTCGGGCCTTCCGGGGCCTTTTCAAGACATCTTAATAAAATTGAATCGTATTTTTTCCTAAATAAACACATTATCAATGATTCCATATTTAATAGCCTTTAACCTTAAAGCGCGTTTACTCTTATAGCTGAGATTAGTAGGAGCATACCCATTTTTCAAGTAATAGATAAGATCAGCATATTGAGATTCAGAATCTGTAACACTTATCTGACTTACTTGAATATCTTGATTTGGATCTTGATTTTCTGGTATGTTATGAGCTCCTGCCAATAATCTGCAAAAACCTTGTCCTCTAACAATCTTAGCTGGTTTTATATCAATATCATATTCTTGCAAGGCTGTTACCCAGTTAGCTCTCTTTTCTCCTACTTCTTTTTGAATTAATAATTGCCTCACTGCAGAGAATGAGACAATGATTTTTGTATGTGTTTTCAAGAGAAAAGGTCTGAAATGTTTGATTTATTTAAAGACAGCAAAGGCTTGTTTTTCAACATCGAAATAATTAAGCTCAACTCCTTGCAGATTTGAGCTAAAGAAAGAAATTGGTGCTTCGATTTCTTGATCATTGAGTTGTGTTAATACAACTGCATAGGATGTCTCGGTGGCCAAAGTATACAAAGTAAAATCTTTAGAAAAATCCGGGGTATTCAATGCTGGTGTATTAATGATTGCTTGCTTGATTGCCTCAAAAGCTTCTTTCTCTTTATGCCCCCATTTGAATACTGAATTCTTCTTGATCATATTTTTCATAGGTAAAACAATAAAAGAAAAATCAGGAATGAATCTTTTAACAAAATTGATCTGTCCAAGAAATGATTGCATGGATTTTTTGTTATGAGGTAAAGAAATATCAGAAATTTCTTTCACTCTATCTGGATCAATATATATACCATCTTTTGACACAATAAATCCTAAGAGTTTTCCTTCATCTAAAGCAAAGAAATATTTCTTTGGATTTAAGGAAATACCAAACCTTCTACATCTTTCAAATATTTGCTTTAAATCATGTAGATGATTGGCTCTCTTTTTTGAAAATACTATTATGTCATCAAGATAAACAACAACTGACTTATTGATCAGACCTTTAAACGATATGTCCATGGCTCTTTGGAAAGTTGCTCCTGCATTTATTAGACCAAAAGGCATTTTTTGATAAGCATAAGTTCCCCATTTTGTTCTGAAAGTTGTTTTCAATCTGTCATCTGGATGAACTAAGACTTGATTATAGCCTGAAAATCCATCAAGAAAGGACATAAGTTCAGAACCAACTACCTTTTGAAGTATCTGCTCCATGGTTGGCAATGGGAAATTGTCTTTTAAACATGCCTTGTTTAAATTTCTGAAATCAATACAGATTCTTATATCACCATTCTTCTTCCTTACAGGTACCATATTGGAAACCCAATTGGAGTGCCTGAATGGAAAAATGATTTTGGCTTTTAAAAGTTTATTAAGTTATGATTTGATTTGAATTTCGAGATTTGGATGGATCTTTCTCAACTTCTGTTGAACAGGTTTAATATCAGGAAGCATTGGAATCGTGTGTTGAATAACTGAAGTATCATACGTTTTTAGATCATCATAATTCCAAGCAAAAACGTTTTTATACTTGTTCAAAAGTTTAATGAACGCATTCCTTTCCTCTGGTGTTAAATTGAGTCCTAAGTTAACGTTTTGAGGTTTAGAATCAGAACCAAGATTTACTAATTCAAACTTCAAAGTAGAACTTTGAAGTTTAGCATTAGTGACTTTCTTGAATCTGTCTTTAATGTCATATAAATCCTCTAATTTAACAACAGATTTTGGAATGGGGTTTTCATTACCTTTTGAAGAAATTTGTAAATCATGATCATCTTCGTCAATAATTTGATCATCATATGATTTCTCTGAAGTCATGAAATTTAGAATATCTTGATCATGATAGAAAACTCTCCAATTTGTAACATTGTCTGGGACAGATGGACGAAAAATCAATTCTACAGAAAACCTATCAGGACTGCAATCTTCAGCAGGTAGGAGTTTAGATGCAACATTAGCTAATAAGTCAGCTGATGTATTCTGATTCCTAGGAATAGGAGAAATATTGAATGCTAAAAAATGAGTGGTGAGATCTTGTACTAGGGTTTGATAGTGTTTAAGATGTCCTGAAAGGCAATGAATAGTATTCCTAACTTGTTTTATGACAATTTCGGAATCACCAAAGACTTTCAAGTATTTAACATCTAACCCTATAGCTTTATAAAGTCCTTGAACCAAGGCTTCATATTCTACGGTATTATTAGTACACTCAAATTATAACCTACACGACAGCATGGTTTTCTCTCCATATGGATCAATTAAGATGCATCCAGATCCAGCTCCATCACTAGACTTTGATCCATCAAAATATAACGACCAAAATAAAGATTTATCTAATGACTTATCTACAATTACATCAGAAATATTTACAATTCTGGAAGAATCGGATTGTGAAAAATTTTCTATTTGAGAAACAAAAGTATTTACAGAAAAAGGTGATTGAGGTGCTTTGAAGTTTCCAAGAAATGATTCAGTAGAATAACCTCCAAGAATATTGTTGTTGAATGCCACAGGCTCATTAGGTTGTTCGAATTCAGTGACAGTGTGCGTCATATGTTTTTCTCTTTTAATTTTGATTTGATTTGGTTTCCCTTTGTAGGGAAGCCACATATGTGAATAATCAGTTGAGATATAACCATTAAGTTTCGCAGACCAGTCCCTGCTTAAGATTAATCCATAGAATTCAGGAATATTAGCAATCAAAATATCAATTCTTTGGACAATCCTAGGATCAGAAGCTAATCTGATAGTAACTGAATTGATTTCTCCTACAACTTGAACTTTAGAGCGATCTAATTGAACGATATGAACTGCTGATTTCTGTGGTTCGATATTCAATTTGGCACAGACAGAAGTAGGCATTATATTGGAGGAGGCTCCAGAATCAATCAAACAATTGTGCAGATTTTTATTGTACATCTCATAAGTCAAAAGAAAAGGAAGAGTTTGAGAATTTGATTTTTCTCCAATGAGCACAGTATCAGTAGCATCTACCTTATCTGGTGGCTTACCAGCTCCCCTAGCTGCTTTTGCAACTACACCGCTTGGTAAAGGAGAAATTGGTGTAGCGTTTAATTCTTTCAATAGCAACTTTTGCGGGTGTTTTAGTTTGTTGAGTTCATGTAAGGAAATGTTGGCTTTGATCTTTTTCATGTCCTCGACAATGTTGTATTCCATAGGATCTGACACTACTAAAGTCTTTGCTATTGATATAGGAGGATTAGAAGAGGATCGCTGATTTTGAGTAGGTAATGGAGAAGTTTTCTTTACTGGGGATTTGTCTTTGGTACTTGGAGTTGTAATTTTCTTTTTAGGAACTGTTTGCACTGGTTCCGATATAGATTTACTCCTAGTACTTACAGGCATAGCTTCTTCACTATCAAAATTAGGGAGAATAAAATCCCACATTCCATTCAATTCAGCTATTTCTTCATTTTCATCTTCCTCATCTGATACTAGAGATGTATCTTCTTCTTCTTCCTCTTCTTCTGATTCTGCATTAGAAATTGTATTAGGAGGTTTAGATTCAACTTGGTTTCTTCTGAAATTTCGAAATGTTTTCTTGGTAGAAGTTTCAGCTACTTGTTTTTTAATTTCAACCATTTCATTTGACATGGTTTTAAGTACTTTTTGTAAACCTTCCATGTCATATGGGTCTTTGGCCTTTTTCTTTGAATCATCTTTGAAGCTGACTTTCTTTGATTTCCTTTCCTCGATAGCATTTTTATTTTCTAGAGAAATAATTCGTTTTTCTACTGCAATAGCTTCTTTCATATTTTCGGCTAATGTAGGCTTTGCAGCTCTGTCTACGAAAATTGCTATGTTTGAGGGTAAGGCAGTTATGTACCATTCAATTCTGACTTGTTCACTAGGCCATGAATCTGTGTGAATTTTGTTCAAGAGTTTGTTGAATCTAGCGTTGAATTCTTTAATGGGTTCCTTGGGTTCTGCTTTCAAATTTGAGAGATCATTGATTAAAGTAGCTATTGATCTGTCATCTCCAAATTTGGTTAAAAAATGATCTACAAAAATGGCCCAACTTGTTATGGATCCCGAAGGTAAAGAAAAGTACCATGATCCTGTTGCTCCTTGAAGAGTATAAGGGAATAGTATGACTACAACATCTTCATGTGTGACTCCATTCAAATTTATAGCCAGCATAAAGTTATTGATATGTTCTTTAGCTTGAATGTTAAGAACTGGGCTAAACTTTGGAAGCCATTTTCTAGGATTGTTTGGTAAATCATGTAAAGGTGCAGCCATGTTGACTGCCCCTGGAGTAGCCCATGGTCTAGCCATTATTGGAACAACTATTGGAGGATTAGTAGAAATTGGTGGTGTTTGAATAGAAGTTGTTGGAATAGATGATGTTGAGATTGATGATGTTTGAGCGGATGATGATTGAGGAGATGATGTGGAAACAATTGTACTTTGTTGAGTTGGGATTTCAGAAACAGGTATTTGAATATTAGATGTTGAACTTATATCACTTACTAATTTCGATTGAGTTTTTCTTGTCTTGACTCTACTAGGTAAAGGGAATTCTTTCGGAGAAATACCAAGTTTTTCACTTTGAAGCCTAGTAAGAGGTTTCGAAGAAACAAATTTTGAAGTTACACTACCTTCAGATATTTCAGACTCATCTAGAGATAATGAGAATCCTTTCAATTTATGAATTAAATCTTGAACTTCAGGAGACTCAGGATTTTGATTGTCTGAATGTTTTGAGATTTTGGTAGTGGGTGTCTGAATATTTTCTGCAATTTCTTCTCTAGGATTTTGAATTTCAGAAGAAATTGAAGAAGTTAATGAGGGTGTTTTGCTCTCAGAATGGCTTGTGAATAAAGATTTACTTGCCATTCATAGCTCATGCCCTCCTTCTAGCGCCAAAAATGTTGAAGCCTAGAAAATCTCTGCTTCAAACATCGGGGAAAACCACCCGGTCGGGACCTTAAGACAGCTCCTTTTCCGTTTGGTATGGTGGCTCCGACTGGATTTAAAGGACCAGTTTCCTTATAACTAAATGGATTGGTTTGGATGAGTGGAAATGGGACTAAATTAACTGAAATAAAACTATCTAATTTAAACTAAATACTGGTAAAGAAATTCTAACACTAACCCGGGTAATTATATGTGAATACAACTTAAGATTGTTCCAATTTAACAATAACCATGAAAATGTGTTATTATTTAAATTGAAATGTGCAGAAAAAAATAAAGATAATTCTATTTAAGAAATTAAACAGAGTTGTATTAGCATATTGCATTTATAATTGTATACAATCTATATATATTTATGAAAGATAACGTTTCAATTATACTCAGAAATGATACACAAAAATAAGCGTTGTGAAAACAAATGTATATAAATGATAGCAAATTTTAAAGCGAATATCATAAGACAAAAGAAATCAACAGTGAACAGATAGAAATACCTCATTCATCTTGAAGACTTTCAAATGAAATCTGATACTCTAATCCAGTAACTCTGATGCAAAATCAAATTCCAAGGTACAAAAATGCAACACTTCAAAGATAATTCCGCATAAAAATCACCAGATGTGATCCTTTTTAAAAATATATAAGACAATGGAGTACAGAAATGCAATCTCCAAGTCAAAAATATTAAGATCCAGGACCCCTCTCTAAATGCATGAGAAGGGTTTAAATACTATTTAGCTAAATCTAAAAATAGTCTTATTACAAAAATTAAGGATTCGGTTCAATGACCGTCCTTTTCCTAGGCTAAAATACAGTAAAATTAAAACTAAATCTAACTATCTATGAACTTGATCTTTAAACTTGAAGGCATCTAGCATAGTTTTGAGAAGATGCGGTTGAGCGACTTCAGAATTCAACTGTCCTGAAAAGACAGAGCCGGCAAGTGTAGGCACAATCTTCTCTGTAGCATTGATGATACAACTAAGCGCACTGTGCTGACTGTGTGGCTTCACCAAGTACGTCCAGTAAGAGTCCCAATTTAGTCTTGTCATCCCTTGGATTGATTTCGCTCTTTCTTCTGCCTTTTGCCTCCATTCTGCTTTTAGTTGATGTCCCTGTGGGAGATATCCTAGAGCAGTTTCTGGAATCAAATTAGCTTTGTTTAAATTGTCATTTACACAATCAGTAAGAGTGTTTGCCGCTGTAGCCGTCTCTTCTGCTGTCTTCTTTTTGTGCATTTTCCTTTATTGGAGCTTTTCGTTCTGTTATTAATTTTGCAATTTCATCTCGATTTTGTTTCGCCATTTTCTCATATCATACTTCAGCCAAAGTAGTTTCTTTTTTATAGATTTGACCTTTTGCAGTAGTTTTTCTTTGTGCCGAACACGCTCCACATCTTTTTCCTTGCTTAGCATTAAGTGCCTTGAATTTGGTCAATGTTTCCTCATTTTGCCTTACAGTTATTTCAAGTCTCTTCAACTCCTGAATTTTCTCAAGAAGAGCTTTATGTTTCCCTGAGAACTCCTGATCTCCAACAACTTCTTCAGTAACTTCTAAAAGCTCTATAGAGGATAATTTTGGCAAACTTACATACCTTATCTTGTGATGGAAATTGTGTCAATTTGCCCACTTGGATATTTGAACTTGTGAACAGCGTCTAAAACATCTTTTTTTGGTACTGTCCACCCGTGTTTGTTTCTCTTCAATGGTTCATATCTTTTGGTCCATTCCTGTGTGCATTCTGACAAATTCGCATGCTCTCTGGCGAAATCTTCCATGAATTGCTTATTATAAGTTGCCTGAGGTTCCGACAACTTATACATCCGCCTCAAATCTTCTGTGATGAACGACCCGATTAGTTCTTGAGCTGGAGTTCTGAATTGCCTGTCTGAAATATCGGTGCTGTCCAGCACCCATTTCACCATGTCCGTATACGGGAGAATCCTTGGCCTTGCCGCTATCCTATAGAGAAATGAACAAGACAGTTCTTTGAGGGTTGCTTCAGATGTATTACTAGAACCTGCTGTAGCTACAACTTTCATCACCACAGGATTTTCTTCTTTTAACAGATTATACATTCCTTCCCAAGTGGATATACCGGCATCCTTATTACAAGCGGTGTCTGCGTACAGTGAAGCCATTTCTCTGTTTTCAGAATTCGAGCTCTTCTCCTTCTTACCCATAGTGTTTAGTGAAAGCTTTGTATAGACGTTTGCTCCTTCGTGCCTGCGTTTTACGAGTTAAATGAGAGTAATGGCATGAGAAAGGTGATGAGACTATTTTAAATGTGAAGGCGGATGAAATATATTATTTTAATCGTGAAACGACTTTCAATCAAAACAAAATCTCATTTACCATTAATTGTCAATCCAATCATTTAATCTAATCATTAAAGTGCATAACAGATTTGATATATGGGAAGATTGCCTTTGGACAACGCGCCTTTATGAATTTGTGACATTGCGATCTGCGATTTGCTGCGCAATATCGCAATATCGCAATGTCGCAATATCGCAATATCGCAAAATGAAACCATCGCAGTTATGTGAAATAGCGCAAAAGCGCAACTTGCGTAATAGTGCAAAAGCGCACATCGCAAATCTCGCAAAAGCGCGAGATTGCAAACAGCGCAAAAGATATTCATTTAAATTTTCTGTTTTCTGCGCTATGCGATCTGCGACCAATATGTTAATTGTATAGGCTTTTTGGGATCGCATTATCGCAAAAGCGTAAAATCGCATTTTCAGTTTAAAAAAAGATATATACCATTTTGCGATAGATGCGCTATTTTGTTTAAAGAACAATTTTATTGTAATCTATCATAAACTTAAGTGTTTCTTAATGTTCTTCTAAGGGATTTCTCTAAGTTTATGATAGAAAGTTTTATTTGAAAAGGAAAACAAATCCTAGTTGATTTTTTGGATTTTTTAATGAAGGGTCCCCATTTATTTAGTATTATTACTAATATTAAATAAAAAAGGGGGGTTGTTGCTGGTCACAAAAATTGGCGATTCACTGAAAGAAACAGTTATCTCTGGAAAAAATAAAATGAACACTCTATCTTTAGTAATTAAAGATTTTTAAAGATAATCAAAACTATCTTAGGATAATTCAAATAAAATCTAACTATGAAAAAGAAATAAAAATCATTCACAATTTCTTTCTAATTCCTTAAAAATAAAAACATTTTTGGGATATCTCAAGCTTTGATTGGTGTTAATAATGAAGTAAGTGGATTTCTCGAAGTTCTGGTTTTATAATATACTCTATTGCCATAGGTATTGCCTCTGCTGCTAGCAAACGTTCATAGTCTCGACAGGGTTACCTTTAAACCATTAACCATTCATTGTCCCATCCAACTAAAATTATGACTTTTTAAAAGATAAATTCATAAGACCTATTATCTCATGTTTTTGTCTTTTACTTATTTTTTATTTTAAGAGCCATTGTTCTGGTTTGGTAGCCAGTTAATAATAATGCCATTCACTAGTTATAATTAAACTGAACAAGCTGGCTCGTGATGAGACCCCTTGTCTTATATTTATAAGCCATTACCCTGTTTTGGTATGCAGTATTGGTAATGTCAGTTTTATTACTCCTTATGAATATGGTAAGTCGGCTCATAATGAGACCTCTTATCTCTTAAATTTTCATATAATTTCTTAGAATTACATTCTAAAAAATCACAACTTAAATGGATGGGGTGAAATAGTTTTATCCTTAAGAATCAATGGATGACAATTTTCAGAGTTTTTTGAGTTCCAAAACTTTGAAAAAACTTTACTTTTACAGATAACCTTTCTCTGCTCAATAAACTTATGATGATTTACATTCTTCTCAAGTTTTCAAAAGATCATGCAAATGATTGGAATAATCTTTCAAAATTTAACATCTTATTTTAAACTATCCAAAAACTGTGGTCATTACTCTAAAAATTCTTATTTACACAAAATAAATATTTATAATATTATTCCGAAGAAATTTTCTTAAATAGTAAACAGTCAATTAGAGACTCATTAACAACCTTTATTTGCAAAAACAAAAACAATCAAAACTCTGCAGAAAGGAATATGTACAGTTTAAGAAGGGGTTACCTCCTTATGAAAATAATTTCTTCAAGATAAGCCCATTTACAGGAAGAGATTCTCTCTTACCTGTTAGATCTTGGGGTATAAATGTATTTGAGCCTATCTTCTCAACGATCTGAAATGGTCCAAGCCACATTTTCTGAAACTTGGTATGTTTACCTTTTTCTTCGTGTGCTTTATCCCATTTCAGAACAAGATCACCAATTGACAAAAATTTTGAGCCGGTAGAACTTGCATCAAAAGAAGATTTTACAAGTTGTTGATGTTTTTCATGAATAATTTTTGCTTTATCCCTATCTTCTTCTAGTTTAAGGATTTGATCATATCTCAATTGAATGGATGAAGAAGGATTTTCTTCAATAAATTGCACTAGGGCTAATGATGGAAGAGTTAAATTTGATGGTATCACAACTTCTTTTCCATAAAACAAATTGAAAGGTGAGGTCCCTATTGAAGATTTTTCAGTGATACGATCAGCCCATAATGCAAAAATTAAAGACTTGTGCCAATTCTTTTGATTTTGATCAATGGTCATTTTAATGATTTTGATAAGGTTTTTGTTAGTGGATTCAGCCAAACCATTACCTTGTGGATAATAATTCGCTGAATATTTTAATTTAAAACCTCTTTTGACTGCAAATTCTATTAAACTATTTCCAGAGAAGTAAGATGCATTATCAAAGACTAGAGCGTTAGGTACACCAAACCTGGTTATGATGAATTGATCTATGAAATCAATAATTGCATCGGAATTGGCTACTTTCAACGGGATTGCCTCTACCCATTTTGTAAAGTAATCAGTTGCAGTAAGGATGTACTTGTGTTGTTTGGAAGAATGAGGTACTATCTCACCAATAATGTCAAGCCCCCATTGTTCGAATGGTTGCTCAATAGTCACTGGTTGCAAAGGAAAAGCTGGTTTCCTTTGTCTTCCACTTGCAGTTTGACAAATTCTGCACTTCCTTACATAATCATGCGTATCTTTAAAAAGTGTAGGCCAGTAATAACTAGCACGAATTATTTTGTGAGCTGTGGTATCACCTCCAAAATGACCTCCTGCTGGTCCATCATGCAACTCCTGCAAAACCTTTTCAGCTTCAGTCTTTTCAAGACATATTAATAACATTGAATCATAATTTTTCCTAAATAACACATTATCAATGATCTCATATTTAATAGCCTTTAACCTTAAAGCGCGTTTACTCTTATAGCTGAGATTAGAAGGAGCATACCCATTTTTCAAGTAATAGATAAGATCAACATACTGAGATACAAAATTTGTAACATTTATCCGACTTACTTGAATATCTTGATTTGATTCTTGATTTTCTAGTATGTTATGAGCTCCTGCCAATAATTTGCAAAACCCTTGTCCTCTAACAATCTTAGCTGGTTTAATATCAATATCATATTCTTGCAAGGTTGTTACCCAGTTAGCTCTCTTTTCTCCTACTTCTTTTTGAATTAATAATTGCCTCACTGCAGAGAATGGGACAATGATTTTTGTATGTTTTTTCAAGAGAAAAGGTTTGAAATGTTTGATTGATTTAAACAAGGAAAAGGCTTATTTTTCAACATCGGAATAATTAAGCTCAGCTCCTTGCATATTTGAGCTAAAGAAATAAATTGGTGCCTCTATTTTTTGATCATTGAGTTGTGTTAAAACAGCTGCATAGGATGTCTCGGTGGCCATAGTATACAAAGTAAAATCTTTAGAAAAATCCGGGGTATTCAATGCTGGTGCATTAATGATCGCTTGTTTGATTGCCTCAAAGGCTTATTTCTCTTTATGCCCCCATTTGAATACTAAATTCTTCTTGATCATATTTTGCATAGGTAAAACAATTAAAGAAAAATCAAGAATGAATCTTTTAACAAAATTGATCTGTCCAAGAAATGATTGCATGGATTTTTTGTTATGAGGTAAAGAAATATCAGAAATTTCTTTCACTCTATCTGGATCAATATATATACCATCTTTTGACACAAAAAATCCTAAGAGTTTTCCTTCATCTAAAGCAAAGAAAGATTTCTTCAGATTTAAGGAAATACCAAACCTTCTACATCTTTCAAATATTTGCTTTAAATCATGTAGATGATTAGCTCTCTTTTTTGAAAATACTGTTATGTCATCAAGATAAACCACAACTGATTTATTGATCAGACCTTTAAATGCTATGTCCATGGCTCTTTGAAAAGTTGCTCCTGCATTTATTAGACCAAAAGGAATTTTCTGATAAGCATAAGTTCCCCATTTTGTTCTGAAAGTTGTTTTCAATCTGTCATCTGGATGAACTAAAACTTGATTATAGCCCGAAAATCCATCGAGAAAAGACATAAGTTCAGAACCAACTACCTTTTGAAGTATCTGTTCCATGGTTGGCAATGGGAAATTGTCTTTTAAACATGCCTTATTTAAATTTCCGAAATCAATACAGATTCTTATATCACCATTCTTCTTCCTTACAGGTACCATATTGGAAACCCAATTAGAGTGCCTGACTGGAAAAATGATTTTGGCTTTCAAAAGTTTATTAAGTTCTGATTTGATTTGACTTTCGAGATTTGGATGAATCTTTCTCAACTTCTGTTGAACAGGTTTAATATCAGGAAGCATTGGAATCGTGTGTTGAATAACCGAAGTATCATATGTTTTTAGATCATCATAATTCCAAGCAAAAACGTTTTTATACTTGTTCAGAAGTTTAATGAACACATTCCTTTACTCTGGTGTTAAATTGAGTCATAAGTTAACGTTTTGAGGTTTAGAATCAGAACCAAGATTTACTAATTCAAACTTCAAAGTAGAACTTTGAAGTTTAGCATTAGTGACTTTCTTGAATCTGTCTTTAATGTCATATAAATCCTCTAATTTAACAACAGATTTCGGAATGGGATTTTCATTATCTTTTGAAGCAATTTGTAAATCATGATCATCTTCATCAATAATTTTCTCATCATATGATTTCTCTGAAGTCATGAAACTTAAAATATCTTGATCATGATAGAATACTCTTTAGTTTGTAACATTGTCTGGGACAGATGGACGAAAAATTAATTCTACAGAAAATCTATCAGGACTGCAATCTTCAGCAAGTAGGAGTTTAGATGCAACATTAGCTAACAAGTCAGCTGATGTATTCTGATTCCTAGGAATAGGAGAAATATTGAATGCTAAAAAATGAGTGGTGAGATCTTATACTAGGGTTTGATAGTGTTTAAGATGTCCTGAAAGGCAATGAATAGTATTCCTAACTTGTTTTATGAAAATTTCGGAATCACCAAAGACTTTCAAGTATTTAACATCTAACCCTATAGCTTTATAAAGTCCTTGAACCAAGGCTTCATATTCTGCGGTATTATTAGTACACTCAAATTCTAACCTACACGACAACATGGTTTTCTCTCCATATGGATCAATTAAGATGCATCCAGCTCCAGCTCCATCACTAGACTTTGATCCATCAAAATATAACGACCAAAATAAAGATTTATCTAATGACTTATCTACAATTACATCAGAAATATTTACAATTCTGGAAGAATCAGATTGTGAAAATTTTTCTATTTGAGAAACAAAAGTATTTACAGAAAAAGGTGATTGAGGTGCTTCGAAGTTTCCAAGAAATGATTCAACAGAATAACCTCCAAGAATATTGTTGTTGAATGCCACAGGCTCATTAGGTTGTTCGAATTCAGTGACAGTGTGCGTCATATGTTTTTCTCTTTCAATTTTGATTTGATTTGGTTTCCCTTTGTAGGGAAGCCACATATGTGAAT
Organism: Pinus albicaulis; assembly: GCA_034641835.2. Lineage (NCBI taxonomy): Eukaryota > Viridiplantae > Streptophyta > Pinopsida > Pinales > Pinaceae > Pinus > Pinus albicaulis. Next base: position 730,145,190 of record CM076578.1, on the reverse strand, counting down.
AATCAGTTGAGATATAACCATTAAGTTTTGTAGACCAGTCCCTGCTTAAGATTAATCCATAGAATTTAGGAATATCAGCAATCAAAATATCAATTCTTTGGACAATCCTAGGATCAGAAGCTAATCTGATAGTAACTGAATTGATTTCTCCTACAACTTGAACTTTAGAGCGATCCAATTGAACGATATGAACTGCTGATTTCTGTGGTTCGATATTCAATTTGGCACAGATAGAAGTAGGCATTATATTGGAGGAGGCTCCAGAATCAATCAAACAATTGTGCAGATTTTTATTGTACATCTCATAAGTCAAAAGAAAATGAGGAGTTTGAGAATTTGATTTTTCCCTAATGAGCACAATATCAGTAGCATCTATCTTATCTGGTGGCTTACCAGCTCCCCTAGCTTCTTTTGCAACTACACCGCTTGGTAAAGGAGAAATTGGTGTAGCGTTTAATTCTTTCAATAGCAACTTTTGCTGGTGTTTTAGTTTGCTGAGTTCATGTAAGGAAATGTTGGCTTTGATCTTTTTCATGTCCTCGAAAATGTTGTATTCCATAGGATCTGACACTACTAAAGTCTTTGCTATTGATATAGGAGGATTAGAAGAGGATGGCTGATTTTGAGTAGGTAATGGAGAAGTTTTCTTTACTGGGGATTTGTCTTTGGTACTTGGAGTTGTAATTTTCTTTTTAGGAACTATTTGCACTGGTTCCGATATAGATTTACTCCTAGTACTTACAGGCATAGCTTCTTCACTATCAGAATTAGGGAGAATAAAATCCCACATTCCATTCAATTCAGCTATTTCTTCATTTTCATCTTCCTCATATGATACTAGAGATGTATCTTCTTCTTCTTCCTCTTCTTCTGATTCTGGATTAGAAATTGTATTAGGAGGTTTAGATTCAACTTGGTTTCTTCTAAAATTTCGAAATGGTTTCTTGGTAGAAGTTTCAACTACTTGTTTTTTAATTTCAACCATTTCATTTGACATGGTTTTAAGTACTTTCTGTAAACCTTCCATGTCGTATGGGTCTTTGGCCTTTTTATTTGAATCATCTTTGAAGCTGAATTTCTTTGATTTCCTTTCCTGGATATCATTTTTCTTTTCTAGAGAAATAATTCATTTTTCTACTGCAATAGCTTCTTTCATATTTTCGGCTAATGTAGGCTTTGCAGCTCTGTCTATGAAAATTGCTATGTTTGAGAGTAAGACAGTTATGTACCATTCAATTCTGACTTGTTCACTAGGCCTTGAATCTGTGTGAATTTTGTTCAAGAGTTTGTTGAATCTAGTGTTGAATTCTTTAATGGGTTCCTTGGGTTCTGCTTTCAAATTTGAGAGATCATTGATTAAAGTAGCTATTGATCTGTCATCTCCAAATTTGGTTAAAAAATGATCTGCAAAAATGGCCCAACTTGTTATGGATCCCGAAGGTAAAGAAAAGTACCATGATCCTGTTGCTCCTTGAAGAGTATAAGGGAATAGTCTGACTACAACATCTTCATGTGTGACTCCATTCAAATTTATAGCCAGCATAAAGTTATTGATATGTTCTTGACCTTGAATGTTAAGATCTGGGCTAAACTTTGGAAGCCATTTTCCAGGATTGTCTGGTAAATCATGTAAAGGTGCAGCCATGTTGACTGCCCCTGGAGTAGCCCATGGTCTAGCCATTATTGGAACAACTATTAGAGGAGTAGTAGAAACTGGTGGTGTTTGAATAGAAGTTGTTGGAATAGATGATGTTGAGATTGATGATGTTTGAGCGGATGATGATTGAGGAGATGATGTGGAAACAATTTTACTTTGTTGAGTTGGGATTTCAGAAACAGGTATTTGAATATTAGATGTTGAACTTATATCACTTACTGATTCCGATTGAGTTTTTCTTGTCTTGACTCTACTAGGTAAAGGGAATTCTTTCGGAGAAATACCAAGTTTTTCACTTTGAAGCCTAGTAAGAGGTTTCGAAGAAACAAATTTTGAAGTTACACTAACTTCAAATATTTCAGACTCTTCTAGAGATAATGAGAATCCTTTCAATTTATGAATTAAATCTTGAACTTCAGGAGACTCAGGATTTTGATTGTCTGAATGTTTTGAGATTTTGGTAGTGGGTGTATGAATATTCTTCGTAATTTCTTCTATAGGATTTTGAATTTCAAAAGAAATTGAAGAAGTTGATGAGGATGTTTTTCTCTCAGGATGGCTTGTGGATAAAGATTTACTTGCCATTCATAGCTCAGGCCCTCCTTCTAGCGCCAAAAATGTTGAAGCCTAGAAAATCTCTGCTTCAAACATCGGGGAAAACCACCCGGTCGGGACCTTAAGACAACTCCTTTTCCGTTTGGTATGGTGGCTCTGACTGGATTTAAAGGACCAGTTTCCTTATAACTAAATGGATTGGTTTGGATGGGTGGAAATGGGACTAAATTAACTGAAATAAAACTATCTAATTTAAACTAAATACTGATAAAGAAATTCTAACACTAACCCGGGTAATTATATGTGAATACAACTTAAGATTGTTCCAATTTAACAATAACCATGAAAATGTGTTATTATTTAAATTGAAATGTGCAGAAACAAATAAAGATAACTCTGTTTAAGAAATTAAACAGAGTTGTATTAGCATATTGCATTCATCATTGTATACCATCTATATATATTTATGAAAGATAACGTTTCAATTATACTCAGAAATGATATATAAAAAGAAGCGTTGTGAAAACAAATATATATAAATGATAGCAATTTTTAAAGCGAATATCATAAGACAAAAGAAATCAACAGTGAACAGATAGAAATACCTTATTCATCTTGAAGACTTTCAAATGAAATCTGATACTCTAATCCAGTAACTCTGATGCAAAATCAAATTCCAAGGTACATAAATGCAACACTTCAAAGATAATTCCGCATGAAAATCACCAGATGTGATCCTTTTTAAAAATATATAAGACAATGGAGTACAGAAATGCAATCTCCAAGTCAAAAATATTAAGATCTAGGACCCTTCTCTAAATGCATGAGAAGGGTTTAAATACTACTTAGCTAAATCTAAAAATAGTCTTATTACAAAAATTAAGGATTCGGTTCAATGACCGTCCTTTTCCTAGGCTAAAATACAATAAAATTAAAACTAAATCTAACTATCTATGAACTTGATCTTTAAACTTGCAGGCATCTAGCATAGTTTTGAGAAGATGCGGTTGACCGACTTCAGAATTCAACTGTCCTGAAAAGACAGAGTCGGCAAGCGTAGGCGCAATCTTCTCTGTAGCATTGATGATACAATTAAGCGCACTGTGCTGACTGTGTGGCTTCACCAAGTACGTCCAGTATGAGTCCCAATTTAATCTTGTCAGCCCTTGGATTGATTTTTCTCTTTCTTCTGCCTTTTGCCTCCATTCTGTTTGCAGTTGATGTGCCTGTGGGAGATATCCTGGAACAGTTTCTGGAATCAAATCAGCTTTGTGTAAATTGTCATTTACACAATCAGTAAGAGTGTTTGCCGTTGTAGCCGCCTCCTCTGCTGTCTTCTCTTTGTGCATTTTCCTTTATTGGAGCTTTTTGCTCTGTTATTAATTTTGAAATTTCATCTTGATTTTGCTTCACCATTTTCTCATATCATACTTTAGCCAAATTAGTTTCTTTTTTATCGATTTGACCTTTCGCAGTAATTTTTCTCTGTGCCGAACACGCTCCACATATTTTTCCTTACTCAGCATTAAGTGCCTTGAATCTGGTCAATGTTTCCTCATTTTGTCTTACAGTTATTTCAAGTCTCTTCGACTCCCGACTTTTCTCAAGAAGAGCTTTATGTTTCTCTGAGAACTCTTGACCTCCAACAGCTTCTTCAGTAACTTCTAAAAGCTCTATAGAGGATAATTTTGGCAAAATTACATACCTTATCTTGTGGTAGAAACTGTGTCAATTTTCCCACTTGGATATTTGAACTTGTGAACAGCGTCTAAAACATCCTTTTTTGGTACTGTCCACCCGTGTTTGTTTTTCTTCAATGGTTCATCTCTTTTGGTCCATTCCTGTGTGCATTCTGACAAATTCGCATGTTCTCTGGCAAATTCTTTCATAAATTGCTTATTATAAGGCGCATGAGGTTCCGGCAACTTATACATCAGCCTCACGTCTTCCGTGGTGAATGACCCGATTAGCTCTTCAGATGGAGTTCTGAATTGTCTGTCTGAAATATCGGTGCTGTCCAGCACCCATTTCACCATGTCCGTATATGGGAGAATCCTTGGCCTTGCTGCTATCCTATGGAGAAATGAACAAGCCAGTTCTTTGAGGGTTGCTTCAGATGTATTACTAGAACCTGCTGTAGCCACAACTTTCATCACCACAGGATTTTCTTCTTCTAACAGATTATACATTCCTTCCCAAGTGGATATACCGGCATCCTTATTACAAGCGGTGTCTGCATACCGCGAAGCCATTTCTCTGTTTTCAGAATTCGAGCTCTTCTCCTTCTTACCCATAGTGTTTAGTGAAAGCTTTGTATAGACGTTTGCTCCTTCGTGCCTGCGTTTTACGAGTTAAATGAGAGTAATGGCATGAGAAAGTTGATGAGACTGTTTTAAAATGTGAAGGCGGATGAAATATATTATTTTAATCGTGAAACAACTTTCAATCAAAACAAAATCTCATTTACCATTAATTGTCAATCCAATCATTTAATCTAATCATTAAAGCGTATAACAGATTTGATATATGGGAAGATTGCCTTTGGACAACGTGCCTTTATGAATCTGCGACATTGCGATCTGCGATTTGCTGCGCAATATCACAATATCGCAATGTCGCAATATCGCAATATCACAAAATGAAACCATCGCAGTTATGCAAAATAGCGCAAAAGCGCAACTTGCGTAATAGCGCAAAAGCGCACATCGCAAATCTCGCAAAAGCGCGAAATTGCAGACAGCGCAAAAGATATTCATTTAACTTTTCTGTTTTCTGCGCTATGCGATCTGCGACCAATATGTTTATTGTATAGGCTTTTTGGGATCGCATTATCGCAAAAGCGCAAAATCACATTTTCAGTTTTAAAAAAGATATATACCATTTTGCGATGGATGCGCTATTTTGTTTAAAGAACAATTTTATTGTAATCTATCATAAACTTAAGTGTTTCTTAATGTTCTTTCTAAGGGATTTCCCTAAGTTTATGATAGAAAATTTTATTTGAAAAGGAAAACAAATCCTAATTGATTTTTTGGATTTTTTAACTAAGGGTCCCCATTTATTTAGTATTATTACTAATATTAAATAAAAGGGGGGTTGTTGCTGGTCACAACAATTGGCGATTCACTGAAAGAAACAGTTATCTCTAAAAAAATAAAATGAACACTATATCTTTAGTAAGTAAATATTTTTAAAGATAATGAAAACTATCTTAGGATAATTCAAATAAAATGTAACTATGAAAAAGAAATAAAAAATCATTCACAATTTCTTTCTAATTCCTTAAGAACAAAATCATTTTGGGTTATCTCAAGCTTTGATTGGTGTTAATAATGAAGTAAGTGGATTTCTCCAAGTTTTGGTTTTATAATATACTCTATTTCCATAGGTATTGCCTCTGCTGCCAGCAAACGTTCATAGTCTCGACAGGGTTACCTTTAAACCATTAACCATTCATTGTCCCATCCAACTAAAATTATGACTTTTTAAAAAATAAATTCATAAGACCTATTATCTCATGTTTTTTTCCTTTACTTATTTTTTATTTTAAGAGCCATTGTCCTGGTTTGGTAGCCAGTTAATAACAATGCCATTCACTAGTTATAATTAAACTGAACAAGCTGGCTCGTGATGAGACCCCTTGTCTTATATTTATAAGCCATTACCCTGTTTTGGTATGCAATATTGGTAATGTCAGTTTTATTATTCCTTATGAACATGGTAAGTCGGCTCATAATGAGACCTCTTATCTCTTTAAATTTTCATATAATTTCTTAGAATTACATTCTAAAAAATCACAACTTAAATGGATGGGGTGAAATAGTTTTATCCTTAAGAATCAATGGATGACAATTTTCAGAGTTTTTTTAGTTCCAAAACTTTGAAAAATATTTACTTTTACAGATAACCTTTCTCTGCTCAATAAACTTATGATGATTTACATTCTTCTCAAGTTTTCAAAAGATCATGCAAATGATTGGAATAATTTTTCAAAATTTAACATCTCATTTTAAACTATCCAAAAACTGTGGTCATTACTCTAAAAATTCTTATTTACACAAAATAAATATTTATAATATTCTTCCGAAGAAATTTTCTTAAATAGTAAACAGTCAATTAGAGACTCATTAATAGCCTTTATTTTCAAAAACAAAAACAATCAAAACTCTGCAGAAAGAAATATGTACAGTTTAAGAAGGGGTTACCTCCTTATGAAAAGAATTTCTTCAAGATAAGCCCATTTACAGGAAGAGATTCTCTCTTACCTGTTAGATCTTGGGGTATGAATGTATTTGAGCCTATCTTCTCAACGATCTGAAATGGTCCAAGCCACATTTTCTGAAACTTGGTATGTTTACCTTTTTCTTCGTGTGCTTTATCCCATTTCAGAACAAGATCACCAATTGACAAAAATTTTGAGCCGATAGAACTTGCATCAAAAGAAGATTTTACAAGCTGTTGATGTTTTTCATGAATAATTTTTGCTTTATCCCTATCTTCTTCTAGTTTAAGGATTTGATCATATCTCAATTGAATGGATGAAGAAGGATTTTCTTCAATAAATTGCACTAGGGCTAATGATGGAAGAGTTAAATTTGATGGTATCACAGCTTCTTTTCCATAAACCAAATTAAAAGGTGAGGTCCCTATTGAAGCTTTTTCAGTGATACGATCAGCCCATAATTCAAAAATTAAAGACTTGTGCCAATTCTTTTGATTTTGATCAATGGTCCTTTTAATGATTTTGATAAGGTTTTTGTTAGTGGATTCAGCCAAACCATTACCTTGTGGATAATAATTTGCTGAATATTTTAATTTAAAACCTCTTTTGACTGCAAATTCTATTAAACTATTTCCAGAGAAGTAAGATGCGTTATCAAAGACTAGAGCGTTAGGTACACCAAACCTGGTTATGATGAATTGATCTATGAAATCAATAATTGCATCAGAATTGGCTACCTTCAACGGCATTGCCTCTACCCATTTTGTAAAGTAATCAGTTGCAGTAAGGATGTACTTGTGCTGTTTGGAAGAATGAGGTACTATCTCACCAATAATGTCAAGTCCTCATTGTTCAAATGGTTGCTCAATAGTCACCGGTTGCAAAGGAAAAGCTGGTTTCCTTTATCTTCCACTTGCAGTTTGACAAATTCGGCACTTCCTTACGTAATCATGCGTATCTTTAAAAAGGGTAGGCCAGTAATAACCAGCACGAATTATTTTGTGAGCTGTGGTATCACCTCCAAAATGACCTCCTGCTGGTCCATCATGCAACTCCTGCAAAACCTTTTCAGCTTCAGTTTTTTCAAGACATCTTAATAAAATTGAATCATAATTTTTCCTAAATAACACATTATCAATGATCTCATATTTAATAGCCTTTAACCTTAAAGCGCATTTACTCTTATAGCTGAGATTAGTAGGAGCATACCCATTTTTCAAGTAATAGATAAGATCAGCATACTGAGATTCATAATCTGTAACACTTATCTGACTTGCTTGAATATCTTGATTTGGATCTTGATTTTCTGGTATGTTATGAGCTCCTGCCAATAATCTGCAAAAACCTTGTCCTCTAACAATCTTAGCTGGTTTTATATCAATATCATATTCTTGCAAGGCTGTTACCCAGTTAGCTCTCTTTTCTCCTACTTCTTTTTGAATTAATAATTGCCTCACTGCAGAGAATGGGACAATGATTTTTGTATGCGTTTTCAAGAGAAAAGGTCTGAAATGTTTGATTTATTTAAACACAACAAAGAATTGTTTTTCAACATCGGAATAATTAAGCTCAGCTCCTTGCAGATTTGAGCTAAAGAAAGAAATTGGTGCTTCGATTTCTTGATCATTGAGTTGTGTTAATACAGCTGCATAGGATGTCTCGGTGGCCAAAGTATACAAAGTAAAATCTTTAGAAAAATTCGGGGTATTCAATGCGTAATGATCGCTTGTTTGATTGCTCAAAGGCTTCTTTCTCTTTATGCCTTACTTGAATACTCAATTTTTTTTGATCATATTTTGCATAGGTAAAACAATTTGAGAGAAATCGGGAATGAATCTTTTTACAAAATTGATTTTCCCAAGAAATGATTGCATGGATTTTTTGTTATGAGGTAAAGAAATATCAGAAATTTCTTTCACTCTATCTGGATCAATATATATACCATCTTTTGACACAATAAATCCTAAGATTTTTCCTTCATCTAGGGCAAAGAAAGATTTCTTTAGATTTAAGGAAATACCAAACCTTTTACATCTTTCAAATATTTGCTTTAAATCATGTAGATGATTGGCTCTCTTCTTTGAAAATACTATTATGTCATCAAGATAAACCACAACTGATTTATTGATCAGACCTTTAAATGCTGTGTCCATGGCTCTTTGAAAAGTTGCTCCTGCATTTATTAGACCAAAAGGAATTTTCTGATAAGCATAAGTTCCCCATTTTGTTCTGAAAGTTGTTTTCAATTTGTCATCTGTCATCAGTTCTTTATCCTATGGAAAATTTTGAGACCTCGTTACCTTCAGGGGGAACACAAGGTTAGTCAGGGGATTCTCCCGCCTATGATCCATTTAGCCAAATCCACAATATATTTTTATCCTCCTTTTATTTACTAGATTTGCAAAAGTTTACTAATAACCCCATCCGTCATGATCCATAGTGGCCACCCATGTTTGTTAAATTATTGTCGAATATTCCCAAGTTTGAAGGGAGAATCCGTCCGCCCACATTACCACCTATAACTTGTGGAGTTTTTCTAATTATTTAGTGGATGATTATATTAAACTTTGCTTGTTCCAAGGTACGTTAACTGGGGATGCCCCAAAGTGGTACATAAAGTTATATACTACATCCTACAATGACTTCTTTCGACTGTGACCTCTTGTCCAAATTCAAACAAGATTATGCCACGTTAATTTCTAATCACATTCATGAGTGGTGTCGTCGGAAGAGGTTATTGAGAACCAATTTACCTGATGAAATCTTATGTAAATGGTTCATTCATTCTCTCTGACATCAAATTTCCAAGGATGTGCCTATTTTTAGAGTTGTTACTAAGGAAAAAATCGATTTTAGCTACCCAACAATTGGATTTTATCTATTCACAGTTAGGTACGTTATATGAATCGTTTCCTAATGCCCCTAGGACTTCTATTGACCCTCCCAAACTTGTTCCTGGCCCACATTTTGATGGCGTGATTGGGTTTGTTTCTGATTCCATCAGCCAACTTGCTGCCCAACTTGGGCTATTGATTATTACATTTCAAGCCCCAACAAGTGTGTCTGGCTCTGATAAAGCACCCCCTCTTTAGTTGTCCACCAATGTTCTCAAGGTGAAGTCCACTCAACTGAAGAAAAGCCAACAATCGAGTTGTAAAAATAATAATAAGAGAAATAAACAAAAGAATAAAAATTCTTAGGAGTCTCAACCCAACACTTAGAATTAGGGAGGGGGCACTAGCGAACGTCGTCTTAAAGTCACTTTCCCATGTAAAATTTTTCAAGATGAGCACCTTACTTATGAGTTCCCTCAAAGGGATGAAGTCCATAGGCTTCTTTCACAACCGTCTACCATTAGGGGAATTTTGAGGTCTAAAATAGGTCTCCTAATAAAATGGTACAAAAAAAATAAACTTTATAAGAACCAATAGGATTCAAGATGATGATGTCAACCATGGGGGATGATTCACCATTTTTGGAGTAAACAAGTAAAAAGATTAAACAATAATAAAATAATAAAACTACTTTTTCAACTCATATTTTCAACTTATCTCCCTAAGCTTTGACTCAAATTTCGAGTGGGAGTACTCATTTGATGCAAAATTTAATTCCTCATCCAATTATTATCCATGTTGCATACTTTCGATGGACCTTGCTACACGAAAAATGTGAAATACATGAAAAAAATATTATTGCAATCATTTTTTTCATGTTTTTCTCATTTTTCATGTAGAAGGGTCCATTGAAGTATGAAACATGGGTACTGTTTGGATGAGGAATCAAATTCTGCATCCAACAGGTGTTTCCACTTGAAATTTGAGTAAACTTATAGGGAGATAAGTTGAAAATATGAGTTGAAAAATAGTTTTTTTATTTCTTCCCTCTAAAATTTGATGATGTAATCTAATCTTATTTTATTATTTCCACTATTATTTTATAATTTCCTTAGGAGGCCCATTTTATACCTCAAAATTCCCCTAATTCTCAGCAACCTGCCATTTTGAGTCATCCATTCCCTGCACAACCTCAACAAAATATGGTTGCTCAAACTCCTCGACCTCCACAAGGGGGAAATAAGGGGTCTTCTTCCCATCCCCCTCATAGTTCATCCATCTTTAGGTGCAAATAAGATGTAAAAGTGACTACGTGAGCCAAATCCTTTGATGTTCCAGAGTCAAGTTTTCCTTCTAAGGACTCACCAGCTCCACCTCCCTCCACTAGCCCTCTCACTTTAGATAAGCCTATGGAACCCGTTTATAACGCCCCCTAAGGGTGATCTCCGTAAGAATTCACACAATCATTTTTCCAGGGTTGTTGAGCATTATAGTATTATTGAAGATCTTTCCCAAGCTCCTTATGCCATGTCTGCCCTAGAGGTTTTTCAAAGTTGTCATTGATAGTCCAAAGCCTTGTTGTCTGTGATTAGTGGGTTGATTTATCTAACTCATGTCTCATCACTTTTAATGCTGAGAAAGTCTCTCCTTGCCTTTCCCATCATGTTTTTTTTTTTTCAAATCATTGTGAATTTTTTTTCAGAAGAATATTCATTGCACTTTGGTGGATGAAGTCTCTTCCACGTGTGTTATGTCAGCATCATGCTAGAAGGCTCTTGGCTCTCTGTCACTCGCATGTACAACACAACTCTCCAATCCTTTGACAACCATAAATTTTTACCTAAGGGGGTTCTTCCAAAGTTTTCCATCGATTTAGGGGGAAAAATAGTATATGTCGATGTTGAAGTCATCGAAACTCCTTTGGAATATAACCTACTCCTTGGTTGTAGTTGTTTCTATGCCATTACCGTAGTGGTATCTTCTGTGTTCCATGTACTTTGATTTTCTCATGAAGGAAAGATTGTGACCATTGACCAACTAGATTATTGTGTGCCATCGACCCAAATTTCCACTACTCAGAATTCATTACCACTTGTGGGAGATAACCTTGGTCAATATGAGAGTTTTTGTGTGGGCTTATTTAAAAGCTCATATCTTATTGGGGTATTTCCTCAATTACCACCGCTCGACATTCCTTCTTTCTCTTTGAAAGCTCCTATGCATATGATATCTTCTATACTTGTGGACCCCATAGGCCTCTTGATCCTTGGGTGGTTTCTCATTCTTTTATGGAAGTTGATCATACTAGTGAGAATCCTCTAGAACATATTGTCGAAGAGATTTCCCCTATGATAGTCCCTTCAATACCTCCAGATGTTGGTAAAAAACGCCATCACAATATGGAATATGACTAGGATCCTTTTCCCATACGAGCCATCACTTTGCATGTTCCACATGACTTCCTCGATGGAAAACACCCTCGGCTAGTCAACTTGGAGGTCATGGATCTACCTATTGATCATCATAGGGAGATTATTCCTCTTCCTGCCTCTAGTATCCCCGATTTGGAAAAAGTAGAGCTTGGAAACACAAATCTTGGAACGATTCAGGGGGCACCTGCTCGACCTCCTTAGAAGTTACACCCTTGGACCGAGTCAAGTATTGGGCTTCTATTACTAAGCTTGCTAATGAATTGTCGAACTCCTTACCACCTGTTGACGAGCATATTTTACCTCCTTTATGTCTTGATCCTCCCTTATGTCCTCAGGTTAATTTCGAGAGTGCAACTATGTTAGAATATCCCTCGCATGGTCAAACTTTCTGAATTGGGAAATTTGAATTCATTTGGTATGGATCTACCCTAATGAGCCATATGGTTCTATCAATCTCCATGAGTTTTCATATAAAAAACCTTGGCCTGTGCTTTGGGCACACTTTAGCGTGACCTACCAGATTGCATTGCACTTGTACATATTTTACATAGTAGTGTGATGTTTTTACCCTTTTTTACTTCATCCATGTTTTAATTCTTTCATTATGTGATTTAAACATGGGTCTAGTATTTTTGGATGGTTTTTATAGGATAGGGTGGAATTTTTATTGCGACATCCATTGGATCTTAGGTGTGTTTCTCTTGAACCTGGTATATAGTGGTAGGTCATTTTAGCCATCTCTAATGCATTATTAACTGGTAGTGCCATATTAATGCCTTTGGTTCGACCCCGTCAAGTTGCGACTTTAGCCTCTTTCATTTATGCATGTCATTGCTTGGTGGTAGAACTTACCTGATCATGAATACCTTAGTTAGCACCTATTTTCCATATTGGTGTCCATGTAATCATTTTAACTCCTTTTTGGAATTCCTCCTTCTGACCTGCCATGACCTAGAATTTGAGCCACATGTCCTATTCTATAGAAATTATACAAACATATGTATATCAATGGATTCAATCCGATAAAGGAATGTACTAAAGCTATATATTGAGTCCTTCTACAAATCAATTGAGGAAAAATAAACACGATCACCAATCACAACAAGTACAGAAAGAAGAAAATCAAACCACAACACAGATAATTTCCTGGGGAAAGCTTACTGCTCAAAACCCATCTATCATATATAGTATATTCCACAAGGAATCATGAAAAAATTACAATGCACTCTTCTCGCAAGAGTCTCCTACAATCTGCCTATCGTCTCACACTGATCCAGACAAAATTGGGCCAACACTTACCAAAATATCAGCCTATCTTAAGCCTACCTTGCTCACACAATTCTTAATGAATGAAATCCCTGTTCTTTAGGAATTTCAACCTTCCTCAATTGTGTTGAGTATCATGGTAATCCTATGGTGTTTTAACTACGTTTGGGAAGTCTACTAATATCATAACTGATAGTTAAATTCCTTTTAACCTTTGTCTCAACTCGATCTCCACTAGAATTGACATGCATGCAACTATTAATATTAAATTATTAGTTGCATGGCATATCACTGATTTTGAATTAAATATGATTTAATTCACTTTGTTGGGGTTCCTATGTTTTGGCAGGTTTGGAAATACCAAAAGATAAGACAACATCAAAACCACTTTCGGACCTCAGGATCTAGCCCTCCTGGGTCCAGAGAGGGATTTCTCTATAAAGGCAAAGATATGTATGTCTTTGAAGTTCAGTTTTAAGGTATTAGGCTAGTTATGGGCACAAGGGTTGTTGTTTGTTTGTTTGGTTGTTGGGAAACATGAAAGAAAGGGTTCAATGTAAGACAAAGAGGTGAGCAAAGAGGATTTTGGAAAAGGGGAGATCAATCAAAGAACACTCGAGACCATTGGGAAATGGAGTCATAAAAGGGTTTACTTGCTATTCAATACCTAAGGCTTTCAAATGGGCTAGTCATCTAAAACACATGATCTTAAAAGATGATAGTGTGGAATGAAATGATAAGGAATGAAGGTGAATAACAAGGAAACCTTCCGAGGTGGCTACCTAGGAGCTGATCTAGGGACAGGACATGCCTTAACTATCTATGAACAAATTCCTAAAGAGGCTAACTCTTTAGACAAGGGAAAACATTAAAGATTTAACACAAAGGTCAAGCCTGAGATCAGAGAAAGGCTTTGAACTTTCAATGCTTTGAAATTCAACTTAAGGGAACTTAGAAAGGTTTAACAGTTAGAAAGGGACCCTAGTGACATAGAATCAACTATATTCTCCCAGTATCCCGATTCTTTCAATTAAAACCAGACAAGAATATCGAAGAACTAACTCTTGAATTCACACATCAGCAAGCAGTGATAACCATCTACTATACTGGTTAAATTACCTAGAATTAGTTCTTTTATTGCACAATTAGTGGAAAAAATCAAAGATAAGAAGAGCAGGGAGAATTAGGGTACCATGCGAGGGCATATCCTAAGCCAGATTTCTGATTCTTATCAGAGAAATGAAATATGATGAATTACAGAAAGAAAACAGAGACAAAGGTAGAAAACATCACCGCTGCTTTAAATCAGGATCAAAAGAAATGCACTTGTCATATTAAAGAGCAACACCAGTCATATACAACATTTTCCAACAACTTGATATTTAGTCTGAAATCATCTCCTCAGCCTATTTTACAACTGATATACCCAGAACTATGTCTCAAGAGAAACAGCTTACAATCCACGGTTATCCAAGCAACAACCCTTACAATGTATTTTTTCAAGAGTTTTGTAGCTGAAAGAGAGGTAGAGGAGGTATAAGGAACTTTAAATGAAACATTAAAACAGAAGTAGAAGAGTTCTTAAGACCCATTCTGCTTTAATATCCCTTTATTGACTCTCGATACTCTTTGGGTGAAAGAGTAGTCTTCGACAGGCTGATAGTAACTCCAGGTATGTTCTTTGATGTACTTTTCGGCTGTAGTTCTCTGTAGTACTCTGGGACAAGAAAAGGCAGATAAATGACTTCAGGTCTGCCATGCTATGCAACAAATGATCTGGCAGTCTTAGGACTACTATCAGGGCGATTATCTTTAGGAACTCGATGTAGAATAAAAAAAAATATGGGAACTCGTCCTTTCTTGGGAAAGAAACTTCTGCTGATGTGAAACACTGATGTGGTCTATTTCTGTGCTTTTAGGCCTCATTAGGCCTTTTGTGTCAATCATAAGGTTTTCAATCTTGTACATTCACCCTTTAAACACTGAATTAAAGCTTAAAATATTCAATAACATGATTTAAATCTCTTTAATTCTTCGCTGATACTATTTGCCGCTTCTGTAACTGTCTCTGTCTGTGAATGCGCAGGTTTAATGGTGTTGGAGGTTTTCAACAGAGTTAATAAATTATATTGGAATGAAACATGTGTTTAAAATCCCCTCAGGAGTCTTTCCCTACGATCTCTGGCTCTGAAAAAGCTTCCTTTGTGCTCTGTGTCACTATGACTGTGACTGTGAGAAATAACGGTTTTCACCATCTGTAATCCTGCAAAACACAAAAACTTGTTAAGAAAGTCCATGGGGGAGTGGAGATGGATGCTGTGGAAGACTGTGGGAATGGCAACGCAGTAATGATGGATGAGGTGAATGCAGTGGAAGACGGCTGAAAATGCTGTGAAACGGTGGAAGCATGATCTGATGAAGGTCTGATGGAGAAATGGTTGTGGACCATTCGATCATATCAGGTAGTAGTGATTGACGGTTGTGATTCGCCGGAGGGATTTCATTTAGAAGGTCAGATGGAATGAATAAAATTTTTAATGTAAAACATAAAATTTTAAACCTTTGGGAAAATTACAAAGGAAATGGATGAAAATGAATGAAATCGGGCGTTGAATGGTGGGACTGGCATGGGCGGAGGGCGATTGAGTGTGGACCGTTAGATCTCAGGAGGGGATCAACAGCTGGGATCATCCGATGAAACTCCATGGAAGACCGATTGAAGAAAGTTAAATGGAAATGCGATGGAATTGGAACCGTTGATTTGTTCAGATGAACAATTGATATTGATGATGGGGCTTTTGGGGGCGAAGGAGGGAAAGGTGGTTTTGACTAGAAAAACCATTGGTGTCGCGCTGCCTCTGAGTGGTTTTAAAATTCCCCCCAAAAAATGTGATATATGTCGCCGCTTGCCACGTGTCCTTCCAAAACCGCTTATATCACGTGATTTTGAGACGTTAAAGTTCGGACGCGAGATTTACGTGATATGCTTCCTGGCCGTTGGATATGGAGCGATGAGATCTGACGGTGGAGGGTGGAGCATGATATGGAAATATGCGTTGTCAGTAATGGCAGGGAATGGCCCAGGCGGATTTGCTATGGACGTCCGATCTAATGATGGATAGTGGAGATTTAAGGAGAAAGCAGAGGCAAAAGGGTCAAATGAAATGGGTGGGAGAAAGGAGAGCCGTCGGATCAAAGGGAACGAATGGTGGGGATTCAATCACATTGGAGAAAGGCAAGGGCCGAAACTCCGAGGTTTGGACATTGCGATTACACGTGGACCATTGGATCAGTAGAAGAGCAACGGTGGAGATTGTTCGGAGGAGAGCCGATGGAGGGAAAATGGGCGGAGCATGATTCAATCTGGGCCGTTGGTTCTTGTGGATTCAACGGCCAGGATTAAATCGGCGGATCACGAATCGGAGGGGACAGAGGGTGGCACATTAAGATTTTGTGATTAGCGATTTTGCACTAGCCGTCGGATCGCGGAAGGGATCAACAATTAATATTCAATCGGGGGTTGATGAAATGATGTAATGGGCACGGTGAAGGTTTAGCGCTGGTCGTTAGATCTGAATAGATCAACGGCTGAGATCACAGCGGGGGCTAGTAGACCAAAACCTCATCGCATCAGAGAATTTCAGTTGACAAAGGAAATGCGCTCACATGGAACGCTTCGATTGTGATAAGCGCCCGGGGCTTTAGCGCATGGTCCTAGGCATGGGTCACATGGTGGGGAAGTGGTTAGGGGCTTAGGCCTGATATATGATAGAAAGTGGGTTTTAGGCCTAAAAAGAACGTTTTTTAAGGCTAAACAGTGGTTCCGGTAGGTGAATAAAGGGATTTTTTCACCAAATGAAGGGATTCACATGGTTTAAAAAGGGGAATTTGATGGTTTAGAAAATTTAGGAAGGGATTTTGGGGGTTTTTAGGGGGAATTTTGAGAAGGGAAAAAAAAGGGGTTAAAATGGGAAATCTACAGGGATACAAGGGGGCAGATGGAGGCTTTTTTGAGCATAATTTCTTCACAGACAGTGGGATTTTTGATGGAAACAGCAATAAAGATCTTTCTAAGGCAAAAGACACAAAGAGGCTTCAAGAGTGATATGTTTTTTGAGGAAATGTATCTCTTGATGACTCAGAAAAATTTTTAGCCACCTATTTTCTCTGTCAAAAATTTATAGGTCGCTAACACACTTGATCTCTCACTAGTGCAAAAAACAGTTACAACTAGTTCAACTGACTTTAAATCACCTAACCGAATTAACTGATTACTCATGCATTAAACTCATGCACTTAACTGCAACTTGAACTCTAAAACACATAGAATCACTCTGCATGCCTCACCAACCACCCTCAACTCGAAATTCATGAGCTAATTGAGTTTATCACACTCAGTTAACTATTACAAGTGATTATGAGATAATATTACATTTTATTGTCCAATTAGATTAAGGAAAAATTAAATTAGACGCTACACCAATTTAATAAATAAATTGAATTGCACACTAATGTATCACTAGGACCCATCACTACATGAATTGTGGTCCCACACTAGTGTAGGTGCTGTCATGTTGTTTTTGGATGCCAATTTCACTGTTTCTTGTTGCAAAATTCAACACTCCCTCTCAACAAGTAAGGAATGTCCTTGCATGCGACATGAAACTCTTTCATGCAACACTTATCTAGTGTTTCTCGTACATGCAAATATTGCATGCAACACTTCTTTAGTGTTTCTCGCACATGCAACACTTCTGAAACTAAATAGCCTCCAAACAATTGAATCAGTATAATGCATCCATCATCAGAGTCTTCTGACTGCTGGTACCTACTGCACATGTCTACTGGATTCTTTGCAATGTTGACATATGCATCCATGCACTCTGCATTGTTGCCAACTCTGATCTGTGCTCTAATATCTGACACCTGTCACTCTGATTTCTATCCTCTTGACATCTGACTGCATCAATCTAAATGATCCTGCTACTGCTGTAGTGTGGGATCCTCGTAGCCAGGTTCGATCCATGAGACACACCATCTCTAGGACCCTGCCCAAATTTATTCATGGGATTAATTTTGCAAATCGCCCCACATCACACCTGAACGTATGGCTACATGTACTCCCTTTGCCTATCTGGCTCAAAATTTCTCTACTTGAGTGGTTTGCGCCACTCCATTATCCTCCGCATGTGGCTGCTCCACATCTTGAGGTTCATTCTTTGGAACCAAGAGTTCCTTATCTGCATGAAAATCAAGCTCCCTCTCTGATCAGGAGTTCATAAATTTTTCTCAAAATTCAAAATTACAGGATTGGGTTGAAACTATGATGGTTGCGTAGATCTCGTCTTCCTGATTTTGGCTCTGTGAATGGTTTGAAAAACCGATGTCATATGAGGAATATATCATGTTCTGATCAAAATTCCAAACAGGTAAAATTGCGATAGTTTGACCAAGTTTGACTAGGATGCATAGTGAGAAAAAATGAAATATTCCAAGGAATATTCCTTCCTCAGAATCAATTACAGGTTGCCAAGTTTCAAAATTATATTTGTTGTACGAGGTTTTGGAGGAGCCAATCACAGTTTGACATGTGGCTAGCCCTGAGGCTGCCACGTGTCCCTACAACTGCACGTTAAAATTTTGATGGGTCTGCAGGGCTCGACCTCGAGACCTCCTTCCGTGCACACACAAGGTTTACCACCCGCGCTACACGTTGTTACTTAACATATTATGTCGACGAGTTTATGTTATGGTGTAATGCAATGGAGTTTTGGGGGTTGGGAACTCCTGGCGGTCCCAACCCGCTAGCAGTCCCCGGAGCAGTTCACATGGAAACAACAAACTCCAAAGATCGCGGTTAGCACTAACCTCGAACCCGCAGTCTCCGCCAGTAGTTTAATGTTATACATATCACATGGCAATGATTATTCAACCATTCTCTGCGCGGTTAATGAAACCCACATCTCAACCATGGTAACAAATCTTCAACCCACAATTATATGGCTTGGGTTCCACCAACAGTTGCGGTAACCCATGGGGTTTGGGGTTGGCATGTGGCCACCCCAACCACTAATAGTTATTGAAAATGGTCAATGTAATAGGAAGTTTTGAAAGCCTACCATTTCTGGCAGAAAAGCTATTTTAGCTCCAATTAAGTGGAGTTCTTCACTTTTAGTGGAGCTTTTACAAGTGAAATTGGGAAAAATTGTAGGAGGCCCAATTTTTGACCATTCTGAGTGAATGAAGAGTCATTTTTGACTAATTGGAGCATTTTGGAGCCATTGGTACATAGAAAAAATCCATTATATCAATGTAACTATATGTAATAGCAAAATTTTGAGCATAATTAAAGATGGGCATGCCATTGGGAGCTGGACCAGCAGATGTAGCTCGCGAGGGGTGAATTGCTTCATCATGCTTGCTGTGTAAATTTCATGTGGTGACTTATTTATTTGTTTTGCACTATTGTTCAGTGTTATTTAAGCTTGTTTTATTCTTCTAATTCAGTAAAATAATCTACAATTCATGGACAAATTCCTCAATCCTTAAGCAAACTAATGAATTTATTATGCACATGTTTATAAACTGAAAATACATTTAGCACAGAAAAACTAATACAGTCATTTTAGATCACTCTCAAGGGAAAATTGCATGGATTTCTCACACTTCCCCATGGTACATCCCTTGCATGTGTCTATATACGCAAGATTACCCTTTGGAAGCTCCGTAGAAATCTGCTGCATGACCTTCAAAGCTCCATGGTGTAACTCACCCTCATCCACGCTCACCACTTTTTCTGCCTTACCCATCAATGTTGTGTAGCTATCTACATCAATTTTATAGAGATTCTTTACACGAATCCAAATATTCTTGGCTTGTCCTATTGCTTTGTGTCGAAGGAAATCTTTCCCTTCTCTGAAAACAACATCATAGCCTCTATCCTCCAACATTGCGACTGAAACTAAATTTTTCTTCAAGCCTGGTACATGCATTACATATTTTAATAAAAATGGTTTACCTGACTACCTCTGGAAAGTAACTGTACCAATCTCGGTAGTGCTATACCTTCCTTCGTCACCCATTTCGATATGCATCTAGAGGCCATTCTCCTCCAAGCTATTGAAAAGTTCTATCTCCCGTCATGTGGAAAGATGCACCACTATCCAAGTACTACCCTAATCACATCACACTTGACACCATGCATGCGATCAACAAGAAGTCCAAATAAAATTGCGAGGCCAAAGCCTCACCAGCTACAGATCCTGAAGCCTTATTGTTCTTCTTCTTTTGTGGACAATTAGTGGCATAATGTCCATGCTCATGACAGTGAAAACACTTCACTCTGAACATGTTGTGTTTCTTGCCTTCTTCACTGGTATAAGATTTGGAATAGGATTTATTTCCTTTCCCTTCATCATATTCCTTAGAAGAATATTCATCCCTGGTATTCTGCCCGAATTCTTCTTGCACCAATTCCGACCAAAGTCTTTCCCAATCCGGCAGCTTCTCCCTACCATTGACAGAGTCTTGATAACTATTCCAACTCTTGGGAAGGCCTAGAAGAGCTAGGCTCACCAAGTCATCATCTACGACAGTAATTTTGACACTCTCAAGCTCATCCTGACATTGGACAAACTTTGTTAAGTATACCAGAATAGTGTTGCTTTTCTCCATTTTGATTTGCCTGAGCTTGTCCTTCAGTGCGAATTTTCTATGATCACTGCTGCTCTGAAACATATCTATCAAAGCCTTCCACATTTCATATGGAATCGATTTTCCATGGATGCTTGAGACAATGTGGTCTCGTACTCCCTCCGGTAAGATCCTCCTCGCCCTTGAAACCTTATTTTCCCAAGCATCAAGATTTGCAACATCTGCTACATCTGGTTTGGGAAAATCATTATCAATGGATTTTTTCAACCCATTATCCTCCAATACTGCCTCCATCATGTCTTTCCATGAAATATAGTTAGAGCTACCCTCGAGTGCATACTCTAATCTCAAGCCATCGAAAGAAATTTCAATCCTGATTCGCCTGTCGCACTAAGAATACTTTTTAAAATTCGAATTCTATTCAGTCACAAAATAAAATTCTACTCCACTATAGTGATTTATTGTGCTCTAATACCATACAGAAATTATAAAAACATATGTATATCAATGGATTCAATCCTATCAAGAAATGTACTAAAGCTAGACACTGAATCCTTCTACAAATCAATTGCAGAAAAATAAACACAATCGCCAATCATAACGAGTACAAAAAGAAACAAATCAAAACATAACATAGATAATTTCCTGGGGAAAGATTATCTCAAAACCCCTCTATCATATATTGCATATTCCACAAGGAATCATGAAATAATTACAATGCACTCTTCTCATAAGAGTCTACTGCAATCTGCCTATCGTCTCACACTGATCCAAATGAAATTGGGCCAACACTTACCCAATTCCTAGCCTTTCTTAAGCTTTCCTTGCTCATGCAATTCCTGATAAATGCAATCCCTATTCATTAGGAATTTCAACCTTCCTCAATTGTGATGAGTATCATGGGAATCCTGTGGTTTTTTAAATGCATATAGGCAGTCTGCTAATATCACAACTGATAGTTAACTTCCCTTTAACCTTTGTCTCAACTGGGTCTCCACTGGAACTGACATGCATGCATCTATTAGTAGTAAATCATCAGTTGCATGGAAGATCATGATTGTGAATTAAATATGATTTAATTCACTTGATCTCTCACTAGTGCAACAAATAGTTACAACTAGTTCAATTGACTTTAACTCACCTAACTGAGTTAAATGATTACTCATGCATTAAACTCATGCAATTAACTGCAACTTGAACTATAAAACACATAGAATCACTCTGCATGCCTCAGAAACCACCCTCAACTTGAAATTCATGAGCTAACTGAGTTTATAACACTCAGTTAATTATTACAAGTGATTATGAGATAAGATTACATTTTATTGTCCAATTTAATTAAGGAAAAATTAAATTAGACACTACACCAATTTAATAAATAAATTGAATTGCACACTAATGTATCGCTAGGACCCATCACTACATGACCTTTGGTCCCAAACTAGTGTAGGTGTTGTCATGTTGTTTCTAGATGCCAATTTCACTGTTTCTTGTTGCAAACTTCAACATATTCTTCGTCTCTTTTTTGGCTATACCCCAGGAGGATTCCACCATTTTATCCCTTTTTATTTCCACTTTTATCAACCTATTTTTGTAGTTTAAGTCTTGGTTTCTCTCTTCCATCATCACCTGATTAGTATTGCATCCGCTTTCACTCAGTGTTTTACCCTTTATTGGAGGAACCACAGAAATGAGTGGTCCTATTAGCCAACCTCTTGTCCTCATTCCATCATGAGTCATTACACCATTATTGGAACCAATTTCTACCTCCTATACCACTCGTTCCTCCAAGAGGAATTGTCTTTAAGATCTTTTCAAACTCCTTAATTTAGAAAATATTGTTGAATGAACTTGTCTCCTTCACGGTTTTTATGTAGAAATTATACAACAATCATGTATATCATGGATTCAATCTGATCTAACAATGTACTAAAGTTGAATATTGAATCACTTCTACAAATTATGGAATTAAAAACACAATCACCAATCATATGAAGAAAAGAAGAATCAATCAAGCCACAACATAGATAATTTCCCAGGGAAAGCTTGCTACTCAAAACCCCACTATCTTCTATTATATATTCAGCATGGAATCATGAAACAATTACATACAACTCTTCTCACAAGAGCCATCCTATACTTAGCTAATTATCTCACACTGTCACACATAAAACTGACCAATGCTTAGCCAATTTACTGCCTCCAGACAACCTGACTTTCACCTAGATCTCAACTGGGTCTCCACTGGATGTGACATGCATGCAAATAATAATAGTAAATCCTCAGTTTCATTTGAGATCATTGATTGTGAATTAAGCAATATTTAATTGTGTTGATCTCTCACTAGTGTATCAAGCAGTTACAACTAGCACAAATAAGTTTAACTCACTTAACTGAGTTAAACTGATTACAACCTGCATTAACTAATACACCACTGCACTTCGAACTTTGTTACAACTATAATTACTCTGCATGCCTCACCAAATTACTCTAACTCGAAATTCATGAGCTAACTGAGTTTATCACACTCAATTCACTATTACAATTTATTTCAAGACTAGATTACATTTTATTGTCCATATTAATTAAGGGATAACTAAAATAGACATGCATCGAATTTAGCCCTGTGGGCCCCACCCTAGTGTAGGTGCTACATGGACCTCCTGGTTCGACACTAGGCGTGGGTGCTGAAATTTTTTTGTTGAATTTAAATACTCCCTCTCAACATGAAAGGGATTATACTTCACCTCGATCTTGCCTTTATGGTATTCAAATTTACTCTTGGTGAGCTCCTTCATTAGAATATCTGCATCCTGATCTTCTATGGGAATGTACTAAAGCAAAATTATTCTTCTCTGCACACAATATTTGAGATGATGGTACCAGATATCTATGTGCTTGGACGTATCACGAAACATGATTAATGGAGAGTTTAATGCAAATTTGATTATCACAATGTATCACTATCGAATACATCTGAGAACCAAACAAACCAACCAAGATATTTCTCATCCAGATAGCCTCATATGCACCTTGACTTGCTGCCATGTGTTCTTCTTCTGCTGAACTGAGTGCCACAGATCGTTGTTTCCTGTTGTACCTGTTGGTGTCCCGTGTTTTGATAGTTTGGCAAATCAAAAGACAAGGCAACATCAGAACCAATCTTTAGAGTTCCAGGATCTAGTCCTCCTGTTCTCAGAGAGGGATCTCTCAAAAGTTTGTTTCGAAAGGTTTATCTTGTGTGCTTTGAGTATTGGTTTTAGACTAGTTATTAAGTGCAGGTGTTTATTTGTTTGTTTGGTTGGGCTGGAATGATACAACAGAACATGAAAGGCTTAGGAAAGATATATAGGAAAAAGAAATATCTGGTTCATTGGGCAATGGAGTCAAAAAGAGGTCATAACATACTCATCAATGGATATGGGATATCAAAGGTAAAATCTAACTTGGCCACAGGATCCTTTTGTTTTTGGAATGAGATGAACATTAATGATTTGGAAAGAGAGGTTTAATTCTCAACAAAGGGAATTCAAAAGCATATTTTTAACAATAAAGAGTTCTTTGGTAGATAGGGCTAACCATAAATTCTACAAATCACACCTTTAGGCAAATAATGATTTCAAAAAACTTTTAAAATGAAATCTAAGATTCGGGGAACACCCTATTTCCTCAAAGATTTTATTTTAAATGACTTAGAAAACATAAAAGATTCACTTATAATTGCAGTCATAGAAGAGGGAACACCTAAAAATATCTATGATCATAATTATAACGACCTTTAAGCCAACTGTTTAAGTGAAAACAAAGGGCAAGATCAAAACAAACCTCTTTGATTCACTGTAAGCAAATAAATTCAAAGGGAGACTTCAATAACAGTTTTTTAAGTGGCAGCAGACAAGCAGGGAGAACCATAAATCATGCTGAAACCAACTTTTCGAACTATTAAGGAAATAAACAAGCATGAAGATTAAAGAGAGAGATTAAAGACTCTTAAATAATTCAGCGGAAGAAAACATGAAACAATGAAGGATGAACAGGTCTAAGGTGCTTCCAAGAGTCATTTCTTAGCCTAATATTTTCTATCCTACTGTAGTAAGAGATTATGGAACATAATGAAAACAGAGGAAAACATAAAACAGTTCAGAATACTTCACCAACAGCCAAGCTCATGGATCTAATGATAGAGCCTTCTCAGGAACAAGCATGCAACAAAATCATCAAGGTTTCCAAGACTTCAGTTTCTTCTTCAACTTCAACGGACCATGTATTTATTTCAAAGAGTTTCAGTATTACAACTGGTGATCAAACAACAACAACAACCAACCCCTCACTCATCTTCTACAGAAGTATATATAGAAGAATGAGGAGGTGAGATCTGATAAAAAATCTCCATTTACAATTAATACAGACTTAATGGCTTCTTGGCCTTTGAGGGGCTCAATGAAGAAACTTATATACATATCCTCTGTATTAAATGATTTACATAAATTTTTAAGCTCGGTGGGAGATTTTGTTGACCTTTGAGGCTCTGTGTGGTGTCAAAGTAACTCTGCAGATGTTTTCCATTAATTTCCTTGGCAGAGTTTACTCTTTGGCTGTGTTTTGAGACAAATATATGACCCTGATCAATAAATTCAGCCTCTGATTGAATACTTTGAGGCACAGGTGGCGTCGTGGTAGCTAGAGGGATCAATTTGCCTCAATTTGTGGCGGTGGAGGGTTTCCTGTTGATAAAACACTTCATATTTTCTTTAAACTGTGTTTCAAATCGGGGATTAGGCTTTTGATAAACATTCTTAGCCATAATCCCCGCAAAATATGTCCTTTAATCCTGTGTTCTGATAAATTTTGGTCTTCGTCACTGATACTCTCTGATTGCGCCCGATTCATGGTTTTTCTGATATGCAGGGCTGCGCAGGGGCGATATGGCATCAATGCCTGAAGAAACACTGATGAAACGTGTTTTAAACACCCTATAATGATTTTATTTGATGAATTGAAGGCAGGAAAATCGTCATCCTCCGCCTTCGAATTTTTCTTCAAAAATGGCGAAAAAACCATTTAAACCCTGCAAAATACAAACAAATATATAAAAAAATCCTGCATATATAGGTTTATTGCTGCAGAGGACATGTGGAGGAAGCATGGCCATTGGATGGCATCATCCAATGGTCGAGATTGATCGAAGGAAACAAAGGGAAGGCGGAAGAAACGTTTAAATCTGAGTCGTTGATTGCACAGAGATTGATGGTTAGGAACAAAAAATAGAAAGTTAAAAGGGGAAATGTTGACCAGGCGATCGAATCAGGGCGATGGAATATGGAACGTTGATCTGCAAATCAGATCGACGGCGGAGATTTATTGAATGCCACGTCGTAGCCCGCTTAACTATCAGGCATCTTCGGTGAGCGATAGCCATTGGATGGCCCGCCCCATATCGGACAGTGTACGGCGATATCGCGCAGCATCCTTGTTCAAACGTTAACGCGTGATGGACGGCGGTTTTGTGAACAGTGGTCAGGCCAAGTGTCAATCGATGAGTGGAATCACTGGCGATCGGGAAAAAACCGCCGCTGCCCAAAAGCGGAGCGATGAAAACCGCGCAGTTTTTGGGTTGGGTTAGTGAAATGTGGGGACCACCGGGAGACGGACTCCGCACTGTCCGATCTTCAGATCAGATCAATGGTGCAGAACAATTTAAAACTTGTATCGGCGGAAAATTTAATAAAATAATAAAACGTCGGAAAATTAATATAAACAGAGGTTTTTATTTATATATATAACCAAAGGTTTTAAACTTTGGCTGGAATAATTAAAAAATGGCTTGGCGCCCGATTGTGGGGCCGTGGGGAATATGGGAAATAATGTGACCGAGGATCAATGAGAAAAAGTGCTAGGACCCATATATGCCAAAATGTGGGTTTTTATAGTTTTTCAATGATTTTCAAAGGGTTAGAGGGGTTCTGATAAGGAAAAAAAGGAGTTTTCAACCTTGTCAAGGGGTTTTGATGAAGGGGAAAGGGAAAAATTATGAAAATGAGGGATTCTCATGGGAAATGGAGGGATAAAAAACTGAGGTTAGTTTTTGAAGAAGGGAAGGGGGAAAAATATTCTTGCAGCAGTATTCTGGCTTGGAAATTAGCAGGATTTCTGAGTTCTGAAGGGAAACAACAGTGACGATTATCCAAAGGATAGGATATTATCAAAAGACTTTAAGTATCAGTAATTTTTAGAAATGAAAATTGTTTCTTGAAGGCTATCCAACATCATTTAGCCACCACCTGATATGACAGAATTTATGGGTGGCTAACAGTACTAGTACAGTGTTGTTGATCCTATGGTGAAGATCCCTCCTAATGTTCTCTTTCTATCTAATGGACTGCCCGCCAAATCTGCATCCGTGAAGCCTTGAAGCTTCACTCCCTTTGTCCGTCTGTACCATAGACCATACTTTGATGTTCCCCTCAAGTATCTCCAGACATGCTTCCCTTCCTTCCAAAATAGCTTGGTAGGCTTAACCATAGCTTAACTCAGTTGGTTAATTGCATAGAAAATGTCTGGTCTGGTGTTCATTAGATACATTAGTGAACCAATCAATTGTCTGTAGATAGTAGCATCCACTACCTCTCTAAAAGTAGCATCTTCTTTCCTCAAATTTCCTAGAAGAGGAATATCCATGAGTTTGTAGCTCTGCATGTGAAACTTACCTAGTATCTCTTTGGCATACTTTCCTTGAGAAACAAAAATTTCACCATCTTGCTGCCATATTTCCAAGCCAAGGAAATAATGAAGGAGTCCCATGTCCTTCATTTAAAACTCCCTTGCAAGATCCTCCTTGCATGAGTGTATCAGCTACTCATCAACAGTAAAAATTAGATCATCAACATAAAGAACAATAATTAATAGCTTACCCTCAACCACAATCTAGTACAGATTTGCATCTGCTTCACTTTTGGTGAAGCCCAGTCCAGTGAAATAGTTGTCCATCCCAGTGTACCAAGCATGAGGTGCTTGCTTCAGCCCATACGGTGATCTCTTGAGTCGACACACATGCGATTCACTATTGAATATCTCAAAACCTTCAGGCTAATCTATGTACACTTCCTCCTCAATGATCCCATTGAGAAACACAGTTTTCACATCCATTTGATGAATGCGCCATCCCATCTGCATTGAGAGTGAAAGGATGGATCTAATGGAAGAGTACCTTGCAACATGTGCAAAAGTCTCATCATAATAAATCTCCTCGATCTGTGAGAATCCCTGGGCCACAAATCTTCCCTTGTATTTCTCCACACTCTCATCAACAACTTGCTTTACCTTGTAGATCGATCTTGATCCAACCATTGATTTGTTGACCGGTCTTGGAACAATCTCCCATGCACCGTTCTTGACAATGGAGTCATAGTCCTCCACCATTGCATCAACCCAAGTTGGCTGCTGCACTGATTCTTGAAAGGAAGATTGTTCAATCACAATACATTTTCTCATAAGAGCCATGTATCCAGTAAATCTATCTGGAGACTGTCTATGTCTGCGCTATGAAGTAGGGGCTCCTAAATTCTCTACAACATCAAATCTCAATCTATCAGCTTCCATGGTGCGCCTTCTGCCATTTCTGATGGATGGCTCTACATGAGTGTTTTCCACCACTCCATGATCCTCCTCATGTGGATACTCCACATCTTGAGGCTCATCCTTGGGAACCAACAGTTCCTCTATATGCAAGTCCAACTCCCTCTCAAGGAAAAACCACATGGCTTTTTCCTCATCAAATTTTATATCCCGTCGCACAATAGTCATTCTGATGTTTGGAAAATACACTTGATAGTTATGGGGTGTTTCAGTGTACCCCACAAAAATCCCGATCTCAGTTGTCGGTTCTAGAATTTTCCTGGCGTCTTTGGTCACATGCACATAAACAGATGAGCCACAGATATTAAATTTTGAAACATCAGGTTTCTTACCAGTGAAAATCCTTTTTGGGTGTAGTCATGCCAAGTATCCTATGAGGACAACAGTTTTGCACAAATACCGCAGTGTTGCATGCTTTTTCCCACAGATGCATCAATAGGCCTTGATCATGCAACATCGCTCTTGCTACACCCATAATAATTATGTTCTTTCTTTCAGTGACCCCATTCTGCTGTGGGTTATGAGGCTCTATTAGTTATCTTAGAATTCCTTCTTTGCAGTAGAAGTTCTTGAATTCGTTAGAGATGTATTCTTCACCATTATCTGTCCTAAGAGACTTCACTTGCTTCCCCGACTCTTTCTCCACCAGTTCCTTAAACTCAAGAAACTTTGAGAATGTCTGATCTTTCTTTTGCATGAAGAAGATCTAGCAATTATGAGAAAATTCATTAACAATATCACATAGTACTTATGTTTTGTTGTCGAAGCAACAGAGAATGGTCCACACGCGACTGTGTGAACTCTCTCAAAGATCCCTGAAGCTTGGTTATCCTTCTCATGAAAGGTAAGCTTTACATATTTTCCCATAGTACATCCCTTGCATGTGTCTGATTGTGCAAGTGTACCCCTGGGAAGACCAGTAAAAATATGATGCATGACTTTCAAGGCTCCATGGTGAAGATGGACCAATCTCCTATGCCATAATTCGCCCTCATCCCGACTCACCAATTTTTCCGCTTTGCCCATAAATGCTGCGTAACCATCAACATCCAAATTGTAGATATTATTAACTTGAATCCCTATCTTCTTGGCTTTTCCTATTTTTTTGTGTCACAGAAATGATTTTCCTTCACTAAAAAAGACATCATAGCCTCTATCCTCCAACATTGCAACTGAGACTAAATTTATTCAAACCTGGTACATGCATTACATATTTTAATTGAAAGGGTTTACCTGACTGCCTCTGGAAGGTAATGGTACCAATCTTGGTAGAACTGTACCATCTGTCATCACCCATTTCAATATGCATCTGGAGATCCTTCTCCTCTAAGCTACTGAAAAGTTCCTTGTCTCCCGTCATGTGAAAGGAAGCACCACTATCCAAATACCACACAGATCCCAATGCACTTGAAACCATGCATGTGATCAATGAGAAGTCAAGTTGAAATTGCGAGGCCAAAGCCTCAACAACTGTATATCCTCCAACCTTCTTATTCTTATTCTTTTGTGGATAGTTAGTAGCATAATGCCCATGCTCATGATAGTGAAAACACTTCACCTTGGACATATCTCGCTTCTTGCCATACTTGGACTCAGATTTGGAATGGAATTTATTCCCCTTCCCTTTCTTCACCTTGGAAGCCAAAGCAAAATCTTCTTCATATTCATTCTTATATGAAGATCGATCTTTGGTGTTCCATTTGAACTCCTCCTGCACCAAATCTGACCACAGCCGTTCCCAATCTGGCAGTATTTCCCTTCCATTGGCAGAGTCTTGATAATTGTGCCAACTCTTCGGAAGTCCTAGGAGAGTTGAGCTCACTAAATCATCATCAATGACAGTTATGCCAACGCTCCCCAGTTCATCTCGACATTAGAAAAACTTTGTGAAATATTTTGGCATGGAGTCATCCTTCTCCATCTTGACCTTCCCGAGTTTATCTTTGAGCGCCAATTTCCTAAGGTCACTGCTGCTCTGAAATAGATCCGTCAAAGCCTTCCAAATTGCATATGGTGTGGATTTCCAATGGAGGCTTGAGACGATGTGGTCTTGTACTCCTTCCAATAGGATCCTCCTCGCCATTGCCACTTTATTTTTCAATGCATCAAGATTTGTAGCATCTGTCACAACAGGTTTAGGAACATCATTGTCAATGAATTCCTTCAAGCCATTGTCTTCGAGTAATGCCTCCATGTAGGTTTTAACCCTGAACAGGAATTATCTACACACGAATCTTATAACGGAAAATAAAAAATAGCGAGATCATAAAACATAAAACAGATAAACACAGAGATTTTCCCCTGGATCCCAAATCGGGATGACCAACTGATATTTTCATTATATTCCTTTTAGTGTTACAACACATATATATACACGCCGAAGCATACATAGACCCCAATCCATTAACCCTGGATTAGAACATAACCGTAGTTCCCTTGACCGGATCTACAAAAATACCAGGGGCTGAAAACCATCATATCCCAAAACCATGTGAAAACCATGCACAAAACGATGGGCGCAGACCGCCCACCGGAAATTAAGGACCAAAAAATTTTCCCTGAGGCGCTGCCCCAGACCCCGACAGGGGGGGCTACCGCCCCCCCTCTTACCCCCCTGCATGTGATTAGTCTTGGAAAGAATATAACACATACCCAACATTCTCCTACTTGTTGTTTTCTTTCCGCAGGGGGTCATAGGAGAGCTTCGTCATTGGCCCAATTCTTCAACACCCATTGTTTCTCTACACCACGAGAACTTCTGAGTGCTCACAGACTTCGTCAATGCATCTGCAACATTCTTCAAAGTGTCCAAATTTACCAACAACACCCTTTTAGCCTCAACCATATCTCTAACAAAGTGATATTGAACATCAATGTGCTTTGTCTTTGAATGACAAGCAGGGTTCTTAGCCAAGAAAATTGCACTTTGGCTATCACAGTCTATCCTTATAGCTTGTTGTACCAACCCCATACTTGAACAAAATCTCTGCAACCAAACTGCCTCCTTGCTTGCATGAGTGGCTGCCATATATTCTGCCTCTGTAGTTGAAAGAGCCACTACAGACTGTCTTTTACTCATCCAACTGATTGCGCCTCCAAATAGGCTCAACACATACCCACTTGTAGATCTTCTTTGGTCCAGATCTCCAGCCCAGTTTGCATCAACAAAACCATGAATGTACAAAATTCTTTCCAATCATGGTCTTCCCTGGTAGCATAAGCCATAATCACTAGTGCCACGCAAATATCTGAAAAACCGCTTCACTACTGTCCAATGCTCCTTCTCTGGGTTTGACATAAACCTGCTCAATACTCCCACTGCATGTGCAATGTCTGGTCTAGTACAGAGCATTGCATACATCAGGCTACCCACTGCACTTGCGTATGGAACATGGGACATATCCTCCTGTTCTTCTTGTGTCTTGGGACACTATTCAGCAGACAACTTTACATGTACAGGAATAGGAAAATTCACCAGTTTTCTATCCTGCATATTGAACCTTTGCAATATAGTCTCAACATACTTCCTCTGGTTTAACCAGAGCTTCCTCTTTGCCCGATCTCTCTTAATTTCCATACCCAAAATATATGTTTGCAGCACCAATATCCTTCATGTCGAATTTGGAGAACAGTTGGGTCTTCAAATCTTGGATAATTTCTTTGTCATTTACAATAAACAACATATCATCCACATACAAGACCAAATAAATAACACGGTCACCAATTAATTTAAAATAAACACAGTGATCTTGCTTGCTTCTACTGAAGCCAAGAACCCATATATAGGTATCAAATTTCTAATACCACATCCTTAGTGACTGTTTTAACCCATACAGAGACTTCTTCAACCTGCATACTAGTTCTTTCTTACCCTTCACCATAAAGCCTTCAGGTTGCTTCATGTAGATCTCCTCTTCTAGATCCCCATGAAGAAATGTTATCTTCAAATCCATCTGTTCTATCTCAAAATCAAATGCAGCAGCAACAGATAAAAGTAATATAATAGAAGTAACTTTGGCAACATGAGAAAAAATATCACCAAAATCAATTCCCAACACCTGGGAATAACCTTTTGCTACCAACCAAGCTTTGTATTTCTCTACCTTGTCTTCTACATTCATCTTCTTCTTAAACAACCATTTTCTCCCGAAGGGCTTCCTTCCAGCCGGTAACTCCACTAGATCCCATGCCTCATTTTTGTGAAAGGATGCCATTTCGTCAACCATGGCCCCTCTCCAGAGTTTTCGATCCTCTGAATCTACTGCCTCCCTGAAATTTTTGGGATCATCATCAGTTATAGTTAAGGCAAAACCTGAACAGAAAGCAGATGGACTATACCTTTTTGGTTGCCTTCTTTCCCAAACTGATCTTCTCATAGCTGGAGTTTGTGGCTCTTCCTCTTCTGAATCTTCTTCTGCTGTAGAGTCTGATTCATACTCCTTTAGCTCAAACTCTATCTTCTCAGGTTCCTTTGGTATGAATTCATGTTTAACAACATCTTTCACCTCTCTAAACACCACATCTCAGTTGTACACAACCTTCCTTGTTTCTGGGTTCCAAAGCTTGTAACCTTTTAAACCATCCTTATACCTAATAAAGATGCACCTTTCAGATTTATTATCCAACTTGGTCCTTTTCTCCTTTGGAACATGTACATATGCATCACATCCAAATACCCTTAGATGTGAAAGAGAGGGTTTCTTACCAGTCCATATCTCATGTGGAGTCTTATCCTCCAACACTGATGAAGGTGATCTGTTAACCAGATAGCATGCAGTCTCCACTGCCTCTGCCCAGAATTCTTGTCCTAACCTGGTACCACTGAGCATGCTTCTTGCCTTTTCCATCAGTGTTCTGTTCATTCTTTCTGCAACTCTGTTTTGCTAAGGTGTATATGGAGTAGTATTCTACCATGCTATACCACACTTCTTACAAAACTCTTCAAATTCCTTCTTGTAGAACTCTCCACCATTATCTGTCCTCAGCGCCTTTATCTTCTTCTCTGTTTGGTTTTCCACCAGAGCCTTAAATTCTTTAAATCTATCAAATACTTCAGATTTCTTCCTCAAGAAATATATCCATGTATTCCTTGAGAAGTCATCTATGAATGAAACATATTACATAGACTTTCCCAGTGATGGAACTGACAAAGGTCCAAACACATCACTGTGCACAAGTTCTAATATCTTGTTCGCCCTCTTAGCACCAGAAGGAAAACTCACCCGATTATGCTTCCCATATACACAATGTTCATAGAAACCGAAATCCAGAGAGAAATTAGACATACCTTCTACCATACCATTTCTATGCAGTATTAGAAGGCCCTTCTCTCCAATATGTCCAAGCCTTTGATGCCATAGCATGGTCTTTTCTCCAGAGACAGCTAGACTTTCCGCTCCACTTTCAGGAACCATAGAACTGTTACACCCATCAATAACAGTGCTACCTTGTAGCTTGTATAGAGTTCCAGTCCGAACTCCCCACATTAATACCAGTGCTCCCCGAACCATCTTGCAGGCATCTTTCTCGAACAACCCCATTTTTACATTTGCATCCTCCATCTTAACTTCCCAATCAGATTTCTAGCCATTGCGGGGAATATGCGAACACCAGTATTCTAATCCTTCCCTGCCCCGACTTCGTGACCTTTCCATGATACGCGATTACGGCGCTTCTATCATCCCCTAGGAATACATCACCACCATCATATTTCTCATACTTGCAGAACCACTCCCTATGGGGAGTGAAGTGAAAGGATGCACCTGAGTCAATCAACCATGACTCATGATCTACATGTGTATTTGAAGAAGAATCCAAATACACATTCCCATCTTCATCCAAGGTGGTTTTTTCCTCTGCAGAAGGAGCATCATCATATCCCTTTCCTTTCTCAGGAGCTTTAGATCTGCGGTCCCTTTTGTAGTGCCCTTCCTTTCCGCATTTCCAACATACCTTTACAAACTTTCCAGGAGATTTAGATCTCCCTCTAGAATTGGATCTCCCACTCAAAACCTTCTTCTTGTTTCCATTTTGGGACCTTCCTCGTACAGATAAGGCATCTCCATTCTGGCCCTCCATATTTCTCCGTCTCATTTCCTTCGACAACAAGGCTGAGACAATGTCATCAAAATTCAAGGTAGTTGTATTGCTACCTATTGCAATAACTAGACTGTCCCACGAGTCTGGTAGAGAACACAACAAACTGATGCACTTATCTTCATCTAAGATTTTAATATCAACAGATGATAGTTGACTTACCACAGTATTGAAGGCATTCAGATGCTCTATCACTAAGTCTCCATCCTTCATCCTCAGGTTATACAACTTTTTCCGCAGGAAAAACTTATTCACCAAAGACTTAGATTGGTACAAAGTCCCAAGTTTTTCCCGCAAATTCTTCGCTGTAACTTCCCCAGATACATTCAACAATACTAAATCTGAGACACACAACCGTATTGTGATCTTAGCCTTCCGATCCAGTTTCTTCCAGTCTTCATCTGACATTGCTGTTGGTTTAGTACCTGGATCTACCACGATCCACTGATCTTTATCCACCAGCATATCCTCCATCTTGAGCTTCCACAACTCAAAACTTTGACCATTAAATTTATCGATCTCTATCTTTCTGCCGCTCGCCATCTTCTTTCATCGCAAGAATCGATCCCGCAGATCTCCCACTGAACAGGGTCTACCTCAGGCCTGAGAAAAAAACCCCTCAGCAGCAAAGGCGTCCCCTTGAAGCCAAAACTGCTCTGATACCAAAAGTAGGTTTTAACCCTGAACAAAAATTATCTACACACGAATCTTATAACATAAAATAAACAATAGCGAGAGCATAAAAAATAAAACGAATAAACACAAAGATTTTCCCCTAGATCCCAAATCGGGACGACTAGCTTGATATTTTCATTATATTCCTTTTAGTGTTCTAACACATATATATACATGCTGAAGCATACATATACCCCAATCCATTAACCCTGGATTAGAACATAACTGTAGTTCCCTTGACCGGATCTACAAAAATACCAGGGACCGAAAACCATCATACCCTAAAACCATGTGCAAAACCATGCACAAAACCATGGGCGCAAACCGCCCATCGGAAATTAAGGACCAAAATATTTTCGTCGGGGCGCTGCCCCGGACCTCGACAAGGGGGCTACTGCCCCCCCTGTGACCCCCCCGTTGTGCCCAGCACAAAGGGGGGGCTATCACCCCCCCCGTGCGTGATTAGTCGTGGAAAGAATATAACACATACCCAACACTCCATCCTTTCCTTCCAAGAAATATAGTTTGATCTTCACTTGAGTGCATACTCCAACCTCAAGCCATTGAAATCCATTTCAATCCTAAATCAACTGTAGCACCAAGAAAGTATTTCCACAAATTCGAATTCTATCCAGTCACAAACTCAACTCCTCCTTCACAATTGTGATTTCCTATGCTTTGATACCATGTAGAAATTATACAAGCATGTATATCATGGATTCAATCTGATCTAACAAGGTACTAAAATTAAACACTGAATCACTTCTACAAATCAATTTCAGAATTAAAAAAACAATCTCCAATCACATGAAGCAAAGAAGAATCAATCAAGCCACAACACATATAATTTCCGGGGGAAAGCTTGCTGCTCAAAACCGCAGTATCTTCTATTATATATTTAACATGGAATAATGAAAAAATTACATAAAAATCTTCTCAAAAGAGCCCTCTTGTACTTAGCTAACTGTCTCACACTGTCACACATAAAATTGACCAATACTTAGCCAATTTACTGCCTCTGGACACCCTGCCTTTCTTGCGCAATCCTTGATGAATGTAGTCCCTAAAGAATAGGAATTTTGGCCTTCCTTGACTGCGCAAGTATCATGGGAATTCCAATGGGTGTTTGTTTTCATGTGTGCAACCCAATAATCCTACGACTGATAGTCAACTTCCCTTTCACCTAGATCTCAACTAGGTCTCCACTAGATCTAACATGCATGCAGTTAATAATAGTAAATCCTTAGTTGCATGTGATTTCACTGATTGTGAATTAATTAATATTTAATTCACTTGATCTATCACTAGTGTATCAAGCAGTTAGAACTAGCACGATTGAGTTTAAATCACTTAACTGAGTTAAACTGATTACAACCTGCATTAACTAATGCATCACTGCACTTCGAACTCTGTCACAACTAGAATTACTTTGCATGCCTCACCAACTACCTCTAACTCGAAATTCATGAGATAACTGAGTTTATCACACTCAGTTAAATATTACAAGTTATTTTGAGACTAGATTACATTTTATTGTCCATCTTAATTAAGGGATAACTAAAATAGACATGCACCAAATTTAGCACTGTGGGCCCCACCCTAGTGTAGGTGCTGCATGGACCTCCTGGTCCCACACTAGGCGTGGGTGATGAAATTTTCTTGTTGAATTTCAACATGTTAAAGTAATTTAAGGGTCATCTACCTAGTATAAGTTTAACCCTTTTTCAAACTGGGATAGACTAGTTACGAAAAAGGAATACCCTAGTCTATTGTGGCTAGGAGGTTCCCCTTGTATACTTTTATCTCTTTTTCGGGCTTTGGGGACAACTTTATGAAAAATGAACTTATAAAAAGAGAAGGGAGGGAATATTTATTTCCATTAGTCATCAAATGATAACATTATTCATGTTTCCCTTGAACATGACACCTGTCTTCTTCATTATCTCACAGTTGGGTTTTAGCTTGCCCAGGAATCGTACCATACATATGAGTCTGTCTACTACTCAGACTCATTACTCTTCCATTAATATAGAGCATTCCTTGATGCCTCCTATGCCGTTGCATGATATCACATGTTGCTCGTTATTCATGCTGCCAAGTAAATTTTTTTTTGTGCCACTATGTGTTCAAGGGAAGTCTCAGCCTATGTCAGCAATCTGTAGTAGCCTGTTCACTTTTTGAGTCAACCATCCCAGTGTCAATTGTACTTCATTGCTTCATGACTTTATCCATATGTCACATTGTCATGTACTATTCTGTGTTGATTGATGGGGGATACCTTAAGTCCCTCCTTCGATGGATCTTCTCCTGTCGACTTCAGCTCATTATCCAAGAGCTTGATCTAGGAACTAGTAGGAACTTGGAGCTTGCGGACCTTACTGGTAGAATTCCTCAAGATCAATAATGGGTTTACATTGGTTTTACATCATTGGATCCTAATTGATAGATTTCACTGGTGTTCGACATCACCTCATCTATTCATAATTAGTTGATTGTACTAGGTACCTTGGGGTCCATTTCCTCATTGGTTGATTTCCTCGCGTG
This sequence comes from Pinus albicaulis, assembly GCA_034641835.2. Classification (NCBI taxonomy): domain Eukaryota; kingdom Viridiplantae; phylum Streptophyta; class Pinopsida; order Pinales; family Pinaceae; genus Pinus; species Pinus albicaulis. The sequence goes on along the minus strand of CM076578.1, from coordinate 730,107,621 downwards.
TGTTACTTGTTTACCTCATTGGGTGGTAATCAGGCGGTTTCTACCATGTTCGATTCGTACCACCAGGGTTATGTTGAAAACCCTGAGTTAGGGACATGTAACTCTTATACGACATCCTTCCTAGGATGCATTGGAGTTATGTATCATATATGTACTTTTAGGGCTCTCTGAGACACTTCTTTGTCTATCATGTGTCCATATTCCTACTGACGTATACTGTCACATAGATCCAATATTGTATTTGTTAATGGTTATGCTCTATTCATTAAGTCGCATGGGTCTACTGTGCATGTATTTCTTGGCCATGTTTTAGGACCTCATCTCATGGATCCGCAATGTATGTTTTGACGACCGTGTTTAGTATTTATTTATGACTGAGAATGGGTATGCCCACCTCGGGGATTTTATCAGCACATATGAGACCTTAGCACTTGATTTCCTCCGATCCATCTTTGCAGTCTTGGTATAATATTCCTAATTAGCTTTTAGCTAGTTAGAATATTAAATTTTGTTTTTGTCAATAAGATATATGAATAAGAGGGTAGAGGGACCCATAAATCTCTTTAGTAGTAATAAAACACTTCTAATGTGAATGTGGATCAGTTTATCTAGTTGAATAAATCACTCCTTGGTGTGAATTGGGGTCAATGCATGTGGATGGGATCAAGGTTGACCAAATTAACAATGCAGTCATGGAGGTAGTGGAGGACAACGCAGTCATAATAGGAGGAAGTCTCCATGAGAGTAGCGTGCGTCATTATTGAGTGGGGCCAAGGGGGAGGAGGCTCAAAAAGCATATAAGGAAGGGGATGGAAGCCATAGAAATCATTTCAAATATTGTTTATGTATTTTCTTTTATGACTTTCTGCATGCTTCAGCTGTTTAGCGAAGTCTGTTGTGTTGTTTAGCACAAGGGTGTTTCCGAGTGGAAATCCCACCCTCATCCTCAGGGGGACTTCGAGTGACCACTTAGGAGAGGTTATTTGAGCTACATTCCATCATCCAACATCATGCCAATCTTCATCCACCTTCAATAGTGCAGTCTCCTTCAAGAATTGCACAATCCAGGAGCGCAGTTTCTGTGTAGGGTTGATAACCTAAGTTTTTGAGCTTATTTTCCAGTGAGGGGAGCAACCCTTCATACAGAAAGTCAATTGGGAGGAGTATCAACTATTTCTCATCAAATTAGCCACCTCCTAGTAGTTACCCAGTTGCAGAGCATAATTCAGCCCCAGGGCTGCATTTTTCATCTTGGGTATTTCTGGAAACCCTTTCTGGGTTATCTTGGAATTGTGATAGAAAGCCCAGATCTCTGATCCCGAAATTTTTTGAGCACCCTATCAGCAGACACATTCCTAGTTTCCAGCAACATTTATTTCTCGCAGGATTGTGCATTCATAGCCTCCCAACAGTTTCTTATGTCTTGATGTATTGGGTCATTTCAGGCTTGTTTTGCCTAGCTTGAGTGTCTTTTCCTCAAGATATTGCACTTTATTTTATACTATCATATATAATAAAATGGCTCAATGATATGCTCATGTTCTTGATGTATTGATGTTTACTGCATTTTCCAATTTAATGTTCAATATTATTATTTTCCCTATTTTGGAATATTACAGTGGTATTAGAGCACAATCTTGGTTCAGATTGTGGGGCACTACAGCTATAACATCTTGAGAAATGGATGAAAAAGAGTTTCCAAGAATTCTTCTCCAAAATATGCAAGATATTTACAAAGAAATCAAGGAGATGAGGGTAGAAAGACAGAAGGAATCCCCAAGAGGGTTTCAACATGGAGAAAGTTCTAGCACCTCACATCATTGGTGTGAGCAACCAACATTGCAGTAATGTTCACAATGCTCCACCATGCCTACATTCTGTACAGTGGGAAATGGGGATGGAGGACCACAATAATAAGAGGCTCTTGGTGATTACTTCATGGAATATGAATTTCAATCTCAAAATTTTAAAGAGCATCTAAACTTCCAAGAGTTCTGTCAGATCAAGGATAATAGAAGGCCCCGTAATAACAATAGAAGTGGAGGGTACATGCAGAACAATGATCTATAGTGTACTATGGGTATATTATTTCTACCTTCTTTTGATGGGTCATCCAAGTGCACATCCAAGGCTTGGGTAGAGAAACTATACATCTATTTCCAACTGAACCCAGTTTCATAGATTGAAGCTATTACGATAGCAGCGCTGCACCTTAAAGGTGAAGCACATGAATGGTGGTTTCATGGTCTATCTACATTGGGACATGTAGGTGTGTCTGCATATGTAGAATTCACCCGGAGGTTGGTAGAAATATTTGACTGGAGAGATCCAGAGACACATTTTTTTGAGCTAGCTAAGATCAAGCAGTCAGGAAATCCAGAGACTTATATCTTTGAATTTCTGAAACTTTCAGTCATGGTACCAGATCTTTCTACAACTAGAAGAGTATATATGTTTATTGATGGGCTATAAGAACCTTTGCATGGTTTGGTGAAATCCACTAGAACAACTATGCTCCAAGATGTCACTAAGAGGGCTAGAGACTTACAAGATGCTTTGCCAAGGGAAAGAGCTCCATTCCAGCAAAAGCCCTCATTTCAGTCAAAGGGGAAAGATATGAAGGTTCCTCCCTCAAAGGGGAGCCAAGAAAAAGGATATCTCAGTGATGATGCCTGGAAATATTTGAGGAGGAGGAATATTTGCTTCACTTTCCAAGAACCATGGGCACCAGGGCATCAGTGTGCTATTGGAAAGGCATATTATATTGAGGTATTCTTCGATAGTGAAGAGGAGGAAGATGAAGAGTTGGAAGGAGATACCAACACTGTAGCACCAAAAGGAGATCCACCACCACTAGGAGATGGAAATGGAGCATTTGCCCCAACTGAAGGAGCCCTTGCAGCTTTGTGGGGAGTTCCTAAGCATTAACATTGAGAGTCCGAGGCACTGTTCAGGGGCAGCAGGTGTTGGTATCGATAGATAGTGGGGCTACCCAAAATTTTATTGATACCCAATTAGTGCAGAGGAGAGGGATTCTCAGTTTTGGTTCCGGGATCTAGAACCATGCAGTGTGTAAAGTATGTTCCGACATTGACTATCACTTTAGAGACTTACACATTGACATATCACTTCTTTGTGGTTGATATTCCTGACACCAATGTGATATTGGGTGTACAATGGTTGATTACACTGGGGAATATCACCACAGATTGGGAGACCTTGGAGATGGAATGGACAGATAACAAGAGCGGTAAGTGCCAAATGATCAGAGGCATGCTCACCTATCCACCTCAGAAAGTCTCAGTACATAGGATGGAGGATGATTTGCACAGAGGAGACATAGAATGGGCAGTAGATTGTGTATGTCAAAGGTAGGAGTCAAGGGTGCACCAGTTCGCCCGGATGTTTAGTCTATTATAGACCGCTATTCTGCAGTATTTGGGGACATACCACCGAGAAGGCCACCAGACGGGGGGTATGATCATACTATTGAGTTGGAGCAGGGGATCCAAGCAGTGATCACCACACCCTATAGGCATCCCAAAGCCTACAAGGATGAGATTGAAAGATCTATTCAGGAGCTCTTGGCTTTATGACATATCTGAATGAACACTAGTCCTTTTGATTCTTCTGTAGTCTTGGTCAAGAAGAAGGATGGTACATTGAGGATGTGCATCGACTATAGAGCCTTGAATAAGAAGACAATGAAGAATAGGTACCCAATTCCCAGGATCGATGAGATGATGGATGAGATAAGGGGATCAAAGTTCTTTTCAAAGATTGATTTGAGGTCAGGGTACCATAAGATCAAGGTAAGGGATCAAGATCTCCCCAAGACTGCATTTAGTTGTCATTATGGCCACTTTGAGTTCTTGGTGATGCCCTTTGGGTTAACCAATGCTTCGACTACTTTTCAGTCTTGTATGAACCACATCTTCGATGGTCAGTTGAGGAAATTTGTGTTGGTTTTATTTAATGACATTATTATCTACAACCACACATGGGAGGAGCATCTGCAACATATAATTAAGACAATATTACACATTCTGGAGGAGCATAAATTCTATGCTAAACTCTCCAAATGTGAGCTTGGGATCACAAAGATGCTTTATCTAGGCCACATCATTGGAGTGGATGGAGTAAGGTTCCATGAGGATAAGATCCATGCTATTCATGATTGGCCAGAGCCAAAGAATGTAACAAAACTTTCAAGGTTTTTAGGCATCTCCACCTACTACCGGAAGTTTTTCAAAGGGTTCTCCCAACTAGCAGCACCACTCACAGATCTAACCAAGAAGGGAGCCTTTGGTTGGATAGATACTGTGTAGAGGGCCTTTGATAGGCTCAAGGAGGTGATGATTAGTTGCCCGGTGTTGGTATTACCAGATTTTATCCAACCCTTTGTGTTGGAATGTGATGCTTTAGGGGAGGGAATTGGAGCGGTTTTGATGCAGAGGGGCCACCCCATAGCTTTTGAGAGCCGGAAGCTGCTGCCTCATGAGAGGTTGTATCCCATATAAGGAAATGTAGGCTATTATGCATGCATTTTCCAAATTTAGGCAGTATTTGGTGGGCAAAATATTTTGAGTGAATACTGATCACAACAGTCTTCGGTATTTTCTTGAGTAGAAGCAGTAGCAAGAGAGGCAGAAAAAATGGGTTAGCAAAATCCATGCATATGACTTTGAAATTGAATATGTCAAAGGGAAGAGCAATGTGGTAGCGGATGCCTTATCACAGAGACCAGCAGTTCCGTCATTGATGAGTGTGGATATCGATTGAAAGGCCCAGCTGCTGGTAGAGTATTCCAAAGACCACTTCACATGTGAGATACTAGATGGGCAGGTGACTGATGAGAGGTATAGAGTGATGGATGATATCATCTATTACAGGGACTAGATCTTCTTGACTATATATTTTAAGATCAAGGAAAATATTTTGCATGCAACACATGATTCACCACTCTCAGGCCACCAAGGTTTTACAAAGACATATTGGGCCATTAGGGACAGATTCTCATGGAATGGTCTCAAGGAGGATGTGCTCCAACACATCAGGAAGTGCATATTTTTCCAGCAGAAAAAAGGAGAGAACAACCATCCTGTAGGGTTGTTACAACCACTTCCTATCCCAGATTTCATTACCGGTTTGCCAACAGTACAGGGCAATGATTGTATTGCTGTGGTTGTTGATCGACTAACAAATTATTCACATTTCTTTTCCATTTCTTCACGGTACAATGCTTCACAAGTGGCTGCGCTCTTCCTTAGAGATGTTTTCAGACTTCATTGTCTTCCTAAGACCATAGTCAGTGATAAATATAGCAGCTTCATGGGTGGATTTTGGTAAGAGATTTTCTGTTTGGTGGGTACTGAGTTGACACCGAGTACCAGTTATCACCCCCAGAAAGATGGGAAAATAGAGATAGTAAACAAGTGCCTGGAAGGATACTTGTGAAACTATGTTTTGAGGCAACAACGAGCATGGTTGGGCTGACTCCATTTGGGAGAGTATTGCTACAATACGACATTTCATATGTTGATAAGTATGTCTCAATTTTGGGCTCTATATGTGTATGATGATTTATCATTTATTGATGTGATGTTTGGATTAAGCAAGGCTCCTAGAGCCCAAGAGTGGATTTAAGAGAGTTAGGATATACTCCGTGATCTTAAGGAAAACATTTCTACAACCCAAAATAAGCAGAAGTTGTATGCAGATCATGGTCGGGTGGAGAGACAGTTTGAGGTGGATGATTTGGTCTATCTCCGTCTTTAGCCTTACAAGTAATCTACGTTGAAGGAGAAGGAGGTCGAGAAGCTTAAGCTCTATTTCTATGGGCCATACAAGGTCATATGTCATGTTGGAGAAGTAGTATATGATTTTGTGCTCCCCATTGGGAGTACGATCCACAACATTTTTCACGTCTCATGCCTCAAGAAGGCCATTGGACATCATGTAGTTTCTACTATGGATATCCCACATATTGATGATGAGGGCCATCTAGTTTTACAACTGAAAGTTATCTTGGATACTCGGGAGAGGTAGCTAAGGAACAAGGTGTATAAATAATATCTGATTCGATGGAGGAATCTACTGGATGAGGATTCTACTTGGGAAGGAGAAGATTTTGCAGCATCCATCCTTGCAGTTGATTGAGGGAAAGCAACATTTGGGAGGGGGGGATTGTAATATTCCTAATTAGCTATTATCTATTTAGAATAATAAATTTTGTTTTGTCAATAAGATAGATGAATAAGAGAGTAGAGGGACACATAAATCTCTTTAGTAGGAATAAAACCACTTCTAATATGAATGTGGATCAATGTATATTTTTGAATAAATCACTCCTTGGTGTGAATGTGGGTCAATGCATGTGGATGGGGTCAAGGTTGACCAAATCAATAGCTCAGTCATCGAGGTAGTGGAGATAGTGGAGGACAATGCAGTCATAATGGGAGGAAGTATCCATGAGAGTAGCATCATTATTGAGTGGGGCCAAGGGGGAGGAGGCTCACAAAGCAAAGAAGGAAGGGGATGGAAGCCATAGAAATCATTCTAAACATTGCTTATGTATTTTTGTTTATGAATTTCTGCACGCTTCAGCTGTTTAGCGGAGTCTATTATGTTGTTTAGCACAAGGGTGTTTCCGAGTAGAAATGCCACGCTCATCTTCGGGGGTCTTCGAATGCCCACTCAAGAGAGGTTATTTGAGCTACATTACATCATCTGGAATTAGGCCAATCTTCAGCCACCTTTAGCAGTGCAGCCTCCTTCAGGAATTACGAAATCCAGGAGGGAAATTTCAGTGGAGGGTTGATAACCCAAGTTTTTGAGCTTATTTTCCAGTGAGGGGAGCATCCCTTCATCTGAAAAGTTAGTGGGGAGGAGTATCAAATATTTTGTCATCAGATCAGCCACCTCCCAACAGTTACCCAGCTGTAGAGCATAATTCATCCCTAGGGTTGAATTTTTCATCTTGGGTATTTCCGGAAACCCTTTTTGGGTTGTCTTGGAATTGTGCTAGAAAGCCCAGATATTTGATCTTGGCATTTTCTGAGCACCTTATCAACTGATATACACATTCCTATTTTCCAACAGCAGTTATTTCCAGCACGATTACACAGTCATAGCCTCCCAACAGTTTCTTATGTCGATTAATTGGGTCATTTCAGGCTTGTTTTGCCTAGCTTGAGTGTCTTTTCCTCAAGATATTGTACTTCATTTTCTGCTATCATATATAATAAAATGGCTCATTGATCTACTCATGTTCTTGATGTATTGATGTTTACTGCATTTTCCAGTTTTATGTTCAATATTCCTGTTTTTCCTATTTTGGAGCATTACACTTGGCTCCTTCCTCCCATTTTTATCTTTGAGTATTATTGTAATGCATTTCATCCATTAGTTTCTCTTCTGACCTCATGCATTAGAGGCCATATGTTATAACCCTATTTTCCACTACATTATAGGGAGATAAATCCAATATCAACTTACCTCAGTTGATTGGCTAAATTGCATCCCCTTTCACCTTTTATTTTACTTATGTGAGATTTATCCCATCTTAAAAGGGTGAAATTACATAGTTAAACAATTTCTCATAATTATTTTTCTAAAATATTATAATTATGTCATAATTCAGATAATTGAGAAAAATTTCTTAATTGTGAAAAAAGTTTCTAGAGTTTTCCATTCCAAAGGAGATAAAATTGACCCACTTGTGTATGAGTTGGCTAGAGGTCCATTATTATAGAAGTTCCCTAACTTCTCAAGCCCCTAGGTGTCTAGATACATTATCCTAGAGGATAGAATTAGCCTTTATAATCTCACCAAGAAGAAAGGGCAGGGGTGGGTGTAGGAGGAAGAATCCAAAATATAGCGTGAGAGCTTTTTTGTATTGGGAGAGGAGACCATGATACAATATTTAGGAGAGGATCTCCTTTGCTGGAAGGTATATTGATGTAATTTCACTTATATGGTTAATACAAATCTATATTACTTTCCCTTGTACCATTTTTGCAGTAATTTATATGTGTGATTTTTAGATGTTTTGAGTTGATGATCTTTTGCGAAAGATCACTTGTCGTCTTTGTTTGGTTGTGTTTGTGTTTAGGATTTGAATCATGATTGGATGAATGATATTTCTTGATTGGAGTGCAATGATTTTGCATAAGCCCCAAAACTCTTCACCAACCTGTGAGGAGGCGAGGTACTTTCTCATACTTTATAGCATTAGAAATTGCATTGAAACTGCATGCATGGCCATTTGGATTAGGGATTTTTATTAGATTGTCTTAGAAATTCTCCTTTGTTGTCAGGTGATCTCAACCGGGCATGATATAATGAAGAAATACTTCCTTGCATGTAAACTAATGCAACAAAATTTATTTGTTGTTTATCACATTGAAACATTGTTTATTACTTCATCACACTGTGATGTGGATTACAATTTGTCATGTTGGGAACACTATTAAAGTTAATTCCCATGGTGAATGGTTTTCCATGGAACCTATGTTTACTATTGTTTACTTTGATGCTCATGTTGACTATGTTTGGCCATGTTAACCATAAGCAACCATAGTCAACCACATGTGACATGTGTTAGTGTATAGATTAAAGTATAGTTAATATGTTAGCAATGTATAGAATACCTTGTAAAACAAGGTAAATATAGTTGAATATGGTTGACCATAGTTGAATATAGTTGACCTAGTAAACTTGGGTCAACCTAGTAAACATAGGTCAATCCAATAAACCTAGCAAACTTGGGTAAACTTAGTAAAACATAGGTCAACCTAGTAAACCTAGTTTAGATTATAAAGATGTTTATTATTTGTGAAATTGTGATGTCATTAGTTGTTCATCATATTGCAATGTCATCATGTTTTTTTTCATCATGTTGTAGTGTCATTAATGATTTATCAAATTACAATATTGTTTCTTGTTCATCACATTACGACATCATTGTTTTGTCCAATTGCAACATTGTTTGTTGTTGGAGACATTACAACTTTCCTTTTTGTTTGTCATGGTGAAATGTAATTTTTTGTTAATCACATTGTGACATTGATTATTGTTTGTCACATTGGGAAAAATATTAAAGCTAATTCCCATGGTGATTATGGTTCACCATGGCACGACATTGATTATGGTTGAATTTAATGCTCATGTTGACTATGCTTGGCCATGTTGATCATAGCTAACCATAGTCAACCATAGGTGAGATGTGTTAATGTATAGTTTAATGTATATTTAATAAGTTATCAATGTGCAGTAGATCTTGTAAATCTAGGTCAACCTTGTTGAATATGGTTGACCTGGTAACATAGGTCTACCTCATAAACCTAGTAAATCTAGGTCAACCTAGTAAACTTGTTAACCTGGTTCATATTCGAACGAGACTTATTATTTGTAAAATTGTGATGTCATTTGTAGTTTATAATATTGTGATTTCATTTGTTCCCTTTTACTTTGAAAAGTTATTTGTTGTTTTTCACATTTCATTGTTGCCACATTGTGATGTGGTTTGCTTATTATGATGTTGCAATGCCATTTCTTGTTCATCAAATTACAACATTGTTTATCGTTAATCACATTGTAATGTTGTTTGTTGTTCGTCACATTATGACTTTGTTTTTTCTTTGTCACATTGTGGCAGTGATTGTTATTTATTATTTTACGACATTGTTTGTTTTTTTCCAGGTTGGGAATAATATTAAAGCTAATTCCCATGATGATTATGGTTCACCATGGCATCCATGTTGACTATGGTTGACTTTAATGCTCATGTTGACTATGATTGATCATGTTACCCATATCTAATCGTTAACCATAAGGGACACATGTTAATTTCTAAGTTAATGTATATTTAATATATTATCAATGTTTTAATGTTAAATTTTATGTATTATTAATGCTTTGTTACTGTTTTGGTGTGTAGATTAATGTATTATTAATAACCATGATTAGTGGTTTTTCTACATTTTAAGATACTGTTTCATAAAACAATGCATTTTTATGCATCTAACCTTTTCCCTTTGCTCTTGTTATAGATGGAAAATTGTTTTCTTTCCTTAATGTTATATATTCCATGACCTTTTGGGAACATATATTTATGCAAAGATTGAGATATTTTTGATTGATACATTGTGATGTTGATATTTATTTGTGATATTGAACATGATTGTGTATGGTTAACTATTGTTGACTATGGGTGAAAATTGTTGACAATGGTTGTCAATATTTAACTATAATTGAATATGGTTGGCCACGTTCACTATGATTCACCATGTTAACCATGACTAGCCATGGTGACCATGGGTGACCATAGTTGATCTAATGTGACTGTGGTTGAATATGGTTTCACCATTGAAACTTTTTATAAAAATATTACTGTTATTATTATGATCATTATTATTACTAACCGTTTTTAAATCTTGACCATGGTTGACTAATATTGATTATGGTTGAATATAGATGAATATGGTTGACTAAATTATGGTTTTCAAGCTTCCGTGGTTGTCATTAATTGCAGAAATCTCCAGATTATCCACAATATAGTAAAACAATGGTCGACGTTTTGAATCCCGACAAGGATCCATATTCAGGACAAGATGAGAATAAAGAGTGAAAGAAGTTCGCACATATTAAGGTTTCAAATAGTGAAGGAAAATGAAAAATGACAAGAGCTGATAAGAATTGATTTTATTAATCTATTTAATCTAATAAATTTTAATCAATTAATTTTAATTTTAATATTAATATAATTTTAAAATACTTTTAATAGTACATAATATCACATATTATTAAATTTGATTCAATTTTAACTATATATATATATATATCTATATATATATATATATATATATAATATCACCTATTAATTACATAATACTACTTAATTCATTTTAATAAATTTTTTATAAAATATTTATTAAAAATAGTTTAAATAATTATATTAATAGCTTTAATTTTTATTTGATAAACTTAAATAGTAGTAAATTTTATTTCTCTATTAACTTTTTTTACCTAAAATAGTCTCATTAAATTAATAATCTAAGGGTAAATTTATTAAAGAAATATAACCCTAGATGATACTAATAAAGGTTTTTTAATTTATTCCTAATTAATAAAATTAATAATTAATAGAAATATAAATTATATATAATAGTTTACTTGATTAATATAACATTCATTTAAATAAGTGTTAATAAATATTAGTTTATAATTATTATTTAATAATTATAATATCAATTGAATGTTATCATTATTAAATATAATTTATTAATTCAATCCTAATTGATCTAAAAATGAATTATTTCATTATTAAATATAATTTATTTGAAATAGGAAATTTTAATTTCAGTTTTAATTCTATTCTTTATTTATTTCTATTTTTATTTCTTATTCACCAATAATAATTATTAATTTATTAATTTTTGTTAATAGAGATTAATAAAAATTAATTAATCAAGATAATTATTACGAAGAATGATTCAATTAGGTTTTTGCAATGACCAAACCCTAAAATTTTTCACTATATGGGAGAGAAAAAAGCAAACCTACGATACTATACCTGGGATGAGGATGAACCTAAGGAGCACATCTGTCGAATTAGAGGTTTCCAATTGTTACTAATCTCATATCCTCCGTCCCTGTTAGTGTTATGCAGGTGTTTTAAAATATCCAGTGCTTCTCTAATCTTACGTCTTTGATGGTGTTCCTCTCTCGCAATGATCTTAGCATCCTCAAGACGCAAGTGATACCAAAACATCACTGAAGAATGTATAAAAAATAAGGGTACCAAAACACATAAACCAACACATCTGATCAACCAGAAAATAAGGAAGGATACAAAGACCACATTTGATCAACCTTCTCCCATATAGCTTCATCAAGCCTAAAGTGCTTCCACTGCACTCTAACCTAGTCTATTTCTCGGTTCTAGAGCATGAGTTGTTTCCGTTGTAAAATACACTATGAATATGGCTAGAATTCTCCCTCTAGTTCCACCTGCAATATAGACCTGTAGATAACATGATCGACATACTAGAAATATATATTAAGTAATGAAACATATAAAACACCCTTTTATTTCACTGTTGGCGGTAGTTCAAGTGAGTGGCCATTGGTCCAATCCTCTCAAGGATCTCAATGTGACACCCTCTTCCCACATTTACCCAAGATACATGGTCGACTAGCGTAAACATGCGATGGGAGGCTACTATGATCTGATTCAATCTCCTAGGTCACCTTAAGGAAGTGGAACTAACACCACCCAACTATATAGACCTTTTGCACCTGCTATAGGACACCCAGGAGCCATTCCAATCTTCCAGGAGGCTAGCCCCTGAATAAAAATGATATTTTAGTACAATATCCCCCCCAGTCGCTCCCTTGATATGGGTAAGAGTGTGAATGGGACCCTCCAATCACTCCCACAACATGGGTATGCATGCAACTGGGGAAATTTTCTCACAGTTGTGAGCCTGCAACCTCGATGTTTGTACCACTTTTTCAGGCACAGAGCCTAGGTCACTTCCCAAAACTCCATGACACTTCTAGAAATTAAATATAACAACGGAATAATGATGTAAATGAAAACACTTAAATAAGGACTTGAATGGACCCCTACTATCCATGAAAAACATTTCTTCAAACATGTTGTAGTTATGAATTCTATAGGTTTAAACAACATATGTGAGCATAGAGGTCTCATAATTATCTGAGAATTGCTAAGAAGCACTGTTGCCTCATAACATTAGCTGCATTATCATCTATTATGTCATAGATTCATTTTTGATTCAATTAAAAAACAAAACATGATGAGATCCATACATCATCACAGTCATAATACATATTTATAACCAACATAATAGCAACAAAAATATCAAGGATACATTAGCCATAAAATCCACATTTAGAAAAGTATATTACTCATAATATATCAAGGAGGAAGAATCTCATATTAATGTATGCAAAGGCCAACCAGGTTTGGGACTTCCAAGAACCACTCGACCATAGATTGGCTAAGCCAAATATCTCTTCATCCAATCACCCCCATGCCATATTCCAAGCATGAATGTGGGACTCAAACCAAGTTCAACCAAGGCTTCTCGAGGCTACACCACCTCACCCTCATCAATAGAAACTGAGTTTACCACAATGCTCATTGGATCACTAGGCAAAAAATAGGCAATACTAGGATTTACCATGATCTCCACCAGATCATTATGCTAAAACAAGCATGGATGCCACCAAATTTATCCACCTACACCGTGAGGAAATTTCCTATCTCCTAATCTCTAGGCTTTACCACAATCCACTTTGGATCACTAGGCCCTGACCAAGACTCCACCCCTTAAGCTTTACATTATATCCTGCCATTCACTGGAAAGGGTTCCTAGGCCCATCGAGGCACACAATACCTATATTTAACACAACCCATTATCCATTTCAAGGGTCACTAGGCTAGTGGATTTACCACAATCCACAATCTGGTTCAGATTTCACTAGGTGATGTGTTATTTCATTCAGATATCCACCTAACTCAGCTTCAAATCCATCCTAAAATCCAGCTCAACAATAAAACATGAGAACCCATCACACGATGGCTATCAAGAAATGGAAAGGTAAGGTTGAAGAACACTACCACACCTAGAAAAACCCATGCCAATGACAACAAGTGAACCAAGAACACACATGCGACACCATGTATGCCAAATCTAGCAAGGAAATCACAAATGAAAATTGATGCCTGCAAAGAATCTTGTTGTAGTTGCTTGATACTGCTCTTCCTTGCTTGATATTTTCTTCCTCTTTTCCTTCTTTAAATTTCTTGATCCAATGCTGAAATGCTCCGAGAAAACTCTAAGTATCCTAGAGTGAGTGAGAGAGAGAATAGAGAGAGAGCTCCAAAACTGAATTGACAAAAATTTACACAAACAAAAGGTACCAACTGATCCTTAAAAGCCTTTTTATAAATGAGGCCTCTATTTTCTTCAATTTTCCATTATTTTCCTTCATTTTCCTCCTCACATGCAACATGTGACCTTTCACGTTCCTTTTCTCCCAATTTCCATTATTTTCATAAATAAAATTCCAATTAATGCCACTTTTCCTTTCCAAAGCCTTTGCCTTTTCCTTTTCCAATTTCCTTAGCCATTCTAAACGTAAGAAAATTATATATTATAGAGCAATGGAACAAATAAAATATGTGAAAACACAAGAACAAAAAACACATAAAATCAGAGAGACACAAATATACGTGGTTCACCGTGTTTGGGCTATGTCCACCCGAACAACTAGTCCTTCCTTTCTATTATCCAACAAAATGAAGAGACACAACCTACAGCAGATCCACTGTAATATCCTCTGTTCTCTCTCACAGTCTCCCTATCTGTTTCTCGATTTGAGAATACACATACATTTCACAGCCGCAATACAATACCCTCATACAAGTGAGGGGTTGCATTCTAGGGAAAAAAAACCCTAAACTAAACATAACTTCTACCGTCAGATCATCCACCTAATGAACGGCCCAGATTGAATAGAAAATACTATACTTTTACAAGGCAATTTTACATCTGTTTTTAGCTTCGGGGGCGCTGCCCCCGAAACCCCCCACCAAGTGGGGGCTCCATAAAGTCGCAGCCACCCCCTCCTAGACCCCCCAGGCAGTGTTTAATTTCGGGTAGCGTTGCCGCCCCATTAAGGTACAGGGGTCCAACATTGTGATACAAAATAAACAAGATAATCAAGCTCCACACCCAACAATCTCCCACTTGGAGACTGATTGTGGCAACTCCACCGCTGCTTCATTTGCTGGACAATGAATCCTCTTTGGACCTGGTTGTTTCTCATATTCATCGTCATCCTTGAAGACCAATTGAAACTGAGCATAATATTAGTTTATCCCTGGTTACAACTTTTGTTAGCATATCTGTAGGATTCTGGCTAGTGTGTATATTTTCCAGCTTCAACTGTCCATCTTCCAATACTGACCGTATGAAATGGTACTTGAGCTGTATGTGTTTAGTCTTGGAATGAAATGCTAAGTTCTTTGCAAGATGAATGGCACTCTCGCTATCACTGTATAATGCGCCCATATCATGCTTCTTACCCAATTCATCCATAAAAATTTATAACCAAATCATTTCTTTACTAGCCTCTGTAGCAGAAAAATACTCTACTTCTATTGTTGAAAGTGCAACAACACTTTGGATTTTCAAAACCCAAATGACAGTTGTTCCACCTATAGTAAATACATATCCTGTAGTGCTCTTCCTGTTATCTCTGTTACCTGCCATATCTACCTCAACATATCCCTGTAGAGCAATGTTTGAACCACCAAAGAATAATGCTTGATTTGTGGTACATCTCAGATATCTGAGAATCCACTTCGCTGCCATCCAATGTTCTTTTCTTGGATTGTTCATGTACCTGCTTACAACTCCCACTGCATGTGCAATATCAGGTCTTGTGCAGACCATTGCATACATTAAGCTTCCAACTGTTGATGCATATGGAACTTTAGACATATAGTCCATTTCTTCTTGGGTCTTGGGGCACATATCCTTACTAAGTTTGAAATGGCTATAAAAAGGTGTACTAACTGGTTTTGCATTCAACATATTAAATATTTTCAACACCTTTTGTATGTACACATTCTGAGACAATGTTAATTTGTGATTTTTCCTGTCTCTAGTTACTCTCATACCAAGGATTTGTTTTGCAGCTCCCAAATCCTTCATTGCAAATGAATTTGCCAATTTTATTTTGAGCACATTTATTTCTTGCATGTTAGACCCTGCAACAAGCATGTCATCTACATATAATAACAATATAATATAGCTACCATCATTTTTCTTTTTCAGATAAACACAATGATCAAAGTGACATCTAGTATAACCTTGTTCAGACATAAACCTGTCAAATTTTAGATACCACTTCCTTGGAACCTGTTTTAAGCCATACAAGCTCTTCTTTAACCTACGCACTAATTTTTCTTTCCCTTTGACCTCATATCCTTCTGATTTCTCTATATAGATCTCTTCCTCCAAATCTCCATGGAGAAATGTTGTCTTTACATCTAACTGTTCAAGATGTAAATCTTCTGCTGCTACAAGACTTAAAATAGTTCTGATTGAAGTCATCTTAACAACAGAAGAAAATATTTCATCAAAATCAATACCTTTCTTTTGTGCAAACCCCTTCACCACAAGTCTATTTTTGTACCTTTGTTTTCCTCCATCTTCTTAAACCCATTTATTCAGCAATGTAGTTTTAGCTGCAGGCAACCTGATTAAGTCCCAAGTCTGGTTATGAATTAAGGAGTCCATCTCTTCTTCCATGGATAGCTCCCACTTCTTCCTGGTTTCAACCTACATTGATTCTTCATAACATTCGGGTTCACCAGAATTAGTCAACAATAAATAATATAATGTAGAGTATCGTTCAGGGGGTCTACTTATCTTGGTAGATATTCTGACACCACTTTCAGGTGTTTGGTTGCTGTCATTGTGGATGTTGTTTATTATTATTTTCAGGCACCTTTACTTTTTCTGTTATCTCATCAAGAACTGTGTATTCTTTGTTTTCTTTTTCCTGTTTCTTTTCCTACAACTGATTCTTATACAAGACCTTTTCATTGAATACTACATCTTTGCTCCTAATGATTTTGTGATTTTCATAATCATATAAGCGATAAACAAAATCATTAACACCATATCAAATAAAGGTACATTTCATTGATTTTGCCTCAAGCTTTGTTCTATTTTCTTTATTAATATGGACAAAAGTCTCACAACCAAAAGGCTTTAAAAAAGAGTAGTTTAACTTTTTACCTGTCCATGCTTCCTTTGGAATACCACCATCCAAGGAACTTGAAGGCCCTCTGTTTATTAGATAAACAACAATATCTACAGAATCTGCCCAAAATTGTAAAGGCAATCCTGCATGCAATCTCATGCACCTTGCACACTCCATGATTGTTCTGTTCATCCTTTCTGACACACCATTTTCTTGTGGTGTTCTTGGAAATATCTTCTCTCTGAGAATTCCATGCTCTGAACAGTACCTATCAAACTCTTTGCTGCAATATTCACCTCCATTATCTGATCTGAGACACTTCAACTTCTTTCCTTTCTCAATCTCAACCAAAGCTTTCCATTTCTTGAAAGTATCAAATACATTAGATTTATTTTGAATACAATAAACCCAATTTTTTCTAGTTGCATCATCAATAAAAGTAACATAATAACGAGAGCCACCGAGAGATGATACCTGAGCTGGTCCCCATACATCTGTATGCACAAGCTCTAATTTTTCGCTCTTCTTTTCTTTCCCAACTCTTAGAAATATGACTCTCTTCTATTTTTCATAAACGCAATTCTCACAGAAATCCAAATCAACATTCTTCAAACTCGACAATAAATTTCTTGGGTGAAGAATCTTCATCCCCTTCTCACTCATTTGTCCAAGCCTATGATGCCATAATGCTACATCTGCTCCTTTAGAAGTTAAATCATTAACATAGTTAGAAATACCATTGCATAAATAAAATATACCAACATTTTCACCTTTTGCTATTACCAGGGCTCCTTTGGTGACCTTCCAAGTTTTATCTGTGAAAGTTGTCACACAACCTTCATTGCCTAACTGCCCTGTTGAAATCATATTTTTCTTTAGATCTGGAACATGCCTTACCTCCTTTAATAGCCATTGGTTTCCATTATATTTTTTTACAAGAACTTTACCCATTCCAACAATTTTACAGGGTTTATCATCACCCAAACGAACTTGTCCAAAATCTCCTTGAACATAGTCATGAAAATATTTCTTATCAGGTGTGGCATGGAATGAGGCCCCTAAATCTACCACCTGGGAATCGATAACATTTTCAAAATAAATAATCAAAGCATCTTGTAACACATCACCTGTCACATTTGCTTCATGATTGTTTTATTGTTGCGCATCTCCTTCTTTTCCCTTCTGAGATCTACAGTCTTTCTTCAAGTGTCCTTTCTTTACACATTTCTAGCACACTATCCCCGATCTAGACTTGGATCTGCCTTTCCTTGATTTACTGTGATATCCTGAGCTCTTTCCTCTTTCCATTCTTCCTCCCCTAGACTCTGCACTCAAAGCATTACCCGATGTCTCACCAGAGCTTTTCCATCGCATTTCCTCGCTAAGGATAGCACAGACAACATCATCAAACTTTAAAGTACTAGATCCAGAGACAGAGTTACTAATGGTCATAACTAAACCATTCCATCTTTCTGGCAATGAGCACAAAAATAACAGAGCTCTAAATTCATCATCAATGTTTATGCCTACAGAACTTAACTGACTGGTAACTATATTAAAATCATTTAAATGGTTTGCAACAGATCCACCTTCCGACATCTTCATATTAAATAAAAGTTTCATGAGAAATACCTTGTTTGAGACAGAGGGTTTTTCATATAGTTTCTCCAATGCCTTAATAAAACCCTATGTTGTTGTTTCCTTCGAAATATTGAAGGCTACCGATGCCGCGAGGCACAACCATACTGTTCCGAGTGCCTTTCTATTGAGAATCTCCCATTCTGCATCTGTCATAGTCGTCGAATTCTTTGTTTTTCTGCTCAATGGTAGGTACAGATCTTTCTGATACAGATAATCTTCCATTTGCATCTTCCACAACGGGAAGTTTTGGCCATTAAATTTCTTGACCCTAAATTTACCATATTCTGCCACTGCTCCCTCTCGAACTAGGAACCCTTATTTCCTGTGAGTTTATTAGCCAAATAGACCTTCGGCTTTGATACCAGTTGTTAGAAAATTATATATTACAGAGAAATGGAAAAAATAAAATATGCAAGAATACAAGCACACAAAACACATAAAATCAGAGAGACACAGATATACATGGTTCACCCAGTTTGGGCTACGTCCACCCCGAACAGTCAGTCCTTCCTTTCTATTATCTAGAAAAATGAAGAGACACAACCTACAACAGATCCACTGTAATATCCTCTGTTCTCTCTCACAGTCTCCCTATCTGTTTCTCGCTTTGAGAATACACATACATTCCACATCCGCAGTACAATACCCTCATACAAGTGAGGGGTTGCCTTCTAGGGAAAAAAACCCTAAACTAAACATAACTTATACCGTCAGATCATCCGCCTAATGAACGTCCCAAATTGACTAGAAATTACTATACTTTTACAAGGAAATTTTACATCTATTTTTAGCTTCGGGGGCATTGCCCTCAAAACCTCCCGCCAAGGGGGGGGCTCCATAAATTCGTAGCCACTCCCCCTGGATTCCCCAGGGAATGTTTAATTTCGGGTGCCGTTGCTGCCCCATTAAGGTACATGGGTCCAATGTTGTGATACAAAATAAACAAGATAATCAGGCTCCACACCCAACACTAAATTGAAATTAACACCCACACTAGGATGTTTTTCCCAACATTAACCTTGGAATAAGTGTCCCAATAAGTGTGGTGATTATTTTCCTTTATTAACTTTTATTACATGGAATTTTCACCAGGGTTGTTATAGAACCCACCCCCTCGGGGGACACCGTCCTCAGTGTTCAACCACACATATACCTAAACAAAACTTCTGAAAATAAAAAATACTTCCCATGGAGATTTATAACTTAGCTTGATGTAGTATTTAAAATGATCACCCTATTAAGAAGCAAGACAACATAAAAACATGACAACTATAATGACATGACACCCATACCTGATACCCATTGTTGTAAGAGAACTTTACCAGTGGAAGATACTCTTCCCACTTCCTCTGCTAATGTATCAAATACATCCTCAACATGTCCTCCAAGATCCTATTAAGCTTCTGAGTCTATCCATATGTTTGTGGATTATAAGTTGTACTTAAGGCCAACTATGTACATAATTATGCAAATAACTCCTTCCAAATTTTGGAAGCGAATTTTGTGTCACTTTCTGACAAAATATTCTTTGGAACACCATTTAATCTAAACACATCCTGATGAAATAATGTGTCATATCACTATTTGAATATGTAGTATTCACTGGAATGAAGAGTGTTACCTTAGTCAACCTATCCACCACAACCATGATGGAATCATGTTGCCTAGATGTCTTGGGAAAACCTGTGATGAAATCTATGGAAATGACCTCCCATTCCACTCTGGAATCACAATCGACTACATTAGTCCACTTGGATTCTTGCACTCTACCTTCACCTACTAGAAATCCAAGCATGTAGCTACAGAATATGGCACATCCTTTTTCAGATTCGGTCAATAATAGAACTTCTTCGCTATAGTCAATGTCTTATGATATCTTGGGTGACCTGAATATATTTCACATGAAACTACCTTAATATCACCTTCTTGAGCTCACTACTATCTGACACATATATCCTATCTCTAAACTTGCCCAATCCATCTATTGTAAGACAATAGTCCACATCCTATGCACCTATACCTGCACTTGTACTTGTACCTGTACCACTACCTATACCTGGAAATGTACCTTCAATCTATTGTAACTTGTGTATGAATCCTCTATACATGCTGTTGACCTGCCTGTAATATCCTAACATGTAAGTCCATCTCATAAGAAATAATGGCTGATATGTGATTCTCATGTATCTGAATGCTAAGAGCATCTACGACCCTGATCTCTTTACATTTTATGTATCTAATCTCAAAATCAAACTCACTGATCATGGCCAAACATCTAGCTTGCCTAGAATTCAGATTCGGTTGGTGAAATAGATACCTAAAATCACTATGCTCACTCATTAATACAAACCTCCTACTAAGAAGATAATGCCTCCACATCTTCAATGCATGAATGATCGTTGCTATCTCAAGATCACGTGTCAGATAATTATGCTCGTGCTCATTCAATTTTTGTGACTTGTAACATATTACCTTCGATTCCTTCATAAGGACTGCACCAAGTCCTCTCTTTCAAGCATCCGTACATACCACAAACTCCTTATCCAAATCTGCAATATTTAACACAGGAGCATTTGTCAACAACTCCTTTAACTTCACAAAGATTTTTGCACATTCCTCTATCCATTCAAAATTATTACATTGCGTTTGTAATGATGTAATAGGATATGCGATGCAAGGGAAGTTCCTGATGAACCTCCTACAGTAACATGCTAGTGCCATGAATGATCTTACCTAGTCCACATTTCTAAGAGCTACCCACTCCATGATAACCCTTATCTTTTCTGGATCCACTACCATACCTTCCTTGGAAATGACATGTACCAAATAATGTACCTTTATCTAAAAGAAACTGCATTTACTGAGCTTAACATACAACTGATTCTCTCTCAAAAATCTCAATATTGCTGCTAAATTCTTGGCATGCTATTCCTCATTCTTAGAGTATATCAAGATGTCATCAATGAATAGAATAAAAAACTTGTCTAGATAAGGACACAATACACTATTAATCAAAAACATAAAAGTAGCTAGAGCATTAGTCAAACTAGATGGAACTATCACAGAATTATAATGCCCATACCTAGTCTGGAAAGATATCTTATAAATGTATTCTTCCTTAATGCGTACCTAATGATATCCATATCTCAAATCAATATTTGAGAGCATTATTTCTCCCTTCAACCGATCAAACAAGTCGAAAATCATCGAAAATGGATACATGTTCTTGTTGGACACCTTATTTAACTTCATGTAATCAATGCATATCCTGAGAGTACCATATTTCTTCTTCACAAACAAGATTGATGCACCCCATGGTGATACACTTGGCCGAATGTATCCCTTTTCAAGAATTTCCTTCAACTACAACTTCAGTTCTACTAACTCTGGAGTGCTCCTCATGTACGGTGCCTTAGATGCTGGTGCTACTCTTGGTACCAACTCAATAGAAAAATATACCTCTCTATGAGGTGGAAAATCTGAAACCTTTGTTGGAAATACATCCTAAAATTGCTGCAATATTGGATACCTGATCAACACTTCCACGTCCTCATCCTCCTTAACTTTGGCACTAGAAATATGCACTAGAAATAAAACATACCCTTTTCTACGACTGTGCTTTTCCTACATAGTTTTCACCATTCTAACGGATGTTGATTTCTTCTTTCCTTGTAAGATTCTATGTCCTCCACTTCCATCCAAGAACTTAATATATTTGTCATAAAAATCCACCTTATTCATGTGAATACATAACAAATCCATACCGAATAGCATATTATATGATCCTAATGAAAATAAATTCAAATGCGCCGATGTAGACATGAAATTCAACTCAAATGCATAATATATTACCCAATGATGAACTTGCTTCTTGATACCTATATCCAACTCCACTAACCAAGACTCTACATGCACTTCTTTATGCAAACCATACTTATCCATAGGTCAGGACTAACATAACTATAATTAGATCCAGGTTTAATCAAAATAGAAACAACTTGATCACAAAGCTTACCATCCATCTTAATGATAGATGCCTAATGGTCTGCCTTCCTGTCACCCAGTGCTGCATAGATATAAGGAATGCTTTGACCAACATCCCCAATAGTCTACACCTCTTGTGCTCTAAAGATATGAGGTATACCACCCTGATTTTGCAGAAAATCCCTATTAAGATGTTCTTTTCCACATTTCCAACTCTCCAACCATCCTATACAATCACTTCTATGTTGTTTTTGTGACCCATGTCCCTGTATGACTACATTGAACTTATTGTATGGTGCCACATTCTCTTTCTCTTTTTCATTTTGAGGCCTTGTTCTTTTCGACTTCCATTTACCTTTAAATTTATCTTTATACTTTCCTTTCCATCCTTGTTGGGATTCATTCTTATGCTTTGATTGCTCATAAAAATACTTCAGTTTCCCAATAAAATTTTCAAGTGAACGAGGCTCATTACACTCAATCTGATCTTTGAATTATAATGGAAATCCACTAAAAATATCTAAACTTTAGTCTTTTCATCTTTAAGATATGGTACATACCTAAAAATATCCAAGATCTTGGTTGTATACTCCTCATTTGTCTTCAATCCCATTTTAAGCTCATAGAATTCCTTATATTTATTGTCATAGTACCTTTCTGACAAGTATTTCTTCCTGAACATTCTCTTGAACTCATGCCAACTCAAGTCCTTCATCTGGATGTCTCTGACCCACTTCACATCTTCCCACCAAATGTCTAGTTATTTATCTTTCAAGTTGAAGATATCTATTATGGCCTTCATTTCTTTGTGTACTCATGTAGTTCCAAGAACTTCTTCATGCCAAGAAACCAAGCCTCTGCATCCTCCATATTATTCAAGAATCCATCAAAAGTAGGTGGCTTTTCTTCTTAAAATCATTTGAGAAGTATCTCCTTGTCACTTCTTGTTGAAAGTCAACAAGAAATTGCAACACACGCACTAGTGTGGGATCACATGTCCTAGTGATACATTAGTGTGAAAGCCAATTTATTTAGTCAATTGGTTCAATGTCTAATTTAATTATCTCTTAATTAAATTGGACAATAAAATGTAATCTTATCTCATAATCACTTGTAATAGTTAATTGAGTGTGATAAACTTAGTTAGCTCATGAATTTCGAGTTGAGGGTGGTTGGTGAGGCATGCAGAGTGTTTCTATTAGTTATGGAGTTCAAGTTGCAGTTAGTTCATTAGTTTAATGCATGAGTAATCAATTAAATTAGTTAGGGGAGTTAAATTCAGTTAAACTAGTTGTAACTGTTTGTTGCACTAGTGAGAGATCAAATGAATTAAATTAGATTTAATTCACAACTAGTGATATTCCATGCAAATGATGATTTACTATTAATAGATGCATGCCTGTCAGTTCCAGTGGAGACCCATTTGAGACAAAGGTTAAAGGGATGTTAACTATCAGTTGTATCATTAGTAGGTTTCTCGCATGCAGCCAGACATCCATTGGATTTCCCATGATGCTTGCAAAGATTTGGAAGGATGAAATTCCTAAGGAATAGGGATTTCATTCCACATGAATTGCGCAAGAAAGGAAGGCTGATTAGAGGCAGGAAATTTGCTAAGTGTTGGTCGATTTTGTTCGGGTTAGTGTGAGACAGTTGTGAGAGTGCAGGATACTCTTGTGAGTAGAGTGCATCGTAATTGTTTCATGATTCCATGGTGAATATACAATATAATATAGAGGGGTTTTGAGCAGCAATATTTCCCTGGGAAAATATATGTGTTGTGGTTTTATTTGCTTCTTTATTTACTTGTTGTGATTGGTGATCATGTTTGTTTTCCGCAATTGATTTGTATAAGGATTCAGTATTTAGCTTTAGTACATTGAATCTATTGATATACATATGTTTGCATAATTTATATTCTCCTCTTGTAAGGATCATAACGATGATGAGAAAGTGCCCGCCATAACTAGAACTAGAATAGTACCTGTGTCCATCACCTCTCCTATCCAAAATATCCAATAGTATGTCATCTATAACCATGTCATTTCTATATGACTTGTCCACCATGAGATCTATTGCCATATGCCCCATTAGTTCTGTCCTCCTGTCCATGGCTGATCCGAAGTGGTCCCTGTCGCTACAATTTTGACAAAATATGAAGGATTGTTGCATTAACCTCTGCTTGTTTCTCCTGTGCCTATATGATTATGTGATTGTATTCTTTACAACTCCTTATTTCTGCCTTTAATATTATCAATGTTTCTGCCAATTCAAAAGTGTTCCTAACACCACGTTTCTCATCTAACCCATAAGGAGAGTCTCATGAACTGTAATATACCATCTTTCTATTCATCTTTATCTGTTTCCTGCAAGGAGTCTTATGTAAGCTAAACCAAATCATAAAAAAACCAACATATCTTAGCATAATTTGGGGAGGATATCTCATTCGCAAGGTCATCCAATCAACGTAATAAATGTATAAACATAATCATAACAACATATAGGTATATACCATATAGACATATCAACATATATAAATCATTCTAGCGAGAGTCCAATCATCAATGCATGACCATATCAATCGCATACCATGACCTCATGCATGCCAAAAACAACCATATCAATGTACACTGCCAACATGTAAGCATAAAAAACACATAACCAACCATACACTCACGACGACACATTCCACGACAACACCATCAAAATCTCATGGAGAAATCACTACAACCATTACTAACACCATGCATATGAAACAATCATATATACCACAAGGATGAGTAACACATACGTAACTGACATGAAGCATGATCAACACACATCGCCCATCCAGTTTGATGGGTGAACCATTCTCCGTGGTATCATATATTACCCAAAAAGATAACATACATGCTTTGATACCACTTTATAACACCCTCTTTCCACATTTACCCAAGCGACTCGGTCCACTAGGGTAAACATGTGAAGATAGACTTCTATGATATGATTCAACCTCCTAGGTCACCTTAAGGAAGTGGAAGCGACACCAAACAACTACACATACCTTCTTCACCTGCTACAAGATACCCAAGAGCCATCCCAACCTTCCAAGAGGCTAGCCCCTGAATCAAACTTAATTTTTAGTGGAATAAAACCCCCAGTCGCTCGCTTGATATGGGAAAGAGTGCAACTGGGATCCTCCAGTTTATCCCACAACATGGGCATGCGTGTGACTGTGGAATTTTCCCTATAGTTTTGAGCATATGACCCTGATTTTTGTGCCACGTTTTCAGGCCCAAAGCCTAGGTCACTGCTTAAAACTCCATGACACTTCCAGAAATTAAATATAACAACAAAATAATGATGTAAATGCAAATACTTGAATAAGGACTTGAATTGACCCCTACTAGCCATGATAGGAATTTCATCAAGCATGTCACAATTATGCATTCTATAGGTTTAAACAACATATCTAAGCATAGGGGTCTCATAATTATCTAAGAATCGCTAAGAAGAATTGTTGCCTCATAATATTAGTTGTGTTATCATCTATTAAGTCATAGAGTCATTGTTCATTAAATTAAAAATCAAAACATGATGAGAGGCATACATCATCACAGTCATAATACATGCTTATAACCGACATAATAGAAACACAAATATCAATGATACATCAACCATAGAATTCACATTTAAAAAAGTATATACTCATGAGATATCAAGGAGAAAGAACTTCATATTAATGTATGCAAAGACCAACCAGGTTTGGGACTTCCACAAACCACCCGACCATAGATTGGTTGAGCCAAATATCTCTTCAGCTAATCACCTCCATGCCATATTCCAAGCATGAATGTGGGAATCAAACCCAAATCAACCAAGGATTCCCAAGGATACACCACCTTTCCCTCATCAATAGAAACCAACTTTACTACAATCCTCACTGTATCACTAGGCCAAAACAATAAAAATGTAATACCAGGCTTTACCAAGATCTCCAACAGATGACTAGGCCAAAACAAGAATGGATGCCACTAGATTTATGCACCTACACCATGAGGAATTTTCTTGTCTCCTAGTCTCCAATATTTACTGCAATACACAACAGATTACTAGGCCCTAACAAAGAATCCACCCTCTAGGATTTACCATATATATCTCCTTTCACTGGCAAGGATTCCTAGGCCTAATCAAGGGAAACCACCTCTAGGCTTCAGAGTATATCCTGCCATTCACTAGAAAGGATTACTAGGCACACAATACCTAGATTTATTGTAACCCACAGTTTGGTTTAGGGGTCACCAGGCCACTCGATTTATTGCAATCCAATGTTTGGTTCAGGTAACACTAGGCCATGTGTTCTTTCATTCAGAGATCCTCCTCACTCAACTTTGAATCCATTCGACAATCCAAATCAAGCAAAAACATGAGAACCCATCACACCATGACTATCTAGAAATGGAAAGGAAAGACTGAAGAACATTTTCACACCTGGAAAAACCCATGTCAATGACATCAAGAGAACCAAGAACACACATGCAACACCATGCATTCCAAATGTAGCAAGGAAGTCACACATGCAAATAGATACCTACAAAGAATCCCGTTATAGTTGCTTGATCCTACTCTTCCTTGCTTGATATTTTTTTTCCTATTTTACTTCCTTTACTTTCTTGATCCAATGTTGAAATTCTCCAAGAAAAAACTATGTATTCAAGAGTGAGAGAGAGGAAGAATAGAGAGAGCTCCAAAAATGAAATAACAAAAGGTTACACTGACAAAAGCTATCAACTGATCCTCAGAAGAATTTTGAGCAATGAGACCTATATTTTCTTCAATTTTCCATTATTTTCCTTCATTTTCCTCCTCACTTGCAACCTGTGACCTTTCACCTTTCTTTTCTCCTTATTTCCACTATTTCCATAAATAAAATGCCAATTAATGCCACTTTTCCTTTCCAAAACCTTTGCCTTTGCCTTTTCCAATTTCCTTAGCCATAGTAAACTAAAACGAATACATGCACTAGGATGTTTTTCTCAACATTCATCTTGGATAAATGTCCCAATAGCCATTGTTATTAATTTCCTTTATTAAATTTTATTACATGGAATTTTCACCAGGGTTGTTACACTCAAAAGGACCAGAATACCGAGGTGCTAACTTGGCACATGACCTAATCCTCAAGGAGATCATATTGGGCTTTATGCACAAGTGTGCATGCTCTCCAACCTTAAACTCCTTGAATTCTCTATGTTTATCCACATAGCTCTTCAACTTGTCCTCAACTACCTTCAAATTCCTTCTAATAAACTACACGACCCGCTCCATCTTAGCCAACATATCTAGTCCAATCAATAACCTACTTACTGGATCACCCCAGCTGATAGGAGTATTACAACTCTACCCACAAAGAGCCTCAAATGGACTCACCTTCAAGGAATCTTGATACCCATTGTTATATGCAAACTCTACCAGTTGAAGATGTTGAAAAGTGTAACTAGGTTCAATATTCATTATGACATGTGTAATTGCGATTTTATGTAATTGATGTAAAGAATAAAATTAAAAATATTATTGTAATGCTTGTCTCATGGGTTTCATGAGCAAGGAATTCTATATTTCGTGATGTCTCCCATTGTGAGCCTTTAGGATTTGTCATCAAGTCATAAAATTTAATTTGAGTCAATGTCATGTATGAAGGACCCTTCTTGGGAATGTTATATTTGTATATGAATCAATGAAATTTTAATTATCCATCCAATACCAAGCTCAAGCATCTACTTCAAGTTGACCCCAAATAGATCTTGAATTTTTTCCAATAGTCATGTCGGCTCACCCATTCATAAAGTCAGTTTATTACGAAGTCTCCAACAACTATAAATAGGGTAGCTCGACCTCTTTTGAGAGAAATAATTTCATTCATCATCAATTCTGCAATAGGAGGTGCAAAGTTCATCAAGGAGGCCTATAATAAAGTGAAGGAAAAGAGATTACAAATCAAACTCTTCTTTGATCTATTTTTTTGGTTGATTTTATCCACATGTGCGAGGAAGAAAGAGGTCAGTTGTTGTAGAAGAAGCCGAGAGGAATTGTAGTCCTCCTACATAACCAAATTCAAGAAGAAGTCAAGCCAAAAGGTGGCTGAGTTTAAGAAATCAAGTCTCCTTATAGAGCGAGGAAGATAAATGGTCAAAGTTGGTCAAACACATGTGCTAAGGTATTTGAAATAGAGACAAGGAGTATAGTGCTAAACCAAGGATTGAAAATATGAAGTATAGTCGAAGTACAATGAAGGAAAGTAGTTGGATGAAGTGTTGACTTGGGCACGAAAGAGAAACAATGAAAGGTAACTTGTGTCTTGGCCTTGGAGTGGAAAATAAATCAAGGGTCTTTGATCTGAATGGGAAAATTAGTGTTTGTTGTGCTAAATTCCAATTCAGAATATAAACAATGTGCTTGAAGATTATGAGGTAAATTTAAAGTCAACCATGAGTTTTTATGTGTTTTTATGTGAATTTATTGAAAAATTAACATAAACAAAACACTGAACAACAACATATAACATACATGAACATCACCATAAATAGTAACAAAACAACACATAATGAAGGAGTTCACACCGCCTGGGGTATGTCCCCTTGGTCCAGCTTCCAATGGTTTGGACCTCTTCTATTATGCTCAAAAGTGTGATTACATATGTTTACAATGCTCAAACATCTTTGAAAACCATTCCAATGGATCCAGAATGCCCAAAAATGCATGTGTAGCCTCTTTCTGCCTCAAATTTGGTCAAAAAATGAATTAGTTATGGCTTCTCCAAGTTTTGGCACTAACTGCACCAAAAAATCCACCAAATCCAACACCAACCTACACTTTCACCCCAAAATTCGCTAATTGAGTGCCAAATTTCCTAAACAGTGGGAAAATTTTTCAGTGCACCAACTTTCCCATTAAGGCATTAATATGAATTATTAACCATAATTAATCATGGTTAATTAATTTTTTTTAACTAATAAAAAACACAGTGCGGGTTTCGCTAACCGTCAGAATTAAATGTTAAGAGTTGTCACAAGGGCATCGTCAGCGGGTTTAAATGTTAACGGTTAGTGGGGGTGGCTAGTAGGCCAATGGTTTGTGCAGTAGTCTCGGCAACTATCCCATCGACCCTGATATATATTGCTACGGTTATGAAAATTTGGGGGGGCACGGGGCTAGCTTCCCACCCACAGTACCGCCCCCGGCGTGGGGACCAGAGTTGGTGCTAGACCCCGATACCCTCCCCCACGATGAAAATTATGTCACAACAAAACCATATTAAACCCATAACATGTTAAGAATGAATTCTATGGTGTGATGTAAAATAATTGTGTTGGATGCTTGGAGGTCGTGGGTTTGACCCTCGCCCGCTCTGCTGAGATCTTGACCCAGTTTTGGTGGCCCTTGGGCTTCCATGTGGCAGCCCCTGGCTGGGCCATGTGGTAGCCTATGACTGGCATCCATAACACCCAATCAAATCATGCCACAAAAAACTATTGAAATCGTGCCAGTACTGGGCACAATGCGAGGTGCCAGAGGAAATTCATTGACCCTATCAACCTACCACATGGGAATGCCCAGTTAGTAGTACGAACTGCTCACTGGACTGTCACTGTAATTTTTTATTTTATTTAAATTTTTCCTATAAAACAAAGTGGACATAACACATTTTTGGGAGCATACAGTGTTGGTTTTCTGCGAAACGAGTTGCGATGGATTCAGAACGATGAGATCTACACTGTCGTTCAAGTTCCACACCATTCTGACAAATTTCATTTTTGAGCATAATTTTGATCACCTGGTCACGCCTCCTCACTGGAAGCTTTTGGACCCCAAAAGATATTTTACTACTGAACATGTGGATGAGGTTACAACCCCCTCACCCTTCTAGTATAAATACACTATAATTTTCCTGAATTCAACAATTTGAACATTTCATACAAACTGATCTTTTCCTTGATTCTGGAGACCTTGTCATGTTTTTGTATGTACCATCATGCTAAAATTTCCCAAAATTTGTAGAAATATATATATATATATATATTTGAAGAAACAAACATGTTCCTCCCTTGTTCGTCAATCAAAGGAAACTTGAATAACTTGAAAACTTTCTCATCCTGAACATTATCGTCATGATGATTTTTAGCTTTTCTTGCCTTGCACTTGCATCGAATTTTGACCAAGTGTTTTTTCCATTTCCATGTACCATTTTGAAACCAAAAAGAAGTACTTTTGGAACCTATGCCTTATTTTTCATCTTTCTTTGGTGCTTGTTCTTTTATTTTTTCACCATTCAACACTGACATCTTGTTCCCATCACTATTCAACAATGACGTGGACTGCTACAAATCTTTCACATCTTGTTTACCTCTTTTCAAAGGCATCATGTTAGAGCCCTGAAACATATTATTACAACCATTAGAAACTTCAATTAAATCATCTTTTTAAATTTATGCATCTTCTTGAAAGGCCTCATTCAAAACATCATTATGCTTTATCATTGACAAAGAATTTTTTTGACTTGCATTCACTATTCTCTTCATTTGTCCTGCATACATAAGAGACAAACTCATATTATTCTTATGATATGTAACTATGTACTCAATTTCATTCTTGAACAAGTGGTACTTATTATCATGGTGATAAAATACTACCCTCCTATCATAAGGATAAGGACTTCCCAAAACAATACTGGAAATATCAAGAGAAACTACATCAAGTTCAACTTCGTCAAGAAAGTTTGAATTGATTGAAAACCTTAGGACGCACTTCCTTGTTACTTGCAAGTTTTCATTCTTTCATATCCAGCCTAAAGGATAAGGTATTGGATGTGAAATCGTTTCTAGATTTAACCTGTTAACTAAGTCTTCATATATCAAATTTTCTTGAGAACCACTATCAAATAGTGTTTCTATTTTGGTATGCTTTAAAACAACTCTAATATGAAAGAGTTCAATTCTTGTATCATCATTTTGAGTTACATTAGAACAACTTGAAGAACTAGTGATTTTTGTGTTCTTACCTTTCAAACCAATTGCTGTAATCTTGGTTTCATTTCCTGAATCTGAACCTAATTCATGTTCAATTATTGTAGTTATTTTCTCCTTCTCTTTGGTTTTAAATTTGTTGGGCTTCAAATCTGGATGGAGTTGCCAACAATGGTCTTCATAATGGCCATTTTTCAAAATTTTTTTGCATGTGAGTTTCTATTTATCTAATTTAATAGAACCATTTTTCTTTCCTTTTCCCTTAAACACACCCTTTCATTTTCCTTCATACTCAAGGAAACTATCACTTTTCTCATCTGCACTATGTTTCCCTCTTGCTTCTAGATGTGTGGGTTGAACAAAAACCTCATATAAATTTGTGGGATTTAATGTGAGAATATTATTCCTAATATAGTTGTGAAAACCCCCAATATACTTTAACAAAGTGTCTTGAGAAGATAAATTGACACCAAAAACTAGTGATCTTCTCCTAAAATCTTGTGTAAAATTTATGCTAGAGGGTAAAATTTCCTTTTATTTTAGAAATAAAATTAGACCAAGAGATTGAAATATTACCATATGCTAGAGGGTAAAATTTTCTTTTAATTTTAGAAATAAAATTAGACCAAGAGATTGAAATATTACCATGGTTTTTCATCTCTTCTTGTGTCTTGGATTCCCACCATACAAGTGTTGCACCCTCCAGTCACAAGGAAGCTAATTGAATCTTTGTGTCGCCATCTTGAAGGTTTTGAATCCCATAGTAGACCTCTAACTGACGAACCAAATTTTCAAGCTTCTCTACATTCACTTCAACATTATACATATGTAGCTCAAATTTAATATCAAGTTTTAACAAGGGTGTTTTACCAATTCCTTTTGAGATATGTTGATGAGTATGAGTAGGGTTTCTAGTAGTGGAAGAGGATGAAGATGAAGGTGAATATGGTAGTGAGGATTATGGTGGAGTAGATGGTGGCTTACCACCATTTTGAATACCTCCTCCTTCTGGAGAACCCTCTCCTCTTGGAGGTCTAGAGCTTTCAGCCTGCAACCTTGTATTCCTCTCTTCATAGAGGACTTTCACCATCTCTGTCATGTCAAAGAAATCCCTCCTAAAAGCCTTCTCATCCTCTATCATGTTATGATTTCCTCCTTCATGATACATGCTTACTGAAGCCTTGGGTACAACAGGAGGTGAATCTTGTGGTGGAGATTGTGGCAAATGTGCCCTCCTTCCCCTTGCTCCAACTTGAGAACCTAAACCCACAAGATTTCCTTCTCCTCTCTTGAGTTTCAACCTTGTAATCATTTAAACACTTGCAAAATAATTAAAACCTACTTGCACAAGTAAATGTAGTGCTATGATACCAACTAGACCTGAATGGGAAAATTAGTGTTTACTGTGATAAATTCCAATTCAGAATATAAACAGAGTGCTTGAGGATTATGAGCTAAATTTCAAGTTAACCATGAGATTTATGTGTTTTTATGTGAAATAATTGAGAAAATTAACATAAAATAAACATTGAATAAAAACATCTAACAGACATGAACATCACCATAAACAGTAATACAACAGCACATGATGAAGGAGTTCACCCCGCCTGGGCTATGTCTCCTTGGTCCAACTTCTAATGGCTTGGCCCTCTTATATTATGCTCAAAAGTGTGATTACATTTGTTTATAATGCTCAAATATTTCTGAAACCTGTTCCAATGGATCCAGAATGCCGAAACATGTCTGTGTAGCCTCTTTCTACCTCAAATTTGGTCAAAAACTTAATTATTTATGGCTTCACCAAGTTTTGGCACTAACCGCACCACAAACTCCACCAAATGCGGCACCATCCTACATTTTCGCCCTGAAATTTGCTAACTGAGCGCAAAATTGCCCCAAAACTGGGCGAATTTGTCAGTGTTTCAATTTTCTCATTAAGGCCTTAATCCGAATTATTAACCATAATTAATTGTGGTTAATTAAATTCTTTTAATTAATAAAAAATGCCGCGTAGTTTTCGCTAACTGTCGGCATTAAATGTTAAGAGTGGTCACATGGGAATTGTCGGCGGGTTTAAATATTAATGGTTAGTGGCGGTGGCTAGCAAGACAACGGTCTAAGCGACGGTCTCGGAAACTATCACATGGACCCCAACATATATTGTTACGGTTAGGAACATTTGGGGGGGAGGGGGGGCACAGGGCTAGCCTCCCGCCCATGGTCCCGCCCCTGATGTGGTGACCAGGGTTAGGGCTACACCCCGACCTCATCCCCCATGATGGAAAGTATGTCATAAAAAAAAAATATTAAACCCATAACATAATAAGAACCAATGCAGTGGTACGATGACAAAGACTTGTGCTGGATTATTGGAGGTCGTGGGTTCGATCCCCGCCCGCTCCGCTCGAACATTGACCTAATTTTGGTGGTCCTCGGGCTGCCACATGGAAGCCCCTATCTTGGCCACGTGGAAACCTATGATTGGCCTCCATAACACTAATAAAATCATGCCACAAACAACCATTGAAATCATGCCACTTGGCACAATATG
Source organism: Pinus albicaulis (assembly GCA_034641835.2). NCBI lineage: Eukaryota > Viridiplantae > Streptophyta > Pinopsida > Pinales > Pinaceae > Pinus > Pinus albicaulis. The sequence continues at coordinate 730,073,634 of CM076578.1, read as the reverse complement.
ATGCGCCAGAGGAAATCTGTTAATCTAGTCAACCTTCCACATGGGCATGCCCAGTCAGTAGTATGGGCTGCTGACTGAACTGTCCCTATAATTTTTTTTTCCTGTTTGAAAAAGTGGACTGAACACATTTTTGGGAGCATACAATGTCTTTTTCCGCGAAATGGTGCCAGATTCAGAAAGACGAGATCTACATAGTCGTTCAGGTTCTACACCATTTCGAAAACTTTCATTTTTTAGCATAATTTTGAACACCTGATGATTCTTGGTCTTGCTATTCGTCATTTGAAGTCTCTGTAAGAAGAATAATTTTTTTGAGTTTTCCTCTCAAGTGGGAGAGGTTTTGGCCATGGTTGATTTCCTATATTCAGTGTCTCTTGTCTCTTTATGGTTTATGCATTGGTAGTTGCTTGATGAATAAATACATGAATAACTTAAGTAAAAGAAGATCCTAATGTAAGAAAGTAAAAATAATTCACAAGAAATTATCATAAGAAGAGAAATCACCTCATACTTGATGCCCTAGATTTCTTTACATGGTATTAGAGCTAAGGTGATAAAGTCAAGGAGGGGCATCTTATCAAGGGACAATCAAGGATCAAATATTGAGGAAGGCATCAAAGTGAAGATCATCTTGAATTCAAGATCTACAAAGGAAGCACCATAACCATAGATCAAATAATTCTACATCAAAAGGAAGTCTTGGAATCATCATCATGAAACAGGAAGGCCAAAAACCCTATATATACTCAAGGTGTAGAAATCTACAAATCAAAGCAACTAGAAGTCTACTCATTCAAGAAAATAAATTTAAGAAAAATGGCCACATCATCATCTTGTAGAAATTAAAAAATCCCAGTTTAATTAATGAAGCATTTTTGGTATCCGCACTCAGTCATCACTGAAGGAGTTGAAGTATCTTGAAGGTTAGCTATGCAAAGGACGATAATAAAGGGGAATTGTTATCATCTTCTAAAGGGTTATAAGGAAATTTCCTCTCATTAAAGTATGAATCTTCCCATTGAAGGACATCATTGAGAAGTCATCATTGATATTCATCAACAAAGTCTCCATCATCAAAGGATTGAATGAGATCTCCCTTTGTGTGGGATCAAGAATCATTATTGAAGAAAAATATCTTCATCAAGGAGAAGTTTTCTATTTTCTATATCATCATCAATATCAAGAAAGAAACAAGGAGAAGGAGCATCCTATCAAGCAAGTATATTTATGTCAACGTATGAATCTGCCAAAATGTCTTTTTGCAAGGAAATCAAAAAATTGGTTGGGGCTTCAAAATATCTTGCAAGGAAGAAAAGGACAGATCTGAATCTCATTGAAAATGAAGTTATGGAACATGTCAAAGGATCTATAACTAAACCAGGAAAGGAATATGCCCAAGCTCTTGAAAAATATATGAAAGGGGGAGTTAGGATCAAATAATTCTCATTGAATCTATCAAGGATCCCCTCATCCTATATGTATAAGAATTTGAAACTTGAAAACAAATATATGAAAAACTAGTATATTTGTATTCCATGAGAACTGGAGGGGAAGTATGTGCAAAAACATGATTTCATCGAAACTATGTAACATGGGTACTCCTTGGATTAGGAATCAAATTCTACATCCAACGAGTGTTTTCGATCAAATTTTGAGTAAACCCAAAGGGAGATAAGTTGAAAATACGAGTTGAAAAAATAGTTTTCTTTTTTCCATCTAAAATTTGATAATGTAATCTAATCTTGTTTTATTATTTCCACTTTTAATTTATAATTTCCTTAGGATGCCAATTTTAGACCTCAAAATTCCACTAATGTCTAGATGACCCAAGGGAAACTAAGGTATGTATTCTTATATTCAATATTGAAGAGTCATGTCATATGGTTGCACGTAATATGGATCACTACTCTATCTCGAGAGCATGATAAAAAAACATGATTTCGTCCTCTTAAAGGATGAAATAAGGCACGAGGAACAAATTGTCTAGATGAAATCAACATAATATGTCCCCACCTGAAATATGAGGCGATTGAATAAATTGGAGGAACTATGAGCAAAATTTCCCCAAGAAAATATGTGAAGAAACTTAAGGAAGAGATCCTGGAATGTGAAACTATGAAGCAAATCAACATCCAACGACTACGATATTTGACTCAGTGATATCTCTAGAAAAGATGAGAAGAATTTGTTGGAAGTCTGAAAAATATGGAGATCATTGACAGTGAATATATTTTGGAGATGTGTCAATATGTATGTAGGATGATGATGCAAAATGGAAGATTTCATGATGAAAGACCACCACAAAGGTAATTTTTATTTGATGTTCATTTCCTATTTTTGAATGATATCTAGATGGGCTTATGTAGGGCTACTAAGGGAAGAGCTATGGATTTATTCCATTGTTGATGACCATGTATTAGGATGAAATATTCTAAAGAAAACATGTTGTGAAGAAGCAACATGGAATGAAGGACGACTAAATATCAATTGATGAATCACTTTGCGATACAAAGGAATAGTGACATGACTCAAGGATTAAAGTGATGGATGGTATGTGCCCTATGAAGAAGTCCCAAAGAATGTATATTCCATGAAAAGAAGAAACTCATGACATTGAAATAAGGAGTTGTACAAGCAGTTGGTTGTTCCATCATTTCCACGTGAGGAGATGTTGCAGGCCCCTAATTAAAAGGGAGCTTGGAAAAGAATTTCTTACTTGTAAGAAGCTTGGAAGAAAAATTCCTAATCCAAGAGGGAGGTTAGGTACATTCCTTTATTGGAATGGATATGTCCTCCCTAATTAAGAGGGAGAAATAGACACATTATTATTGTCTTCACTTGGGAAGATAGAATGCAGGATTGGGTAAACATTTGGCATCTGATTTCCTTTGAGGATGTGTTAGGGAATAAAATATAAGAGTAGTCATAGATTACCAATATTATTTGAGGACTGGGAATCCAAGATAAGGATATTCATGATTGAACACACCCTAAGAAACTAGGTGGGGTATGCTCTGAGAGAGACAATGATGAGGGTTTCTATACATCATTGGTCTCACTAGCATTGAGCTCAGAGTTGTGGGGAGATAGAACTATTAGTCACGACCTTACTATGTGATAATGTTGGTTAATATGATGCTAAATAGATGGGTTACCAATTCAAATATTCTTATGAGAAATTATTCCGATTGAGAATTATCAATTACCATTATAAATACCTCCCTAGTTAAGAGGGAGTGTTGAAAAGTATAACTAGGTTTGGTATTCATAATGACATGTGTAATTTAGATTTTATATAATTGATGTCAAGAAAAAAACTAAAATTATTATTGTAATGCTTGTCTCATGGGTTTGTAAAGCCTCATGACTGTTTCATTTTGGCACTTCCTTTCTCCTACTTTTCCTCCTTTTTTTCATCATCATCAGCTCAAATAAGCATTAAAATGCATGTTATTTGACATGGAAACGTCTTTAAATGATCTATTTTTCATAATCATTGATTTTCCTTATTGTTAGATTAATGTTTGTATTAGCTACATAATTAATGTAATTCTATAGCCGATCCATGTTTTTGTGAACATCTCCATGGTTCGACAGGTTCTAAGGTGCCAACAGATCAATGGAGTATGTGGATAGGTTGAGAGTGATCCCCTCATGGATTTCCTCCTATACATCCGAGCCAAATCATGAAAGGAATCATTCGGTTGCGTAGTCAAAGGAATGATCAACATATACTGAACAAGCGAGTGAGGGGTCCAAGCAATCACGCATCACGATTTGCTTTGCCAAATAGAAACTCATGAAGAAACACAATTCTATTATATGTTGAAAATTTTAAGATAGGGTTTGTTAGTCTAAATAGGCATAAAAGCCTCAAAACTGTTATACACAGGCTTTTATAAATTCAAGGCGAGCAAATACCTGGATAGTACAAAAATTTTAATGTGACAGTGAAGTTTTAAGCTCAGTTTTCATTCCTTTTAATTGAAGAAATATTTTGAATACTTTATGCGTAGATAATTGTTGGAGTAGATCGTTGAAATTTCCTATTTGTGAAGGCCCCTGCAAATAGAGAAGGTTCTATATTTCATGTTTTTCATATTTCATGTTTTCATAAGCCTCTAAAACTATTATACAAAGGCTTTTGTTTCCACTTTTCCACTTGAAGTAGATGTTTACATAATTTTCCTGTGTCATTTGATGTAGATTCATCTTCCTTTCAAATTTTTAAAATGAACAAGTGATCCATAATTTTATTTCCAAGTAGTAGTAGTTTATTGTAGAGTAGTTTTACAGATTCATGTGTGACTTATTTCAATAACATTGAAAGATTTATTTTCTAGTTTGTAGATAGGTTTATCTCAAAGAGCATTGAGTGATTTATTTCCAAGCAATAATGATTTTTTGATTTACTTTTGACATATGATTGAGTATTTTTTTTTTTAGTTTAAAGAATGATTTCTATCCATAACTATAATGACTTATTCATTTTTTTCCATGGTTCCATTTACATAACATTTCATATAAATTCCTTTCTAGATCTTGATTTTGTTTTTATACCCTAGACTGTTATAATTCTTAGAGCCTAACAAATACATTAGTTAATACTTCTTCATAAGATCTAGAAGATTTGTTTCAGTTTTTGCAGAGTAGAAAATTAGTTGAATTGTAGAATTTAATTAATTTCTGCAAAGTTGATTTTTAGAACTTAGTTTTAATTTAATCCATCAATCTCATTAAGGACTTAAGAATAAAAAGAATCCTTAGAATAAATCTCTACTATAATCACACCAATAAATTAAGAAAAAGAGGCTTCTAGCATATATAGTGCACTTTCACTTCACAAGTTTACTAACTCCGATTGATAATTTATGTACATAATTTAAGAACATTAATTTAACTAAACATTTTGGCGTCGTTGCCAGGGAATTGTAAATAGGAGTCTTTTTCCTTAAAAAAAAAACACAACACACCTATAATAAAAATAGAAAAATGATATGCATAGAGAAAGCGATTCTAGGAATAGATTTGTAGCTAGAGCTAGAAGCTTAATTCCAACAACACCACTCACCCCATCAAGACCTTGTAGTTCCACATCATCCACCCAAACTTGTATACCATCCTTTGCAGGAAGGCATAGACTTTGCGAGGTATTAATAAATGAAATTCAACCTAGAAATTCACCAACTTCATCAACCAAAGTAGTTGTGGAAGAACAAGATCCTACATCCCCCAAAAGAAGGAGTAATATTCCTAACTACAATTAGGGAACAAATTTTAGTTGAAGAACTATAAGGCCCTAGTGAAGAAGAGGAGGAAGAAATTTATTATGATATACCATTGATAGAGTAACCAAAAGAATTAGAAGAAAACAAAACAAATCCAATTTTGGAACCTTATATGAGTTCTGAGGAGTCTACAATGGCTGGGGAAGGAGAAGGGGAAGTACACAATGTGAATGATGAATATTTAAGAATTAGGGGAGGCAGACCTAGGATTGAAGGTGGTGGTGGAGGTAGAGGAAGGGGAAGAGGAGGAGAAGACATAGTAGAACCAAATCCTGTTGGATTTCCTATCCTCGTTGCAGATACTACAACCACAATGAAAAATATATCACCCTCTATCATTCATAACTTCCATGGATTAAGAAATGAGGATCCTGAAACATTTATTTTTGAATTCTAAATTTTATGTAGATCATATAACTACTTACTCGATTCTAAAAATTTGAAATTTTTTCCAACAACTATTAAGGATGCATCATTAAAATGGTTCATGGGTTTAATAACACACTCTATCAGAGCATGGGAGGAAATGAAAACTGCGTTATTATTAAAATGCATGGATTACTGCATCCCTCATAACCGAAAGGATGAAGATTTTAAAATAATGTAGAGAGAAGATGAAAATCTTGAGGATTTAATTGAAAATTCAGTTATAATCTAAAAGGGCTAAAATGGAAAATTTGGATAAAGATACTTTGAAAGCTCTCCTACTAAAATAAAGTAGAGATGAATGGATATATATCCTTAGCATGATGGGAAAAGGAGATATTTCTTTGTTATCATTACCTAAAATTTCTGAATTATGCATACATATTTCAAGAGGTAATTAAAGAGTTGGAAAGAATTAAAGAGACCCTCTTATCTAGAGAATTAATAAATCTGCAACTAGAACAATAAGTAGGGCTGAAATAGGAAATTTTATCGATGAATTTAAAACAAAAATTTTGGGGAGTCTTAGTGAACAAATATACACCTTGAAATTACAAAAAAAGAAAAGAGTTGAAAGTGATGCCTTATCTATTTTTTTTCCTAAGTGCTGAAAGAAGCATGCTTTGAGAGAATGCCCTCTTGATTTGAAAAGTGTAGAAACTTGTGTTATATGTATATAAAATCATGATACAAAAAACATCCTTCAATACCAGGTCTTAAATTTGTCTACCAAGAGGAAGTGATTCCAAATAAAATGGATTCTCTTTGTTTTGTTGCTAGAAGGCCATGGCAAGGATAAAAAACTCAAGGATTCAACACTCAAATGTATACTTAGCCCCCACATAATAACTGGACTACACCAATGCCATGGAAACCTTGGTCTCAATCTCAACCTTGGACACAAGGATGGAAAAATCCTTATGGTAGATATTCTCAATATCACCATATCCACAACCTTATCCGAACTTCCTACCACAACATTTTCCTCAGTCTAGTCAACTACATCAAACTCAATTTCAAAATCAAAATAAACAACTTTCATTACCATTTCCAAACTACCAAATCAATTTCCTTCTCAACCACTTCCAAACATAAATAATAAAGTTTCACAACCTGTTTACAAGATGGAGGGACAAAATTTCCAAACTTATATGATAAATCCAATAGATATTAAGAGTGTTCAACTTAGATCTAGTAGAATATTAGAAAAGAAGTCACCATCTGTTGTTATTCAAGAAAAATCAAAACATGATCATTCTGAGGAAGAGATAACTCTTCATCAAAATGAAAGTCCTCAAAAGAAAAATAAATATTTTGAAGAAGAGACATCTCTTCATCAAAAAGAAAATATCCAAAAACAAGCCACTCCTACACATAATACTCCAATAAACTCAACTCCCATTATGGAACAACCTTCACAATCTATCTCAAACCCACCTTTCTGTGAAAGATTACAAATTGATAAAGGGGTAGAAAAATAGATCATAATTTCTGATTATGATATGTTAGATGAGCTGAAGAATGTTTGCATTAAAATTCATTTTCTATAAGCTATCAAAGAATTTCCAATTCTTTAAAAAAAAATTAGGGATTTAAGTTTTAAAAAACTAGGAAGAACAAGAAAAGAAGTCAAAATAATTCAGTTAGTTGGAAAAATTGCAGATATCATGATGGGAAAAATAACAATTTAGAAATATTTGGATCTGGGGAGTCCCATTGTGAAAACATACATCAATGGCATTGAAATGCCAAACACATTGATTTATTTGGGAGTAGCTATAAACATCATGAGTGAAAAAAAAATGGATCAACTAAAAATTCCTAATCTCCAATATACACCAACATTGTTACAACTATTAGATAGATCTGTAATCAAACCTGATGGTGTGTTAGAGGAAATTTATGTATCCTTAGATTATTGGGAATATCCAGTTGATTTTATGACCTTGAAACCTAGTAATAATTTAGGGGGACATCCATTAATGTTGGGGAGATATTATTTATCTACAACTGATGCTTTTATCAGTTGTAGATGCAGTGATATGTTTACCTCAAATGGAATCTCAACAAAGAAATTCAAACTATATCCTCCTGAAAAAAAATGATAGAGGTATAAAATGAAGAATGTGTGGATGATGATAATGATATACAACCTATTTTTACTATCTCACAGGTTAGTGAAGAAGATCAAATTTTAAATTCAATAGAAAATAATGAATCATATTCATACTGTGAGGTTAGTAAAATTTCAAAGAACAGTGTAACATTGAATATTTATCATCCAAACATATGACTTTATTTTCTATGGAAGAATTTGGAAATTATTCAATAGAAATATTTCCAGGAGAAACTTTAAATGTAAACAGAAATTTGGAAGAATTTCAAAGAAAAAAATTAATAGAAACATTGCAACAACACTCTTTTGCATATGCATGGGAATACATTGACATGAAAGGAATTAATCCTAAAACTTGTATGCATCACATATATATTGAAGAGAATGCCAAACCAATCCGACAACCTCAAAGAATGATGAATGCAAACTTAAGGAAAATTGTTAAGGAGGAACTACATAAACTGTTAAATGTAAATTTTGTTTATCCAATATTAGATAGTCAATGGGCTTCACATTTAGTAATTGTTCCCAAAAATAATGGAAAATGGAGAGTATGTATTGATTATAGGGAGCTGAATAAGGCCACTTTGAAATGTCATTACCAGTCCCTTTCATAGATCACGTGTTAGATACATTTGCAAGGAAGAAATATTTCTCATTTTTGGATGGTTTTAGTGGTTATAACCAGATTCAAGTTGCACCATAAGATCAATATAAAATCACTTTTAATTATGCTTATCGAGTACTTCCTTTTGGATTATATAATACACCAACGACATTCCAAAGATAAGTAATGAGTATTTTATTTGATCTAATTCATGATTTTGTGGAAGTTTATATGGATGATTTTACAGTCTATGGAAATTATTTTGAAGAACCTCTTAATAATTTAGAAAAATTTCTCATAATATGTAAAGAAGAAAATCTCTCATTAAGTCATGAAAAATGTTTTATGATGTTTATTGAGGGGATTGTTTTAGGACACCACATTTCAAGAAATGGAATTAAAGTGGACTCATCTAAAGTAGAAGTTATTTCTAAATTAACAGTTCCAATTTGTCAGAGAGATGTTAGGAGTTTTCTTGGTTTCACTGGATACTATAGAAGATTTATAGAAAACTTCACAAAAATTTCATCACCACTCTTAAAATTTCTTACAAAAGTCCGTGATTTCAGTTGGAATCTTGATTGCCAAAAAGCCTTTGAAACTTTGAGAGAGAAGATTTATGAAGCACCTATTCTAAGAGGACCAAACTGTAAATTATTTTCATATTACAACTGATGCTTCAGATACATATCTGGGAGTTGTATTAGGAATAAAATACTTAACTCCTTATGCCATTGACTATACAAGTAAAAATTTGACTCTTGCAGAGTTAAATTATACTGTTACTAAACAGGAATTTTTCGTTGTTGGCCATGCCATTAACAAATCCAAACACTACATCACTGGCTACGAAGCTTTCATTCATACAGACCATTATGCAATCATATATGTAATTAATAAACCAATCATTAATGGTAGAGTCACAAGATGTTTATTATTGTTATAGGAATTTAATATCACTATTTTGGATCAACCTAGAAAACAAAATATAGTTACTGATTTTTTCATATATAATTCAAAATGATAACAATGATATACCTGTAGAAGATAATTTTCTTGATGAATATTTCTTTGCAATATCCATTAAAACTCGAGGGTTTGCAAATATTACTAACTATTTGGCTACAAGGAAATTACCATCATATTTTTTTCCTAGATAGAGAAGAAGGATAGTTCAAATGAGTGCATATTATTCATGGATAAATGAGGAATTGTACAACAACACAGGTCCAAATATCATCATTCGAAGATGTGTAAGAGAGGATGAAATACCTAAGATACTAAAAGCATGTCCCGATGAACCATGTGGAGGACATTTATATGATAAAATAACTTCCTATAAAGTCCTTCTTTTGGGATACTATTGGCCTTCCATTTTTAAGGATGCCAAATAATATGTTAAGAGATGTGATAGTTGTAAAATAATGGGGAAACATGTTCCTTCATATGAAATGCATCTACAACCTTAGGTACTTATTAAAGTTTTTGAAAAGTAGACTCTAGATTTTGTTGGACCAATTAATCCATCATCACGAAAAAAAAGGTATATTCTTATGTGCATTGACTATGTTACTAAATGGGTAGAATCTAAAGCACTTTCTTTTTCTAATGAAAATGTTGTAGTTTCATTTTTTTTGAGGATATTTTTACTTGTTTTGGTGTCCCAAGGGAAATTGTTACAAATTAGGATACTCAATTCACATCCAATATGGTGCAAAAGATAGTAGAGGAATACAAAATCAAGAATAGAAAGTATACTCCATATCATCCACAAGCAAATGGACAAGTAGAATCTACTAACAAAGTGATTGAAGCAATCCTTACCAGTATTGTACATTTGCATAGAAGGGACTAGACAAAAAAGCTTCCATAAGATTTATGGGCCTACCAAACTACATGGAGAAGCACTACATGACATACTCCATATGAAATTGTTTATAAGCAGTAGGTCCCATTTCCTATTGATTTCCAAATAAAAAAATTCAAGACAATAGTTAAATTGGGACTTGACTTATCAGAAGCACAAAAGCATAGAATGGAAGAACTCAATGAGCTTGATGAAGTAAGACATGATGTTATTCAAAAGATCAGTATAGTTCAGAAACAAAGATCCAAGTGGCATGATAAATATATCAAATAAATAAAATTTCAAGCTTGAGATTGGGCATTACTCTTTGATTCAAAATTCAAGGATTTTCAAGGAAAATTTCGGATTCATTGGCTTGGGAATTATGAGATTTAAAAAGTCTTTGATAATGGAGCAGTCAGGATCAAGACCATTGATTGAGAAAATTTCCCTCTCCTTGTAAATGGACATTGACTAAGGATCTATCACAATCCATTAAAAAAGGAGGAATTTGTTGAGATATTTCAAAATAATTCTGATTTGATGTTGGTTGAGAAGAATTCTTCTCCTCCAGCTTAAATAATTATTTTTCTTCTATTTTTCCTTTATATATATATATATATATATATATATATATATATATATATAACCATGAAAACCAAAAATTGTTGGCATGTTTATATAGAAAATCTAAGGTGAAAACCAAGAATTTTCTTTTGGCACCTTAAATTTTCTCCTTACCTGTTCTAAAAATTCCATTTTCTTTGATTCCCTTTATTTTTGTTCTAATAATAATGACAACTACAAAATTAATGAGATTTTACAGCTTTGAGAGATTTCTGTAGCTAATGTTTGATAGGAACCTTTTTTACTGAAGCAATTGGAGAGTTAATGTGATCCACCATTGAAGACACATGCAGACAAAGAAAAAAAGAAAAAGGTACAACCAAGGGTTAGTACCATCAATTCAAAGATATGGAAATGGAAAAAAATTAATTTAATAATAAGGGTTTAAAAATTAGTGTATGAATCATATGTGAATTATATCAGGAATTCAAAAACATTATTTCTAAGAGTTGATTGTGTCAAATAAAATCAAAACCTAATCCACCATTCACTCCTCATAATTACATAAACATGTCAAAAAAAAATCCCAATTTCATTGTTAAGATCTCCCAACGCATACTCTAATAGTTAGTTCCACTTGACCTCACTCACGCTCTCAATAATTTTGAAGCCCTCATTCATACAATCATCTGAAACCCTCATTCATACCCTGTCAAGAAGTAGTCTTTAGGCGAAAATTCTCAGCCATGGGAGTCATAGTGAGAACAGAACTAGAAGGGAGGAAGTTCATGGAGGGGTACCTAGAGGTGAAAGAGGTGTTGTAGAAAGAACAATGGATCAATTTCGTGGAGAAATTCAAAGGCTTTAACAAGGAAGTAATTAAGTCATCTTCCAGGGCTTTCGATGGAATGGAGGTCGAAATTGGAGATGTCATATTTGCAGTGACAGAGTATTTAATTGCTGAAGCCACTGGATTTCCGAGAAATGGAGAGAGATGCTTCAAGAAAATAGGCATTGAAGGTGAAGAATGGAAGGTTTTCCTGAAAAATCCAACTATGGAATTACAAGCACACCACTTAAAGGTAAATGGAGAAATTTACTGCTAGTAATTCAAAAATTTGTCACTTGTGAAGGGAGATTTGAGTGCATGTTCTGTTATCATGTTCCAATGTTAATGGATTTTATTGAAGGAAATGAGTTAAATATTCCATAATTCTTGTTGAATAGTTCAGGAAAGATGCCAGGGAATGTTCATAGGAGAATCCAATTTATAGAGAACACCATGTATCACCATGGATTTATTAAAATGATCATAGAGTTTCAACTTGGAATTCTAGGAGATAATTGGGATAACTTCCTAATTAAGGATCATTTAAAAGAGGGAGACCAAGAACATCCTAGCAGTAGCAAAACAAAAAGAGTGAGAAAAATAAAATTTGAAAAACCTATTGAAAACGTACAACAACCACCACAAAAACGGTCAGAAGATGAGGTTCCCATTGAATAAATTTTAGGAAATATTAAGAAACAAATACAACACAAAATAAGGAAATACATCCAATAAAACAGAGGAGCCCAAAACAGGTAAGAAAAGGGAAAAAATTCAAAACACTCCTCCATCAATAAGAAGAAGTGTCAGGCTCATCTAAGAAATAAAAGAACCATCTTCAGAGAGTACATAATATTTTAATCTAGAAGTGGAACTAAGGATTTCATCACCCAATTTTATCTCACCCATTCATAGCCTAAGCTGGAGAACACCAAAAATAGATCCTGTGCAACAACAAATTTATTATTACATTGAATCTATCGAGAAGAGAGATACAGGGAAAAAAATAATTTTAGACCAAGGGGAAGAAGCTCAGTCTAATATTCCAAAATAACCTCAAGTTGTTACCACTTTAAAACAAGAAATATTTGAACTGGAGACACTAAATAGGCACATACAACAAGAGCATGAGGCCTTAAGGTTGCAGAACAAATTTGAGAAAACCAAGAATGAAAATATTCTTTTGCATTTAGGACTGTGGTACAAGAAAAACAAGGAGTTAAAGAAAAATAATAAAAGCCTCAAAATACAGGTCATAAATCTGAAATACAAAATCTTGATGAAAAAACCAAAGATGGCGGTGACTAAAAAGAAGGAAAAGAAGATAAAACTAGATGTTCTGGCAGAAGTCTTAGGGAAATGCAATAGGTGACAAGGATAATAATTTTTTCATTTTTGCATGAGGACATGCAATGACCTCCATGTGGGGGAATATAGAGCCTCATGAATGCTTCATTTTGACACTTCCTTTCTCCTACTTTTTCTCCTTTTTGTCATCATCATCAGCTCAAATAAGCATTAAGATGCACATTTTTTGACATGGCAAGGTATTTAAATGGATAATTTTTCATATTCAGTAATGTTCCTTATTATTATATTAAAGTTTGTATTAGCAACAAAATTGATGTAATTATATAGTTGATCCGTGTTTCTGTAGCCATCTCCATGGTTCGCTGGGTTTTGAGGTGCCAACAGAGCAATGAAGTATTTGTACAGGTGGAAAGTTATCCCCTCATGGATTCCCTCCTATCCATCCAAGCCAAATCATGCAGGGAATCATCAAGTTATGTAGTCAAAGGAACGATCAACATATGATGAACAAGCGAGGAGTCCAAGACAATCATGCTTCACGATTTTCTTTGCCATATAGAAAATCGTGAAGAAACACAATTGCATTATTTGTTGAAAATTTTAAGATAGGATTTTTTAGTATAAATAGGCGTAGAAGAGTCGAAACTATTATACACAGACTTTTATAAATACAGGGTAAACAAATACTTGCACAATATGAAAATTATAATATGACTGTGAAGTTTTAAACTCTGTTTTCATTCATTTTAATTGAAGAAATACCTTGAATACTTTATGCGAAGATAACTGTTGGAGAAGATCATTGAAACTGCCTGTTTATGGAGGGTCCCTGCAAACAGAGAAGGTTCTATATTTCTTGTTTTTGATATAAATGTTTTCATAGATTTGCTTTATCGTTTGATGTAGTTCCAGTTTATGTTTTCAAATGCTGTAGTTTTTTGCAGAATTCGATTTTTGCAATTGAAGTAGATGTTTAAATAGGTTTCCTTTGTCATTTGATGTAGATTCATCTTCCTTTAAAATTTTTAAAATGCAGAAGTGATCCATAGTTTTCTTTCCAAGTAGCAGTAGTTTATTGCATAGTAGTTTTACATATTCATGTGTGATTTATTTCAAGAACATTGAAAGGTTTATTTTCCAATTTGTAGTTTGGTTTATTTCAAAGATAATTGAGTGATTTGTTTCCAAGAAATAGTGATTTAGTGATTTAATTTTAGCAAATGATTGAGTATTTTGCTTAGTTTAAAGAGTGATTTTTGTCCAAAACAATAGTGACTTATTCATTTTTTACACAGTTCTATTTATATAACAGTTCATCTAAATTTCTTTCTAGATATTGATTTTATTTTTATACATTAGATTGTTAGAATTACTAGAGACTAACAAATACATTATTTAAGACTTCTTCATAAGATAGAGAAAGATTTGTTTCAGTTTTTACAGAGTAGAAACTTGTTGAATTGTAGAATTTAATTGATTTTTGCAGAGTTGATTTTTACAACTTAGTTTTAATTTAATCCATCAATCTCATTAAGGACATAAGCATAAAAACATCCTTAGAAGCAATCTATACAAATTCTATCATCACACCAATAAATTAAGAAAAATAGGCTTGTAGAATCAGCCCCTCTATTTTGTATGTCCTTGTATTGCTTCAGTTATGTCTCTCTCTCTCTCTCCAACTCCCCTTTGGTGTCTCGTGAAAGTGTCCTTACAATGTAGTTCGGTCATAGGATTTTCTCCTAAGACTCATACGTTGGAGGGAAACACATTATCACCAAAAAATGATCACCTAGCCATTTATAACTAGGTGGATTAGAATACACCATGTAAGATCAATTTTACCATAGTAAAATCACTTTCATTATAGGAAATAATTTGATAAACCACCTTTTATTAAATGATTTATGGTTAAAACTAAAAACCCCATGAGATATAATTAAATAAATCATTATTTGTTTGATTTTTCTCTAGGAATAATTATTAAATCATTATTTAATAAATATTCCTTATCATATTTGACTAAATCACCTAGGAATAATTAAATGAATCATTGTTTTTTTATTATTCGTTAATTCCATATTTGAAATAATTATTAAACCATTATTTAAAAGTTATTTCATTTTCACACCTTCCTTAATATCTGCAAAATAATTAATAAATTATTTGTTTGTTAAGTATTTCTAAATAAAGGTATTTAACCATTTTAAATATATTTCCCCTCTCCAAAAATACAATAAAGTATTCCAAATAGTTATATCTCTATTTTGGTTAATAATATTTTATTGTTTCCCAATTTCAAGATTAACCCAATACTTTTCTGTAAATAAGAGGGTTTTTCATCCATTTTTCACTATGATCATTATCATTGTCACCATTATTGTCTCTATACATTCGAGCTCCCATTTGAGTTTTCCACTTTTTTGTTTTGTTTTTACATTGAGAGAGGAAGATCCGTTGTTGAATCGTCAAGTACATCAAAGGACCCATCCCATTGATGGGTATTTACGACCCTTTCTGTAGTCTCCTTCGCCAGGTGCTATCAATAAAGGAATTTTATTTAATTAAAACACCTTTCCATATTTGGGTGAATACATCGGATTATTATTGTTGTTTCATATTTTGGATTGCATAAATATATTTTTCTGCAAGTTTTTCTCATATTTATGTTGTAGATCTGAAGTATAAACAACCACAATTGTTGTTAGGGTCACTAGTCACTCGTGACTTAAGTGATGTATTTTTGGTACACCTTCTAAGAAATTTCATACTGACATATATATAAAAGACACCAATATTCCTTTTATTACAAGCTTCAACTTGATTACATCATTGCCCCACAAGCTGCTACTTGTAGGTTTACCAACTACTACTAAAAGGAACTTCTATCCCTGGTCATTTATCAATCTCTAGTAAAAGGGATTGCTACCCCTACTCATTTATAAGCCTCTGCTGAAAGGGACTCTTGCCCCTGTGTTTTTTCTTTCCTTTGTTAAAAGTGAATCTTTCCCCTAAGCATTTACCAACACCCACTAGAAGGAGTTGCTAACCCTGATCTACAAGTTACCACTTGCTGACCCTCTTGATTAATATTTCATCCATTTTTAAACTAGAACCAATAGACCACTTACCTCATAAACAAAGAAAATTTCCCGCTACAACTTCTCACCAAATCCACCTTACAATTACCTTCAAAAATATCTCATTAATGATAAAAAAAACCATCAACTTCAACAACTTATCATTACTAAAAAAATCACCAAACTATATGCACCAACAACATTAACACCTTTGATGAACACACCAAGGCACTAATAACCAAATCATCATTCTCTTATCAGATATAAAATCTGATATTTCGTTCAAAATTGATGCAAAATGCATCTCGTTGCACCAAAAATCTCTCATCCACACACTGATCCCTGCACACTTTGATGCTCGAATTATGCTTTTAAATAATTCTTGATTGATATTTTTTGGAATGGGTATTTTTTTACCTTTCTCTTTGCCTTTGCATGGATTTATACTTTTTTCTTTTTTCCTGTTCAATTTAGTATTTTGGATGCATTCACCAAGTGATCATTCACCAATTTGTTATTTTGAGCTCAATCTATAAGTTTTTCTATTAATTTTCTCATTCTAGTATTTTACAGAATTTAGCTGGTAATTTATATTTTTTGAGGATTTTTAACATTGATTTAACTACCAAATTGTGCCACTAAAATGTTTATTCCACTAATTTTTTATCTTCCTGCACTTGTTGCTATGTTCGGCTTTAAATACCAAAATCCAAGAGCCGTCGACTCAACTGTTGATGCAAATTTATTGCAATCCCGCTAAATCAAGTTGTTGATTCATCCAATTGTTAGCCCAAAGGATCTGTTGAATACAACTCATTTTCAAAATGGATATCGAATCATTGCGTCCATACATGTTCTTAGGACAATTTACTATAAGCCCAAACCATTTTAATAAACACTACTACCAAATATAGCCGTGATGCAAAACTCCTCGACCTATTTTTAATTTTAATAAGAACTCTTTCCAATTCCACCTAAATTCCTTTAGCTTCTTTTGCAATTGTTGGAAAAAATACAAAGAGTGGAATCAATATTTAAAACTCATAATAAACTTTAATTTTTATTTCTTGATCTCTATATGCAACTTCAATTAAACTAACTAGAATATACACGTGGCTACCTTTAATGAAATTTGTGTATGTCCAGAGATCTAATTATGCAGATAAATATTTACTTAGATCAGTGCATCATTAATTCATTATACATTTAGTAATTAGTAAGCATGTGTATTAAGAACAGAATAAATCATCACACAAGAAACACATATGAACACCAGAATTTAAGGTGGAAACCCAAGTCGGGAGAAAACCACCGCTGCTGTCGTCTCCGTCTTCAATATTTATTATAAAGAAAACTAATTACAATATTGTACTGGCGTAGACTCATACCAGCATGCAGGCACCCACCTGCAGAAGGCTACAACCTTCTCTCATTCTCTAGCTTCTACTAGAAGGGAGCTCCAACCCCCTGATCTTGTTTTGCAGCCACTCCTGGAAAGGAGATACTACCCCTTGGTCTCATTTACCACCAACCACTGGAAGGGAGCCACGGCCCCTCATTGAAGGCTCCAACCCTCAGCACTACCATGGACCATGTTTCATTAATTTTGACATTGGATCCAACAACTTCAACACAACACGACTTGTAGGCCTCTTTTCATCAAATATTCAGACTGGACCCACTCCAAACATTTAAGCCCAAAGAACGTACATGAAACTGAAACTCATAATTGTATCAAATGATTCACTAATTCATCAATCAACCAACCAATCACTGATATTTAATCAAAATCAACTAGCAACAAGAAATAATCAAACAACCCAAATCTATATGAAGACATCATTGACAGACAACAGAAACACAGTAAAACTAATCAGAAATTTCCTTCAGCATTCTTCTGCAAAACTATAGATTCCATATGCATTTTTTCTGAAATGAACTTGCGTATATATGTGATTTTACCGAGACAAACCTGCTTATGGATCTGTTAACATTTTAGGACTACGCAACTCTTCAGAACAAATAATCAGCTTAGATATTACCCTTCACTTCAAAAAACATTCGTCAAATCACAGATCTGAACATCTCACAAACAGATCTAGGAAATACATAGTCATTTCATGTCTAGAGATACTGGTCCATCATTATATCCATAGGTGCATCAATATTTCATATCTATCAATAAAAAGTAACCAATTCCATGTAGATATACTTCAGAGTGAAGTATTCATTCGATACCCATACACATGCACCACTTTGCACTATGATATTCTTCTCCTTATATAGTTTTAGCCTTTCCCAATACCATGAGCCAAAACCACAACAGTGTTGATGGTATTCTTAGATGGAATCAAATAGACGACACAACACTCAATACTATGGGCTGAAACCATGGTAAGGATCCCTGGTATCATAAATTTAGAGTGCAAAATACATAGATTACTTTGCTTCTTATTTTTCGCATATATACGCGATTTTCCTGAACGAACTCGCGTATAGTTCTTTAAATGTGTTATTTATCCATCTTCTAACAAACCACTATTATTTTATATTTTACAATTGGGTTGTCATCAAGGACAACACATGCAATCATAATGAATCATAATGTTGACAATCTCCCTCTTTGGACTTGATGGAAACCATGTTGGTGTTTGATCACCACAACTAATAGATACATCAATCATAAATATTATTCAAACACCAAGTTACTCTCCCCTTTGACATCAAGGGGAAAGGGCGGATCAATACCAAAACAAGGTTTCTCTTTCCTTGAAGAAAGAAGAGCTTTGTAGATCTGATCTGTACTGACCATGCTCCCCCTGAGCATATGCCAAATATTCAATGAAGTACATGAATCTATAACTCAACTGAGTATGACCTTTCCTATCACCAAGGACTCATACTTACATCAATGATCCAACCAAGTGGAATTACATATTTGGCTCAGCTACCCAACTAAGTGGGTTTACAAATTTGACTCAAATACCCAACCAAGTGGGTTTAGATATTTGAACAAGTCCATACATGACTGAATACAAAAATATTTATATCATAGGTCTCAACATGACCTTTACATCAAATTACAGATATGAATTTTTATAATCAAGACTAACGAACCTCAAGAGAGAGATCATAATTTAGCAACCAACATAATGCCAATCAATGAATTATTCTCAGTAAGGTTAATGCTCCCCCTGAAACTGTGCTCCTAATTACCACAAAAACTCATTCATAAAATCATCTTCATCAGTCAGATAATAAAAACTCAATATCATATCAACAGATATAACCATCAACATCAGATCAAGAAAATTATTGTTGTCAGCAACATATAAGAAACTGTTCTTGAATCTGTCTCACTGTTTTTCTTTTCAGAGAAAAACATACACAACTTTCTCCAATGGAACTCGCATGTATACGCGGATTTAGTTCATGAAACCTACATACCAAAAGTGAAATATTGAAAATTTCACAACTACATCTCCCCTTGGACTTATACATTCTGTACCTGTCTTCTGTTGTCACATCAAATGCACTCTTAGAAATAAACACAACCATAGTTACAAAAACAACCATGGGAATCACCATATATTGCTCCCGCTGTAGTGATACATTACTTATTCCTATAATGTATCTCACATCACTCTTATAGTCATTATTAGGAGGAAAATTTAGAAACAAATGACTATAGTAGGGTCAATTTTCCCTATGTTTTTGACCGGTGCTTCTTCCTTTTCCATATTTTCTTGAAATTTCTTATTGTGTGCTAGAACTTCTACAATATCTTAGTTTTGTTCATCATATTTAACCTCCAATAAGTGGCCTTATGCCTAAATGGGTTACAGTAGAAACAACAACCATGAAATCATCCTTTCTGCCTTGATATATGAAATTCTTTTATAACCAGATTCCTTTCCTTTAGGGAATTCTCATCATCCATGGTACATGCCATGAGCACTTGCAGATCTTGATAAGAATATCCCTCTTCTTCATTTGACAATCTGTCATTATCTTCATTTGTATAAAAAATCCTTCCTTTTTCAAATTGTTTCCCTTTATCATGATTTCATTTATAAGGACATTTAGCAGCATAATGACCAACCCTTCCAAAAGAAAAAAACTTGAACGAAAGCTTACCTCTGAATCTTCTAGTGCCTTGTTGAAATCTCCTAAAAAAATTTTCCTCTTCTTCTTCTGTAATATAACTTGATTCCTTGATACTTCCTTTGATTTTGCATAGGCCTTAAATGCGGCTTCTCTGACTTGTGAGGAACCTCCTTTCCTCATTTCAAAAGCAGTCAGGATACCGTGAAGTTGAACAACAGTAAGAGTTTGTAGATCCTTATTTTATTCAATAGCTGACACTTTTGACTCAAACTTTGGAGTTAGAGATCTCAATATTTTCTCTACTAAAGTTGAGTCTTTTATATCTTCACCCATATTCCTCATATAATTCACAATCTCATCTATTATTAGAAATAAACTTGCAATACTTTCATCATCATGCATTCTGAAGTTTTCATATTGAATTCTAAGAGTTTGAAGTTTGGAAATTTTTACCTTTACATCACCTTCATAGCTCTGAACGACCTTGTCCCATATTTCCTTTATGAATTTAGCTGCATAACTTTGAAAAATTATGTTTCTAACAAGCTTCCTAATAAAGCATTGACAACTTTTTCATTGGTTTCATATCTCTTCATTTCTACTGCATCTGTAGGAACAATTGCTGGATACTGGTAACCTCCTTCCACAATTCCCCATACGTCTTCTCCAAGACTTTGCAAATAAGATCTTGTTTGTATCTTCCATAATAATATATTATTTCGATTGAATAATGGTGGCCTGATAGAAAATACTCTGTCATGAATTCCCATTGAGATGGATCTCCTTCAAGTGATCAAACTTCTTCTGAAGGACTTTCTCTGATTCCGATTGTTGGGGAAAATACTGAGAGGGTGCGAGGGGGGGGTGAATCAGTATTTAAAAATCATAATAAAATTTTACTTTTTCTTTACTGATTTCTATACGCGACTTTGATTAAACCAAAAAACGTATATATGCAGCTAACTTTAATGAAACTTGTGTATGTCCAGAGATCTTATTATGTAGATAAATATTTACTTAGATTAGTGCATCATTCATTCATCAGACATTTAGTAAGAAATAATCATGTCTAGTAAGAACAGAATAAATCATCACACATAAGCAACAAATATGAACACCAGGATTTAAGGTGGAAATCCAAGCCGGGAGAAAACCACCGCTGCTGTTGTCTCTTCTTCAATATTTATTATAAAGAAAAATTCTTACAATATTGTACTGGCGCAGACTCATACAAGCACGTAGGCACCCACCTGCAAAAGGTTGCAACCTTCTCTTGTTCTCCATATTCTACTGGAAGGGATATACAACCCCCTAATCTCGTTTAATAACCACTCCTAGAAGGGAGATACTACCCCCTAATCTCGTTTACCAGCAACCATTGGAGGGGAGTTATGACCCCCTCACTAAAGGCTCCAACCCTCAGCACTACCGCAGACCACGTTTCATCAATTTTCACACTAGATCCAACAAATTCAACACAACATAACTTTTCAACCTCTTTTCATCATATTTTTAGACTAGACCTACTCCACACATTTAAGCCCAAAGAACATACATCAAACTGAAACTCATAACTGTATCAAATCATTCATTGAATCATAAATCAACCAACAAATCATTGATATTTAATTGTAATCAACTAGCAGCATAAGCAATGCTCAAACAACCCAGATCTGTATAAAGACATCATTGACACACAACAGAAACACAGTAAAACTCATTAGACATTTCCTTCAACATTCTTCAGCAAAACCCTAGATTTCATACATGATTTTGCTGAAACGAACCTGCGTATATACATGCTTTTGCCGAGACGAACCTGCATATATATCCATTAACATTTCAAAACTGTGTAACTCTTCAGAATAAATAATCATCTTAGATCTTACCCTTCACTTCAACAAACATTCCTCAGATCACAGATCTGAACATCTTACAAATAGATATAGCAAATACATAGTCATGTTATGTCTAGAGATCTTGATCCATCATTATATCCATAGGTGCATAAATATTTCAAATCTATCAATAAACTGTAACCCATTCCATGCAGATATACTTTACAGTGAAGTATTCATTCAATACCCATACACATGCACCACTTTTCACTATGATCTTCTTCTCCTTATATAGTTTGAGCCTTTCCCAATACCATGAGCCAAAACCACACAAGTGCCGATGGTATTCTTAGATGGAATAGAATAGACTACACATCACTCAATACTGTTGTTGAAACCATGGTAAGGTTCCCTCGTATCATAAATTTACAGCGCAAAATACATAAACTACTCTGCTTCCTCTTTTCCACGTGTATATGCGAATTTTCCTGAATGAACTCGCGTATATTTCTTTAAATGTGAATTTTATCCATATTCTGCTAAACCATTGTTATTTCATCTTTTACAAGTGGGTTTCCATATAGGAAAACACATGCAATCATAATGAATCATAATGCCAACAATCTCCCCCTTTGGAATTGATGTCAACCATGTTGGTGTTTGATCACCACAATTGATAAATACATGAATCATAAACATTATTCAAACACCAAGTTACTCTTCCCCTTTGACATCAAGGGCAAAGGGCACATCAAATACCAAAACAAAGTTTCTCTTTCCTTGAAGAAATAAGAGCTTTGTAGATCTGATCTATACTGACCATGCTCCCCCTAAACATACGCTGAATCTTCAATGAAGTACATGAATCTATAACTCAACTGAGTATGAGCTTTCCTATCACCAAGGACTCATACTTACATCAATGATCCAAACAAGTGGAATTACATATTTGGCTCAACTACCCAACCAAGTGGGTTTACAAATTTGACTTAACTACCCAACCAAGTAGATTTACATATTTGGACAAGTCCATACATGACTGAATATAAAAATATTTACATCACAGGTCTCAACATGACCTTTACGTAAAATTACATATATGAATTTTTATAACCAAGACCAAGGAACCTCAAGAGAGAGATGATAATTCAGCAACCAACATTATGCCAGTCAATGAATTATTCTCAGCAAGGCTAATTCTCCCCCTAAAACTGTGCTCCTGATTACCACAACAACTCATTCATAAAAGCATCTTCATCAATCAGATAATCAAAACTCAATATCATATCAAAAAACATAATCATCAACATCAGATCAAGAAAATTATAACTGTCAACAACATATCAGAAACTGTTCTTGAGTTTGGCTCACTGTTTTTCTTTTCAGAGAAAAACATACGCAACTATCTCCAACGAAACTCACGTGTATACGCGGCTTTAGTTCATGAAATCCGTATACAGAAAGTGAAATATTGAAAATTTCACAACTCGATCTCCCCCTGGACTTATACATTTTGTACATGTCTTTTGTTGTCACATCATATGCACTGTTAGAAATAAAAACAACCATAAATACGAAACCAACCATGGGAATCACCATATATTTCTCCCCCTGTGATGATACATTACTAATTCCTATAATGTATTTCACATCTCTCCTGCAGTCATTATGAGAAGTAAAATTTAGAAACAGATCACTGCAGTAGGGTCAATATTCTCTACGTTTTTGACCAGTGCTTCTTACTTTTCCATCTTTTCTTGAAATTTCTTATTGTGTGCTGGAACTTCTTCAATTTCTCAGTTTGGTTCATCATACTTAACTTACAATCAGTGGCCTTATGCCCAAATGAGTTACAATAGAAACAACAACCATGAAAGCATCCTTTCTGCCTTGACATATGCAATTCTTTAATAACAATATTCCTTTATTTTAGGGAATTATCATCATCCATGGTACATGATGGAATATTGGAATGTTGGAAAACCTTAAAATTTTGACAATTTTTCAACAATGGCATTATGGAATTTTTTTTTACTAAAATAACTTTAAAAATGAACGCTTGAATGAAAGAGTGAGTATTCCAGGAGTAATTTCTTTTTTAATTGCTAAAATATGCCGAATTCAAAAGCTTACCTAAGACAAATTGACACATTTCAAAAAAATTTAAAAGACAACCATCAAATTGAAACAGTGTAGGAAAAATCGACTCATTATAATGAAAACTTAAATATCAACCATGAAATTGACAAATTGTGAAGACACAAACAAACTTTTACAACGAAAACTTTAAAATCAACAATCAATTTGACACATAATGGGATCAACTTGTTAGTCGAGGATCGACATCAACCCTTTAGAAAAAAATAAAATAAAACAAAATAACAAATAAATATATGAATTCGAAAAATATAAAAGAAAAAAAAAACGAAACATTGAAAAAAACGCAAATTTTAAAAAATAATAATAAGTAAATAAAAATATATATTAAAACATAAAAAAAAACATGCAAAAAAAATATTGAGAAAAATAAAAACAAAAAGAAAAAGAAAAACACAAATTTTTTTTTTAAATAATAAGAAGTAGATAATAATATATATTAAAACACAAAAAAATTTAAAAAACATGACAAAAAGAAAATATAAAAACATATTTAAAAATGACAAAAAAATAAATCAAACATAAAAAATTACCAACAAAATAAATTAACTTAAAAAAATATAAACAAAAATAAAAATACAAACAAATATTTCAAAACAAACATAATTTAAAAAAAATAGAAGATTAAAAAAACAAAAAAATAGAACCACTTTTAGATAATTAAAAAAAAAACTTTAAAACGAGAAAAAAAAAAAACATAAAAATTAAATTAAAAACATAAAAATTTAAAAAACATTATAATGAAAATTAAAAAAAATAGCATTGGAAATCTATTTTTGAAATATTCCCATATGGATGAGTTTCATTTGTATTTGACATGATTTACAACTCTAGAAATGGCTCCAAAATCTCTACACCATTCTCTGCCATGTTGATCTTCATACTTCTTCTTGTGCCTGTAACCTGATCTTCTGAAGAATATTTTGACACCTTTTCCATCAGATGCTATCAATGACAACATCATCAATGATTTTTCAGTTGTTATTCTTTGCCTTTTCCAAGAATATTTTTCTTTTCCATCAATGTTAACATATTTCCAACAATCTCCCCCTTTGGCATTGATGTCATCACCATGATCAAACAAAACATCATCACCAATGATCAAGAAAAGATAAGTGTACTTATCTTCTTTGTTGCTTCTTTCTGTGTTTTACTTGAGGTCTTTCTCCCCCTTATATGAGGTTATTTTCCATCTTTTGTTTGATTAGAAATGATCTAGGTGGCTCTAGACACACTCAAATCTCATTAGTGGCTCAAATTTAGCTCAAAAATCAAAGTCATCATGTGGGGGTGAAACCATGACCAGATCGTAATACTCGTCATCCTAATTCCAACGATGTGAATGAAACTCAAATCCAAGTTTGTATGGTCAAGTTATGGCTGGTCAAATTTTTGGTCAAACTTGGACAAGTGAATGGCTTAAGGAGGAAACAAACTAGCAGAAACCTGGTGCATGAAATATTATCATCAGAATGGGAAAATTTGTTGAACTATTAATTTGTCTAGTGACCCTTATTTTTGGAAAATTGAAAAATAACTATATTTGTTATAAAAACAAAAAACTATATTAAATTGAGGTGGTGGGCTACCGTCCCCGCCACCCTTGCCACATATTATATTATAAACCAAAATCGGGGCCCTACCACCCCCATGGTCTATTTCATATATATTGAAAAAATACAAAGTGAAATGAGTGGGCAGGCCATCCCTGGCGGACTCTCTCAACACAAACCACATGTCATGTATTAAAATGGCTCGAAGCTTATTGGCATCACCAGATAACGGATCAACGAGGTTGGAACCCGTGCTGGCCAACGACCACACAACAAATTTCATAACCATATGCCAAACCTCAGCCGCATTCCATTGCATTAACCGCTGATTGTTACCATAACACACTTCGCCTAACCACCAAATGAAAATAGCAAACGTGCCAAAAATCATTGGGTATTTTGGGTAGCCCTGGGGATTGGAACCCGGGTGGCGCCCAACCTAACTTGGGCATCCACCAATGGCCGATGAGCCTCACCTTGGTTAATCATATGAAGAAGTATTACATAAATCATGCAATTTCCCATTCGACAGGCGGAGGAGGCTGGAGAAGGGTGGAACCATGAGCTGGCAGAGGTTGTGGAACCTTGATCGAAGAATATTTTGATGCCGAGAAATATTCCCTTTGGGGTGTAGAAGTTCTAGAGGTAGAATTTGACCAAGTTTATAGTCATTATTCCTAAAATTTTGCAGGGAGTGAGATCTTGAAGTTGGATTTGTCACTTGAGGAGAAAAAATTCAGATAGACAACAACAAGGAATATTTGTAGAATCCTGTGGAATCTAAAAGATTCCCTTGGATGCTAATTTTTTACCGTGTTAGAATGATACCGAATTTATTGTCATTTTTCATAGAATTTCACAGGGATCACAGTGTGCTCAGAATATTCATCCAAACGTCGAATTTTTCGCCCATCTTCAGGAAGGAATCTTTAGGGGAATCTTCAATATTCTCGAGGGTCCAGGTTTTGATGGTGTTAGAATTGGACAAGTTTATAGTCGATTTTTCACAATTTTGTGCCAGGAATTCAACGGTGTAGTCCATTTCATCAACAAAGCTTTTAATTTTTCGACGGTCCCATAAAGTGGAGGTATATGATGCAGTTATGCCATGTCTTTATTCTGATTTTATTAGATGATGTTTTTATTGTTGAGTTCCCTGATTACCATTAGGTTGAGGGATACTTGTTTGCCACACCATGTGAGATTTTATTAGCTTTTCATGTTGAAGGAGGGCCCATTTGAGTGAGAGTTCCTATAGGGAGAACGTGTCATGGAGAGATATGCCATTCAAGTTGAGGGTATTTGTCCTTGTAATAACAAAGAACATACCATGTACATCATCATCATTTGCAACATTAAAGGAAGAGACCTCTAATATCTTGTTACCATGCTCAGAGACGTAACCCACACTGGGTTAAATCTGTTATCAATGTGTGTTTGTTCTTTGATTTGATGGTTTTCAGTATGTTTCCTCTTATTTAATGCATGCACATGTGGTTTTTCATACTCTTTCGCATGAAATTATGCTAACATCACCGAAATAAAAGATATTTGTTAATTTTGAGAGCTAAAGAGATCCGGATAAATTTTGGTATTAGAGCGGTCTTCTTGCTGATGTAAATTGCATGATTGAATGTAGCACAAGAAGGGAAATGGAGAACAACATAGATATCTAAGAGGACCTCCTTAGGATGACACACAGGGTGGACATTATGTGTGCTTATTATGAGATGAAGATGGAAAGATACGAATAGGAGAAAGCAATAGCAGAGGGCGATGCTCCATCTACCCCCTTGAGTGAACATTCATCTTATTCATCGCCTTCTCATCATTAAGATGAAGAGATCACTCAGAGGCTTCAAGTAGAGAATGATGAATTGAGACTTCTATGAGAAGAAAAAGAGGAGAATGATATATTGCAACTTCAGTTACAAGCCATTGAAGAGGCCTTGGTAGAATTGAAGTGCAATGAAGGCTCAACAAAGCCAACATCACCTATTTCAGAATCGACAGTTGAGGTAAAAAATGTTTATCGTTCTTCAGTTTCATTTTCACATGACACAATTTATATTGGAAACATGGAGGTACCCATTACAACAACTAGCATGAGACTCCTTACCAAGATTGGGTATAAAGGAGGAGGACTTGGTGTTAATGGCCAAGGAATGACTTAGCCATTGGATGTTGTACAAAGACCTCAATTTGCAGGTTTGGGGTACATTGAAGGAGAGTGTTGGAATTCAGTAGAAGCTTCCAAGACATTTTCGAACCCATCAAACAAAGAGGGTGATTAGAACACATCACAATCATCACATAACAGTGCCCATTATCGAGGAAGAGCTAGGGAAATCTCTCATCGTGAGGTTCGCGCTAGATAAATCCACGAGAGGTATAAAAAGTCTCAGTATTCTAAATTTCAATTTGATTACAAGCATGTTATTGATGAAAAGAAATCATGCCATAGAAAACTATGTATTTTTTGTGGTTTACATAACCATCTAGTTGCTGAGTGTGCGAAGAGAATGGAAGCGAGGAAGAGGATGAGGCATGAAAGGCCTTCTCCATAGAAGAAGGTTAATAAGTATTCAAGAAGGAGAAGTTTTGCAATCATTGAAATAGAGGTGGACATCAAAGAGCCATGTGTTGGAGGCTCCATCTAGAGAAACATCGCAAGGACAAAGCACCCGTACAAGAACGAACTGAAAATATTGTTCAACAAGCGAATCTGTCACATGGAGATGATGACCCATTCACTTTGATGAGTGAGAGATGATTTTTATAGATATGGTAGCTTGTCATGGCCACATTTTGTAAATCATGTGTTGCAATTTAAAATGTAAAAGTGATGATGTGTTTTCCATCACTTATTAAAACAATGATGATGTCTTGGCCTCTTATTGATAGTTGGGAGATTGATATTTGTTATGATGTAAAATTGACCACAGAGTGTGTCTTATAAAATTGTGGAAAGTATGGGGATTATTGGGTTGTTATTGGTCATGTAACTGAGAATGTAGTTTGCAAATATTTTACTGCAAGTTTGCAGAGGATGTAGGTGTCGACTCATCACTTATGGCTCTGAAGAACAAGGGTGAAGGAGAAGAAGGGTGACCTGTCAGGACCCTTGTTTTGTAGACAATGTAGCACAATAGTTGCATATTATGTTCATGCTTTTGGAGGACCAAAATATCCTTAGCGGGGAGGAATGATCCAAGTGGCTCTATACATGCTTAGAACTTATCAGTGGCTCAAAATAGCTCAAAAATCAAATTCATCAAATGGAGGTGAAACCAGGACGAGATCATAGTGCTAGTCTCCTTGATTCCAACAATGCAAACGAAACTCAAATATGATTTCATATGGTCAAGTTATGGTTGGTAAAAATTTTGGCCAAACTTGGACAAGTGGCAAGCTTAAGGAGGCAACAGATTTCTACAAACTAAGTGCATGGAGTCCGGCCACTGGAACGGGTGAATTTGTTGAACCATTAATTTGTTCAATAACCCTTTTCAGAAAATTGAAAAAATAAATATATTATAAAAACAAAAAAATATTAAATTGGGGTGGCAGGCCGCCACCCCTGGCAACCTCACCACATATTATATTATAAATAAAATCGAGGTGGTGGGCCGCCACCCCCCCCACATATTATATTATAAATCAAAATTGAGGTGGTGGGTCGCCACCCTTGCCACTCCCACGGTCCATATCAAATATATTGAAAAAAATAAAGTGTATTGGGTGGGAAGGCCACCCCTAGAAAACCCACCCAAAACGAACCACATGTCATGTATTAAAATGGCCCGAAGGTGGTTGCCATCACCAGATAATGGGGCCGGCGGAGTTTGAACCCATGCTAGCCAGCAACGCCACAACAAATTTCATAACCATATAGAAAACCAAAACCGCATTCCATTCCATTAACTGTTGATGGTTACCATAACACACTCTACCTAGCTGACAAATTAAAATAAAAAACATGCTAAAAACCACTGGGTATTTTGGGTAGCCATGGGGTTGGAACTCAGGTGGTGCCCAACCTAACTTTGGATTCCACCAATGGCCCATGGGCCTTACCCTGGTTAATTTGTCGAAGAACTATTACATAAATCATGCCATTTCCCATTCGACGGGTGGAGGAGGCCGGACCAGTGTGGAACCTTGAGTGGGAAGAGACTGTATAACCTTGATTGAAGAATATTTTGATGCTGAGAAAGATTCCCTTTGGGGTGCATAAGTGCTAGAGGCAAAATGTGACCAAGTTTACAGTCATTTTTCTCATAATTTTGCAGGGAGAATGATGGTGAAGTCAAAATTTTCACCGGAGCAGCAAAATTTCAAGCGGACAATAGAAAGGAATCTTTGTAGAATCTTGGGGAATCTAAAATATTCCCTCGCAGTGTAATTTTTGACATTTTTAGAATGATATCGACTTTAAAGTAAATTTTCACAAAATTTTACAGGGAGCACAGTGTTGTGCTCAGAATCTTCATCCGAGCAATGAATTTTTCAGCCATCTTTAGGAAGGAATCTTTGGGGGAATATTTAAGATTTCTGAGGGTCTAGATTTTGAGAATTTCATAATTGGAAAATTTTATAGTCAATTTTCTATGATTTTGCGCTGGGAATTCAGCGGCGAAATCCATTTCGTGAAAAGAGCTTCGAATTCTTTGGCCATCCCCGGAAGTGGAGGTATATGATTCAGGTATGGCATGTCTTACTTCTAATTTTCTGATATGATATTTTTATTACTGAGTTCCATGATTACCATTATGTTGAGGGATACTTGTTTTCCACATCAAGTGAGATTTTATTAGCTTTTCATGTTGAAGGAGGCCCTATTTTTGCGAGAGTTCCTATATGGATAACGTCTCGTGGAGATACTTGCCACTCAGGTTGAGGGTATTTGTCCTTGTAATGGAAAAGAACATACTATGTACATCATCATCATTTGCAACATTAAATGAAACAACCTTCACTCCCTTGACACTTTTCCCAGAGATGTAACCCACATTGAATGAACATTGTTATCAATGTGTGTATGTTCTTTGATTTGATCGTTCTCATTATGTTTCCTCTTCTTTAAATCATTCACATGTGGTTTTTCATACTCTTTCACATGCAACTCTGCTAAAATCACTGAAGTAAAAGATCTTGGTTAATTCTGGTAGCTGAAGATATCCAGACCAAGAAATTTCTCCGCCTTTGACATCAATGGTAAATATACTAACATGCTCCCCCTTTGACATCAATGGTAAATATACTAACATGCTCCCCCTTTTAATAATATACCTCTGTATTTCTGATTCTATGGACCTACAAGATGCTTCTTTTTATGCTGAAAACCTCAAGTACCTATGATATCATCTAAGCAATTTCTTCTCTATCATGTGAAGAATATTGAGTTGAAAGGAAAGGAGTAATTACTCCCAAATTGTTCCTCAAGTAGTCAAGAGGGATCTCTTTCTAATAAAATGCATGATGTTACAACTGAGTCATTAGAGAAATAATTTCATGTTGGTATAAGTCTCATCTAGGATTACATTCATAACAATGCCTACTTAGACACATACACCTAACCTTTAGCAATAAGAACAACCTTTCATATGCATGGCACCATCAATTTTTCAATTGCTGTACAAAAAATTACAACACTTATAAGTGCTTACTCTACAAACATAGATGGACTCTCATCAATTCATGCCTATACCAATAACTTAGCTTGTATTTCTACTCACAGACTTCTACGATACCAAATGATACCAATTTAAAATGATGAAAATTGTTAAATTGATGCTATGTTTAGCTATTGTTGAGCACTTGATAACTGAGTGTCCTCATCCTTTATTCGTGATCCTTTCACCACTATGTTTGATACCAATTACCAATTGGAAAAACATCATAACAATCAATCCATTCATCATATATACAACTCAAGATATCTCAACATAACATGCAAAAAACATCATTAGACTTTGTCATGCATCACACAATTGATACCAATTAATAATACCAATTTTCAATGAATAATTGTATACTCAAATATTAGCTTGAGTGTTTCTTCCCCTATGGCTATGCTCCCTCTTTGCATTAGGAATATGCAACTAATAATTCCAAAATAAACTTCAAAAGTAGATAGATAATCATCAATATTATTTGATAACAACATTCAATACTTCCCTTGCCCTTCAGATGCATTCATTAACATGTTCCTTTCTGCTACTTGCATATGACCTTTCTAGCTTCCCTTGAAGATACTCTCTTATTTTTAAAGAAGAGGAACAAAGGCTTTACTCCCCCTGAGTATATTATATACCTTTTTATTCCACACCTAGGTATGTTCAATTTCATCAACATCGTGAGCTAGTTTCCTACAATGATCTAGTACTTCTTCTCGACTAAGTGACTTCCTAGAAAATCACTAATGATTCCTCTTGTTAGCACCAATTAAAGACAATCTATAATTTACCTATTTCTCTTCTTTCTGATTGCATTCTTTTTGAGTTCTATAAGAGCTGGCATTGCTTCTTTTATGTGATTGGAGTCTTTGCAAGTTGAAGGTTATATACGGAAGAGAAAATCTAGGAATATTAGAATTTGATATGCTAAATCTCTGTTGATTACCTTCAAATCCCAACACTGTTATGCGTTGCCTCTATAGACGATTCGACCTTCCTTTCTTCTGAGTGTTGAAATAAATATTGCACAATTCTCTTTTCTTGATCTCCTCATGATCCATACCTTTGTTTTTAGTGTTTTGAAAATTTCTTTTGTTTCCAAATATGCATGTACCTACTTTATGCCCATATTTCTTACACCTATGGCATTCAACATTATTCAAGAAGGGGGAGAAGGAATTATACTTCCTACCAAGGCTTCTATTTTTCCAATTTGTTGGAATAGTACTCCCTCTCTTGCTACTATTGGGCCGTTGGAAATATTCCCTTTGATTGGAAAAGGCACCATGTGCATGTCTATTCAAGTTTCTCTTCTAAGAAATTCATGGTTATTGTTGAAATGGAGTGTTCCACTTTTGCTGCTACACCTTAATATTTTTCCTCTCTATACACTTGGAGGAAAAGTACCATGAATTATTACGATAAAATCATATGAGGGGTTGCATAACTTTATTTGGACTCCTGGAAGTCCCTTTATCTCCTTGATTCTTAGTTCTTTTCTCTGCCACTACAGTGATGTCATAAATTCCTTTAGCACAATTCCCGAGTCCCTTTAATGTTGTTTCTTGGTTGGTGTCATCTTCCAACATTGTCTCGCCTTGAGAGGAACCATGTCTGGTCTGAATGTCTTCAAATGCTTCATAATTATTTGCATGTTTATGAATATTCATATTTAATTGATCATTTAATGTATTATTATCTTCTTCCATATTTTTTTATAAATCTCAATTTCTTAGTCTCCTCAAGAGATGATATGAGCTACTTATTCAAATACATGTTTTCTTCAGGATCTTCCAAATCAATAGAGGATAAACTGGAATCATAATAAGTGCATATTTCACTCTCAAATTTTTTTTCCCTTGATGAATCTAGGGATTATTTTTCTAAGACATGAGATGTCCTCTCTTACTATTCACCATAGGTGGAACCATTTTCTTCTTGACCAATGTCCATATCTTCTATTTCTATTAAGGTAACTCCTTCTTCACTATAACTAGATGAGAAAGTCTTACTTTCACTAGTACTTTCAGCTAATCAGTTTGAATATAAATGGCCTATTATTCTAGAATTAAAAAAAAAAAAAACTTACTTTCATATTGCATCTCCTATGGGTGTTGACCAACAATTTGGATTCTTGGTACAAGAGAATCATCCTCTGATTCATGATATTCAATGCTCTTTGAATCTTTGTCTGCTTCATCCTCGGAAATCCTCTTGAAATCACATGCATCTTGCATGTATACTTAATAGATGGATTTAAATTTATCCCATATCTCCTTGGCAGTCTCACAATATATTACTTTTTCAATATCCAACTTTGACATCCCTCACATGATTTAATTCCTAGCTTGTTTATGAAAATTATCATCTATTACTCCATTCTCAACATATAGACCTACATCCAAATAAAGAGCTTGCAAATATATTCTCATCCTTACCTTCCAAGTTGTGTAATTTGATTCATTCAAAAATGGAACTCCATTTGATGTAATCTAGTCAAAGTTCTCCACGATCTAAATCTTCCTTCCAGCTACTAAAATGATTTTGAAGGACACTGCCTATGACACCAATTATTGGAAAAAATGGAAACCAGGACACTATTGAGGAAGGGGGAGGTGGTGAATCACTAGTGTGACCAAATTATAAAATTATTCACAAATTATACTTTTCAACCACTTTAGCAATTATTCATGTATCAGCAACACAACTCAATCATGTAAAACATAAAAATCATAAACATCAAGAACATAAGCAACATATAAAAAATACACTAATATTCCTTTTATTACAAGCTTCAACTTTAATACATAATTTTCCCAAAAGCTACTACTTTTAGGTTTATCAATTGTTACTGAAAGGAACTTCTATCCCTCGTCATTAATTAGTCTTCACTGAAAGGGATTGTCCCCCTTGCTGGTTTATCAACCTCTGCTGAAAGGGAATCTTTCCCCTATTCATTTACTAGCCTCTATTTAAAGGGACTGTTGCCCCTAAACATTTAATAACACCGTTTGGAAGGAGTTTATACCCATGATCTGTAGGCTACCACTTGATGACCTTCTTGATTCATCTTTTATTCGCTTTCAAACTAGAACCAATAGAAAACTTACCTCATAATTTGTTTTTCTCAATAAAATTTCTCACCATAGACACCTTGCTAACACCTTCAACAATAATTTATTATTTATAAAAATACCATCACCTTCAGATATTTCTCATTACTGAAAAAATAACCAAACTATATGCACCAGCAACATTAACATCAAAAAAAACTTTGATGAACACACCAAGGCACTAATCACCAATTCATCATTCTCCTATCATATATCAAATCTTATCTTTGATTTACCCTTGATGCACAATGCTAATAATTGCACAAAAAACCTCTCATCCACACATTGATCTCAACACACTTTGTTTCTCGAATTCTGCTTTTAAAGAATTCTTGACTGATAATTTTGGAATTGAACTTTGGTTATCTTGCTCTTTTCTTTTGCATGGATCTCTATATTTTTTGGCTTTGTGCTTTTCAATTTAGTCTCTTGGATGTTTTCAACAAGAGAGCATTCACCAATATGCTATTATGAGCTCAATGTGTAAGTTTTTCTACTAGTTTTGCTCCATCTGGTATTTTACAGAATTTAGCTGGGACTTTCTATTTTTGGAGGGTTGTTACTTTGGCTTAACTTCCAAATTGTGTCACTATATTTTCTATTCTACTAATTCACTACTTGTGCCCCATGCTTGCTGCTATGTTTGGCATAAACTGCCAAACTCCAATCATTGTTGACTCAACCGTCCATGTAAATATATTGCAATCCCGTAACTTAAGTTGTCGACTCATCCATTTGTTAACCCAAAGGCTCTACTGAATATAACTCGTTGTCAAAATGGCTACTGAATCATTGTGTCCATACATGTGCTTAAGGAACTATACTATAGGCCCAATCATTTTTAATAAACAATGCTTCCAAATATAACCGCGTTGCAAAAAACTGCGACCAATTTTTAATTTTTATAAGAACTCATGCAAATTCAGCCTAAATGCCTTTAGCTCCTTTTGCGTTGGATCTTAACATGTTTTCCACCCATACAACTAGGTGTTATGACTAGTACCTTGGTCTTGGAAGTGCTTACCTGCTTTTAGACCTCTGAGGGCTTGTTTTCTTTGTTAATCATTCACACACTTGGTCTTGTTTTCCACACATAACCTCATGTCGGTCACTTAGCTCGTAGCCCTTCTATCCCAAAAGTTTTTAAAATTTCCTCCTTTACAAACTTTTGGGCTGGGCCTTATGGGATTAGTTGTCCTGCGTGGTCCTCCCGATGCTTTTTTTATTGGTTGTCACTATTCCACAAAACCACGCAAGCACGATGCCTACTTCCCGACCCTTCCTCTGAGCACACCATTAAAAATTGTTAGGATTATTTTTACAGCTAAGCTATCTCGTGGGGTATTACATTGCAACCAAGAGCCAATAAAAACACTCTTGGGTCGAGTTAGCTCAAGCACCACCTATGTCAACCCATGCCTAGTCAACCCGTCAACCTCTCATAGTAATCTGCTTTATCCTTCCGGGCATTGACTAGTGGGATGATGTCACATGTATCACACGTCAACCTCTGATTGGTCCATGTGTCAGTTAGAAATGGGCCCTTTAGGTGCAAAAAAACACTAAATATTATTTCCACATGTCACACTCCCATTGGGAGGTTGCTGACATCACCTCTCACCAATAAAACACTGCCACCTATCTTGTTGTCAAAGAGAAGAGAGAATGGTCCCGAGGTTGGTTTTTCACCATTTTCTTTATAAAAAATTTCAAAGGGTCCCAACCATTCTCTGTTGTTCTTCTTTATTATCATTCTAGTCTCTCTCTCCTCTTATCATTTCCTTGGAAATCCTTCTGGGCAAGCATTTGCGCTAGTCTAGGCTCTTGCGAGCTATACTGTCAATTGTGGGGGCCTATCGCTCGAATCTCTGCCAATAAACATCCTTCGCTACACTGTGTTAGGGTGTTGTTCACCCACTGCATTTTTATTGTACACCTTAAGATTTCTTCGGAGTTTTACCTCTGGGATACATCTGCTGAGATGGCATAATCCTACTCACTCCTTAAGTGCTTCCTTAAGTTTTGCTAGGTATTACCACCAGGTGGCTCCTCCTGCAGCCAATCACTTTTCTTCTCACTGATTTATTTTTCATCCATGTATGCTCAGTCCTATGTTGGCTTCTCCGCTAAGCTCTACTGAGTTTGGCAATAATTCAAACCTTAATGCAATGCTAAAGGGTATCCAACCTCCTCTAATTTTGTAATATTTTTACTTTTGGGGTTCTTAGCTTTGATTGGCTCTATCTTTTGATCTAGGAGGCCATTTTAAAACTTTCGCATACCACTAGAAATGCCTTCCCAAAATCTCTGATCTGGGTGAGTTTCATCTTCATCTAACATGATCTATCACTCTATAAACGGTTCCAAAGTCTCCACACCATTCTCCACCATGTTGATCTTCATCCTTCTTATTGTGCCCGGAACATGATATTCTAATGAAACTTTGACACATTCTCCATATATTTCCATATGATGCCATCAATGACAACACCATCATCAATGCATTTGTAGTTGCCATGATTTTTCTTTGCCAAAAATCATTTCCTTTTCCATCAATGACAACATATTTCCAACAAGTATTGTACCAAAAATAATATATATATAGACACACATACACACACACACACACACACTAACATATCAGTATATATGCCCAGTAACATACCAACTTAGTATGTTAGTATATACCAACATTTTAGGCATATATACTTCTATATGTACTAACAATGATATGTTGGTATAAAAACATATTATGCTAGTATATATATACCACAATATGTATTGACATAATATGTTTTTATATATACGATGCATATCAACACGTTGATATGTTGTTATACATACATATAGATTTAAATGGCGATAGTTTATTATGATATTAGTTAATGATTTTAGTGATCAAAGGCTTATAATGGCTAGTGATTAACAATTGGTGATTTTGGAAGATAAGGATAAATGGCTATTATTGAAAGTGTTTTAGAAGAATTCAAGGGATTTTCAATTTATCCAGACAAGTAGTCAGGGCTTATCTATCTATCTATATATATATATATATATATATATATATATATATATATATATATATATATATATATATATATATATATTTGTGTGTGTGTGTGTGTGTTGGCATATATAAAGATATATTATGTTGTTATATATGTATATATATCAATAAGATAAACATGTTAGTATATTTGTGTATATATCAACATATAATGTTTGATTCCTACCTTAACCTCCTTATTTAGATACACTATTAATATATGTGGTCCACTAAATAATTAATTAGTAGGATATCAACATAAGTGGGTCCATATGTAGTTAATATTCTCTATTAATAGATATATATTGAGTAGAAGGTTCTGTAATGTTTTGTGAATAATGATGATTATATTTAAAGCATGCTCTTGGAGGTTTCCCACTGAAGAGGCAAGTGAACATAACTCACTATTTTCTATTATCAAAAATATATTTCTTTGGTTTATGTCTATTTTTTCTTGTTTTCTTTGGTTTTGCACTATATTTCATGTGAATTACATACAGATAATGTTATTTTTTCACCCACTACAAGAAAAAAGGACATTGGTGAGGGTCATGCTTGTGACGGACCTTTAAGGTCTGTCACCAATGTCACAAATGGTGAAAATCCTTAAAAAAGCATCGTTGTAAGTGTATATAGTGATGGTCCTTTAAGGTTCGTCACCAAAGCCATTTTCAATGACACTTTTGGTGAGGGTCGTTAAAGGCCTATCACTAATTATCTCTTTGGTGACACTTCTAGTGATGAACTTTTAATGACCCTCACCAATGTTTTTTTTGTTATTTTGGTGACGGTCAAAAAATATTCGTCATCATTGATCATTCCAATGAGTTTTTGATGACGTTATGTGCCTGTTAATATAGTTTTTGTCAAAAGATAACGATTTAAGACAATTATTGTGGAGTCTTTTTTATAAAATGTCAATGCCATAGTGGTTAGAGTCAGTCAATTTTTTAAGAAGTAATTAGTGTGTATCATTTACCTCAAGTAATGACTAGTCTAATAGAGTTTTCCTACGAGTCAACACATGATTCATATCTATTAAGTTTATTATCTAGAAGATTCCCTTCAGATAAAGTTCCACTACTGTGTGTAGGAAATATATTATTTAATACTTAATCAAACTATGTCAATTCTATTAATGAAAAATACCTAACACTCCTCAACAATCTGGGCACACCTTAAATTAATGCTTTGGCACACACTAAAATTTCTTAACAACTTACATGTCTTGGGACATCTTTGTACCTAGAACATCTTGTCATGACACTGACGCCCAAGCACATGGTGGCATGTGCTAACACAACATAGAACTCTCCTAACATGTGTTGGCATGCATGTAGTCCCTATCATTCCATGGAACACCTTGGTTGCATGCATTGACATACATTAGCACTTGGAACACAATGCCACTTGACATGTATTGGGACCTATTATTAGTGTGCCTAGCATGCCCCTTTTGAAAAAGATAAAGTACCAACTTATTAACCATCTTATGTGTTCATTTCCTTGCATTTATCTTGGTTCTTCCTTTTTTTTCCTGGACACTTCTGATACATATTGGCATACCCTGACACCCTGCACATTCTTAGAACCTGGCATGTATTGGGATATCTTGGAACTATTTGGCACATATAATTAGCACACCGTGGAACTCCTTAGCACACTTTGGCACTTCTTGACATTCCTTTATTTTCCCTAGCATGCCTTACCAATTATTAGCATACCTTGTGACTCCCTCCTTGGCATGACAACTAGCACTCATTAACACCAGTCCCTGACACATGTTCCTCATATTCATTAACTTCCATAAATTTTGACCCAGTGCTCCCTTAATGTTTTTCCTAGTAATCATTAACACTCCTTAACATGCATTAGCACTCTCTAGCACACCTTAACACTCTTCAACATGCCCTTCCACTTCATATCATGCATAACACTCCTTGACACATATAGGCGCTTGGTACATGTTGGATCTTAGAAAGTGCTAGTGCTGGGAAAGTCTTAGCATGTATGGAATACGTTGAGATGCCTTGGTATGATTTGGCATGGTTTAATATTAAATTTATTTGAGATCAATTGTTGGAAAGTAAATGAGAAGCAACAAATGAAGACTTGGCACTTAGAATGCACTAAGACTTTTCACTTGGCACCTATTGGTGCTTAGTGTTGGTGTGCCTAGCATGCCCCTCTTGGAAAATGTAAATTTATGAC
This sequence comes from Pinus albicaulis, assembly GCA_034641835.2. Taxonomy (NCBI): domain Eukaryota; kingdom Viridiplantae; phylum Streptophyta; class Pinopsida; order Pinales; family Pinaceae; genus Pinus; species Pinus albicaulis. Next base: position 730,033,861 of record CM076578.1, on the reverse strand, counting down.
TTATTATCCCTCTTATGTGTTCATTTCCTTGTAGTTTAACTTTTTTATCCCTTTTATTGCATTGACAGTCCTTGGTACGCATTGACACACCCTTGCACATCTTGGCATGCCTTATCACTTGGAACATATTAGCATGTTTGACATGCCTTCACACTATCTAAAACATCTTAGCATTCCATAGCACGCCTTGGAACTCATGTCCTCACAACTATCCTTTAAATTTTTTCATGACTTGGGAACCCAATCAAGTCCTTGGCTATTGCAGTTCATGTGACAATGTTGGCCTGCTTCAACCCCAACAACCTGATCAGTTGCACCTACTACAAGTAGATTGTGCCTTGTTCACCTAAGAACTTCCTATAACTCATCTTATGCCACTCATGTCCAAGCTCAACTTGTCCCACTTAAATATTTACAAATACAAGGATCACATGATCTAGCCACGACCATAAAACAACTAAGAAACATAGCTTACATAGGCAATATTTCACACGTATGTTCAATTCATATAAATAGTAGAACATTAAATGAGAGTTTTCAAGAACCACAAGATGCAAAAGGCACACAAGATATAAGCTGACACAAGTTGAGTGCCCCAAAAATTATACACAACAATTTACAATAAGAAAATATCTAGAATAGTTTAAAACATGAGCATGTAGCCAAAGTGTGCCACATCTCACTTAAAAAAAATATCTAAAGGAAAAACAATGTTGTGCCTCGCACAAAGTGATTTCCGTTTGTCTAAAACTTCTATGTCGAGCCTCGTATAACAACTATAGGCTTGCCTCATGTAAATCCTATTATGAACTTCTCCTAACACACTTCGTCCTTAGCACACTTGAATTCGCTGACACTCCCTGGCACACACTCTTATTCATTCCTTTCCATGAATTTTGACCTACACTCCCTAACACTCTAGTTAAACGTGCACTAACATTTTCCAACATGTGTTAGCATTCCTTTTCATTCATTTTCATGCCCTGAATGTCCCTAGCTATCATACCTTCACAACCAACCAAGCCCTCGCTTGACTACAAGATCTTGCCCAAGTTACAGTTACTACAACTAGACTATGTTGTTGAATTGTGTAGCTTAGTAGGTACTCCACAAGCCTAGTGAGATGGGTTTTGTGGGCAAAGAATCCAAGAAAATGGATTTTGGACCCAAGATGGGGTTTAAAATCTAAAAGAAAATTAAAAAGGGAAATTAATTTTTCCTAAGGTCTAAGTGGATAAAACTTGTAAGTTCTAGAGGGTTCCTAAGAGGTCTAGGAAAAAATATTTAAGGAGGCCTTAGGATGAAGGAAAGAACATCAAGTGAGAAGGAGCTCATTTGATCAAGGGGGCGAAGAGAGATGTAGTCTTAAAGAGGCCATGATCATTAACATGTCTAACATTCATTAAGATGCCTCGGTATGCTTTGGCATGGTTTAATATTAAAGTTATTTGAGATCAATTATTGAAAAGTAGAAGAGAAGTAACAGAGGATGATTTGACACTCATAATGCACTAACACTTAGCACTTGCCATTTATTTCCACCTAGTGTTGGTGTGCATAGCATGCCCCTCCTGGAAAATGTAAATTGATGACTTATTAACCCTATGATGTGTTCATTTCCTTGTAGTTTAACTTGTTTCTCCTTTTTGTTTCCTTGATAGTCCCTAGCATGTATTGTCACACCCTTGCACATCTTGGAATGCCTTAGCACTTGCCACATCTTAGCATATTTGACATGCCTTCGAAATATCTGGCACATGTTAGCATTCCCTAGCATGCCTTGGCACGCATGCCCTCACAAATAAGCTTACATTTTTTCACGACTTGGGAACCCAATAAAATCCTTATCTACTATAGTTCATGTGACATTGGTCTCCTTCAGCTGTAACAACTTGATAAATTGCATCTACTACAAGTAGATTGTGCCTTGTTCTCCTAAGAACTTCCTATACCTCATCTTAGGCCACTCATGTCTAAGCTGAAATTTACCCACTTAAGAACTTTCCAAGACAAGAATCACATATAGCCATGGCCATAAAACAACCAAGCAACATAGCTTACATAGGCAATATTTCACATGTATGCCCAATTCATATAAATAGTAGAGAATTAACTGAGATTTTGCAAGAACAAAAAGATACACAAGACACACAAGATATAAATCGACAAAAGTCAAGTGCCCCAAAACTTATACAAAACAATGTACAATATGCAATTGTCTAAAATAGTTTAAAACATGACAATTCGGCCAAATTGTGCCACATGTCATATAAAAATAATAGATAAAGGCAAAATAGTATTGTGCCCAACACAAAGTCTCCCTTTGTCTAAAACTGCTTTGTCAAGCCCCTTATCACAATTGTAGGCTTGCCTCTTGCAAATCCTATTATGAACTTCTTCTAACACACTTCATCCTTGGTAGACTTGAATTCACTGACACTTCCTGGAACACACTCTTAATTGTTCATTTCCATGCATTTTGACCTAGTTCTCTCTTGTGATGCCTCGACTCTCCTTAACAGTCCTCAACATGCATTGGCATTGTACAACATGTGTTCGCATTCCTTTTCATTCCTTTTCATGCCCTAACCCTCCCTAGTTATCATGTCCTCACAACTACCCTTACTTAATTTTTAACTTGGGAACCCAACGAAGTCCTCGCTTGACTATAGGAGCTTGACCAAGTTACAATTACTACAACTAGACTATTTTGTTGAATTGTGTAGCTTGGGAGGTACTCCACAAGCCTAGTGATATGGGTTTGTGTGAGTTTGGCCACAAAATGATTTGTGGGAAAATAACCCAAGAGAAGGGGCTTTGGACCTGAGATGGGGTTTACAATCTAAAAGAAAATTAAAAATAAAAATAATATTTCTTAAGGTCTAAGTGGATAAAGTTTGTAAGTTCTAGAGCGTTCTTAAGAGGCCTAGCTGGGAAAAGATATTTAAGGAGGCCTTAGTATGAAGGCAAGAACATCAAGTGAGAAGGAGCTCATTGATCAAGGAGGCCCATAGAGATGCAGTCCTAAAGTAGGTCAAGTTAGAGGGTTGAGTAAGCATTGCTAAAGGGAGGTCATGATCATCCACCAAGAGTAAGATCATCATGTGAGGGTTCACAAGAATTTCACATACCTTAATGGGTTCGAGATAGGAATTAGAATGTCATATTGTTGGTTCTCTTATGCTAGGCCAAGCTCAATAGAGGCGGCTCATGAGAATTTGGGCATGTGGTTTCAGTGGTGCTTCTGTGTGAAGTCTGCATAAAATTTTGAAATAGTCGAGAGGGTTGAGACCCTACCTTGTGGTGGTTAGTAGGTTGCAAGGTCTGTGTTAAAGGCTAACACAAATGGAGGAGGGTCTGCACTATAATTTAGGGCCATAATATAATTATTCACATGTGTAATATCAACTGATGTAACCATAGTTTGAGGGTCGTAGATATCTAAAGTTCAGATAAATATTCATTCAAAGAAATTCCCAAAATATATGGATCCATATGAGCTAGGCAGAGTCACTTATGGAGGAAAGAGTTTTCATTTTTGCTAGGGCTGGATAGGGTATGTTCTAAAGCAATTAGAATAGAATTATAATTCCCTATTTAGGGCAGTTTCCTAGCATGTTGAATCCATAAGGTATGCCATTAAGGATATGACAAATCTGCATAGAAGAAGAGGGGTTGTGATCCTTAGAGAGAGGTTTATCTCTAAAATGGATACCACAAATTTGGAAGATGGTTTTTAGAAGTAAGTGCGGAGATATAAAATGCAAAGGAAAGTGGAGCCTGAGTAGAAGATGGAGGAGAAGAAATGTACCATATGAGGAATGGCTTACATGAAGAGGAGTTGATTTTGGTGGATTGTCCATAGAGTTTTGGATAGAGATCTGAATAAGCCTGTAAACATTTAGTCAATGGACTGTTAATGGATGATTTGTGACCCTAGTTCAGTGATCTAAAAATTGTTAGAATGATGATACGATGAGTAGTTCATATTTGTTCATAAATTTGACAACAAATAAATTGGTACACAAGAATAGTGATTTTGAGAGGACTCAAATCACTATGAGGTGGCATATTTGAATATCCCTAGATGAGGGAAATGTTGTGGGAAATATATCATTAAAAAATTGACTCTGGTTGGAAAAAATGATGGAATTCAAAGTGCAATTGGAGGGTTGTTAGGTGACTATCAAATAAGAGCTCTAAGTCCTGTACCTGTGAAGGAAAACAAGATTGGTAGAAAGGTAGGTGTATTGGGCCTAAGGACATGCAGACTTTGAAGGACTAAATTAGTAGTCAAGTGGGCTAGAAAACTAGCCCTAGTTCACTGTATTGTAGAGGACTGTGTCATTGAGAAGAAGGGAAACCTCCATATCCCTAGACTTGTCATCTTGGAGAAAAAATATGGAAAAAGTGGGAAAACCAAAGAGTTTTTCACAACGAAGTTGTGAAAAACTGATCGAAAACCCTAAGTGTTACATACCTTAAAGGAAAAAAGAGGTGGATAGAGGGTAAAGTTTTTTGAGCCGAGTTTAGTAACCTAAAGGAGTTGAGTTCATTGATAGAGGTAGATTGAGGAGTTGCATAATGGGAGGCAAGAGGACCTGCCATATGTGTTCAAGATATGTGGATTGAAAGGGCTATGTGTGGCCACCATCAAAAAGTGGGTCAAGTGTTGTCTTGTTCAAGGTAGATTGGTTGTCAAAGGACTAACACCAAGCCCTAGTTGTATTCCTTGTATCAGTGTGATTGTAAAGGACCATGATCCCTGGTATGATAGCTCTAGCCTATTCTATTATAGTTTGTAATTTAACGAAGAATGGTTTGAAAAAGTTAAAAATTTTCATGTACACTAGTTGATTCCCTGATGCGTTGTTAGTATGAATCTTAATTGCAAGTGTGCGAAAAAAGACCACTTTAGCTGTGCATAAAAAAAAATTAGGTGATCAAGATAAATGCTGCAAAAAACTAAATCTATGCATCAAAAGACATTAAGCAGTAAATAAAAGCGAGATTTGCTCCATGCATCCAATAGACAAGATAATAATATGTTGAATTAATTTTATATTAAGGGCACCTGGAAGGAAAACATAGAAGGATGTTATCAGTTCTCCTCAATGGGATGGGTTCTTGTAAGTCCTCAACACTTCAGATATAAATTTCGTCTCTCTTGATGGTGTAGAAAACCCAGAGAAAAATGGAACTCAAAGGGAGCTCATAAGCAAAAAGATAGAAAAATATGACAATGATGGTGGATCAAAGTCAGACCAAAAGTATAGATCCAGAGTGATCTTTAGGAAACAAAAGGTGATGGATGAATGGAAAAAACCTACTATTTATAACAAAATATTGAGTTAGTCTAGATATTGGTGCATAGTTAAAATATTATTTAGCCAATTCAAGATCCAACTTTTATGGCATATTTTATTATTTTCGTTGGAGGGAAAAAGAATTTGACTTGGGTCAAATCCCTTTATTTGTAAATAATAAATAAATAAATTATTTATTTATTATTTTAAGGATGTGGTTGAGTAATAATCAAATAAATAATTATTAATTTAATTATTAATGGATGATTTAGTCAAATTTAACAAGAAATATTATTTAAATAAGGTTTAAATAATTATTCCTAGAAAATAATAAGATAAATAATAATTTATCTAATTAATTTTCCTGTTTTGGGTTAAATATGACTAGGAATATTAATTAAACTACTGTTTAACTAATTATTCCTTGAGGAAAATCAAACAGTAATGGATTTATTTTATTTACTCAGGGGTTTCACATTTAAAAACACATAAAAACTTAATAAAAGGTGTTTACTAAGTTATTTTCATAGTGAAAGCCAATTTTTAGGAAAAATTGGTCTTACATGGTGTACTTAGGTCCATATAATAGTAACAGGTTAGATGACCAAAAAATGGTGTAACATATTTCCCCCCAGCATGCGAGCGTTATGAGCTAATCGTATGACTGAAGTATGTTGTAAGAACTCAATCACTAGACACCGAAGGGGAAGTCAAAGAGAGATAAATATAAGGTAGACCAAAGAGGTAGAGGAATAGACCATAAGGAGGCGAGACTTATAGGTGTGACAAGTCTCTTTTATGAGTGAGTACCTGTGCTATAGGTGGCGGGGGAGGCATACCTATGCCCGCCGAGACAAAGTACAAAGAATAGTGCGTCCAGTAAACAAGGGACTGAACAATATAGTACATGCTGGCATAAACATGAGCTGGAGAGCCCTTACTGGCCTAGATTGTCAGCTATTGGGACCCGGACCATGAGGTATTTATAGTGCAGGGGCAATGGAGCGAGTTTATGGTCTAGGAAATATATTTCCTGACTGGTCTCCCACCACTTGGGATGGTCGGGAATACTCAGCCAGTGTTACCATGTGGGCGTAACATCATGGAGTTTGTAGAGCGCCATTGTCGACCAGGTCTCCATGTCAAAGGGACACGGATACCCATCGGGGATCTAGAGAGGTTAGAGACCTGTGTTGTGCCCACAACAGTGCTGTGGGTCCTAGGCAACCAGGTACTCCACCACATCACTGGAGGGCAGATGATGCTTGTGGAGAGTGTGTTGAGTGGGACCTACTATGGGTGGGCCCAGATGATGCTGTCATCTTTGAAACGACTATTGTCGCTATGCAAGCGGCAAGTGAACCATGACCTCGCATACAACTCTAGGATGGGGGCCCAAGAGAGCCCAGGACGCACCGGTGGGGGCGACTACTGTGCAAGGGAGGAGGTGGGGCAGTCTGATGGGTGTTTCGACCCAAGTTTTTTGCACATTGGGATTAGATTCCATTGTACATAGATGACTATCCCTATAGTGGGATGAGTTATCATGGGGACCCAGATTTGCCATTGCCTCTTGGTCGAGTATGGGGGTCCGATGGTAAGTGAAAAATTTCTAATCTTTTTATGTGCATTGTAAAGTTTCAGAATATTGTATATGGTACTGATTCTTTCACTTTTGGTATGCAGATATAGCACTAGTAAAACTGGCTGAGTATATGGGACGACCTGCAGTATCAAGAGCTACAGGACCTAATGGATTGAGGGTACTGCAAAATGAGGATGCAACATCCCTCTTGGAGGACATCCATCGTAGATGTGAGAGGCTTCTGACCGGTGTTTCAGAGCACGGTTGGCAAGACTTAGAGGACCAGTACATAGAGCCATGTATTGGTCTACCCTTGGAGTGGCGAGGGGTCATGCGGCACATGGCGATAGTCGGACAGGGGATGTGTGATCTACGAGCTGGGGAGAAGAGCCATTGGCTTGGGATCCTCCAGATAGTGATTAGTGTGTAGGGACAGGTGGTGCTCCCAGTTTTTGAGTTTTTGTAACATGATATGGGCATGTCATATGTATCAGTGTTGATGGAATCTAAAACATTTTATACGACACGTATTATGGATATGCATCATTTTGATGGTTTTATGTTATTTTATTGTGTTTAAATGCATGTGCTAAATGGAAATCTAGAATATTGCTTGCAATTCTATCTACATAGTGATTTTATGCTTTAGGTACATGACTGAATGTAATGATTTCAAATTCACATGTCAAAAGCTTCACTCATAAATATTTTCTGAAAAGGATAGGATTATACACATGGCATACACCATTCAATTGCATGATAAGAAGCAAGGAATCTAAATGAACATGAAGGTGGAGGATGCGATGTGAAAGGGCATCAGCTAATAAACCTCACACTGCATCATATTCAGCTTGATTATTGGTAGCAGTACCAATGCATACACTGTTTGAGAGAAAAAGTGAATGCGAGGGGGTAAAGATGGCCCAAGCTACCGAGGCTATATTCCGGGAGTAGCGACTTGCACCATCGACATAACCGATATAAGGTGTGGACGGGAGGTCCATCTGAAATGTGCCACAAGATAATAAATGGGAGGATGATGAACAATGCTGGCAACCTGAGCGCACAGTAGAAATCGAACGCACTCCGCGAGAGGGAGTGATCTGGGTAGGATGGACTCTAATAATCACATGCCAATGGTGAGGTGGAATGTGGGAGCTACCAGAGGTGTAGCTTGTGCTCAAGCCGTGAAAGTCACCATAGACACGAATGGTGCCATACCGCTTATGGGAGGGAAAGATGAAGTGAGGGGTGGACAAGGCTTCCATGATGTCATCATCACAATAGAAGATGGAGTGACTAGAGGAAGGGAGACCACATGATGCAGCGAAGCTACCTGACTCATCCTCATGAGAAGAAACGTTCACGTGTGCATCATCATGGGGAATGACAGAAGAACAAGTAGATAAGGGATCTACCGATGTTGAGCCCAGGGTGATCACTAAAGGGAGGTTAAGCGAAACAATAGGGGAAGATGTAGAGGGAACTTCCACCAAGGGTCTCATGGATGATGATAGGTAGAGGATGGTGGCCGCAGGCTCCATCATCTCGACATCAGGAGGGGGAATTTCAATGGGACCAGGTAAATACTCAAGCTGGCCCGCAACATACTATGCAAGGACAGGAGAGGCGGATTGGTTCTGTTCAACCTCGTACTCCCGAACTACCTCCAAAGAGGCGCGGTAATGCGTAAGGCAGGGACAATGGTGGGAGTAATGGCCATGGAGATCACACAAAGCACAAAGTTGATTGGTGTGAATAGTTTTAGGGTTCTTGGCTGCAGTTGAGGAAGAAATAGAGGCTCTAGGGACCATATACTCAGGGAATGCAACATTAACCATGGGCTTGATACGGGGTAGTTTAGGACAGTTATGGGTGGCATGGTCAACAACATCACACAAAGCACAAGGCTTTGGAGGTGGAGGAGGAGCAGGGTCAGTAGGGGCAGCCTTGTCTTTTGATTCCCTCTTTCGATCTTTGCCCTTCTTACCTGAAGCGATCCCAACAGGAGGTGGTTCCTGTTGAGGTGGCTGAGGCACTGTAACAGTGGGAGAAATCACGGGGACCGGTTGAACTTGGGTCAAAGTAAGATTAGGTGGGGTAGCAAATAGCGGATCAAGGTACCACATGGTAATCCCAAGGGTTAAGTTAGGAAGAAAGAGGGTAGCCATGACAAGTACTGTGTACACTCCTGGAGGGGGAGCTAGGAATGATATCTGACCGGAGGGGTAATGGCCAGGCAGGATGGCTCCAAGATGGTTAAGGCCTGGGGGAACCATTCCAGGAGGGTAAAGAGGCTCATGGATACTAGCTGTAGGTGAAGGGCCAAGAGGAGGAGGTCCAGAAGTCTGAATCGAAGGGCTAGGAGTAGGTTGCGGAGGGTGAGGAGGCTGCTGACTAGTTGAAGTGGGTTGCTTGAGGGTAGCCCGAGACGATTGCATCATGCAAGCATTCGATGAGATGAGATTAGAGACAGGAGGAGGAAGACCAGGGAATGTACCAAGAAATGAGTAGTCTTTGTAGACTCCGGGTGAGACACTGGTCAAAGGGTCGACGGTTTGCTTATTGGCCACCGAAGAGATGATGGACTCAGGAGAGGTTTGAGACTTCAGTTCGTAATATGTCAACTAGTCAATGGCGACTATCTTGCCATTATCAGGGAAGGAAATCTTGTGGTGAACCGTAGATGGAACATCAGACATTTCATAAGTGTAGCTATGACCCAATAGAATGTTTTAGTCTAAGGGGGCATCTATGACTTCTACTTCAACGCAAATAGTCTTTCCCGCAAGAGTAATAGGATAGTTGTGGAATAGGCCAATGGGCTGGGAGACATGGCCATCCCGCGCTCAAAGAGTGATCGTGGAAGGAGCCAACTTAGGTGATCCGAGTTGCTTCCAAAATGAAGCAGACATCACACAGGTGGATGCCCCCTCATCAATGATGCACCAGGAAACATTGGCGTTCCCGAACTTGACTGGGATTTGGAAGGTGACAGAAGCAGGGAGAGGAGGATGTTCTGACCATTCAACATCAAAGAAAATCAATCTATCATCGGAAGGATCTACAGTGCCCATGGCAGATAGTAGAGATTTTCGTTGTGAAGGGCATGACTAGAGGAGTTCTAGAATTGAAATGGCAGCAGGAGATTATGCCAAATCATCTACTATGCTATACGAATGGGCAGCTTTTCCAGAAGCAACATTTCAGCGTAATGGTTCCTTGGGGATCTTGGTATGAACCTCCGCCTTAGGTTGAGGGATCTACAAGGGACCATTAGGTGTCGAAAGAGGCTCTGTAGGTACCGAAGGAGGTGGCTTGGGGACAGACATAGCGAGAGGCTTGTTGTACTGATGGGACCGAGTCTGAAGATTGATGTCTACGGTTATAGGTTGGTCAAAATTCATCATGAGAATCTGGTAATCAGAGGTACCAGATGGAAGAGGTTGAGTGGCCATTGGACCTTCAAGTGGTTGGGTAGCCACAAATCCTTGCTGACAGAAAGGATTAGTAAACACAGTCGGCTGACTAGGCACAACACTGGGAGGGACGAAAGGGGAGGCTTGCTGTCCTCACAATGTTGCTTGAGACTCCCACATCTGCTTCATCTGTGGTAAAAGAGGAAAATCATGCATGTAATGACCATAAACACCACAACAAGAACAAGGTTTGTTCGTGCGAACATGCCGATCCTGCTTGCGCTGAGTGCTCTATTGGTGGTTAGTAGTGTTAGAAGCATTATTTTGCAGATTAGGTCCAGGATTACCGAGAGCAGATTGATTTTGAGTGCCTTTCCTCTTCTTTTTGGAGGGAGGACGATTAGTCACACCCTGCTGTGCATACACCTACCCCTGAGGGGGCAGTGGTTGCTATTACGGGGGTTGAGAAGGCAAGGGAGGAGGAGGTGCTAATGCTGCAGGAGTTGGAGCACCAGGATGTGGATATGAATAATAAGGAGGTTGGGTAACAGTGTGGTAAGTAGGAGGTTGGGAAAAAGGAGGAGGCATGCCATATAATGGATACATGCTACAGGGAGGGGGAAAAGTGCAGGAGGTACTGGCCTCCCCCTGAGGAAAACCATAGCCCATGGGAGGCTGAGCGTATGGATGAGAGAGAGCTCCAACGATACCGTCGGTGGCATGAGATTCCCCCAGTGTGTTGGCACCACCGGGTCTAGGAAGATCAGGTAGAACGGTATAAACATAACCTGACTAAGCATAGATCAGGTCATATTTTAATGCAATTTGGAGAGCGGCTTCTTTGGTTTGAGGGAAATGTGATGCGGCATCTTTGCCAATAGCAGGAAAGAGAGATTTAAGGAACCAGTCCATGTAGACATAGTCTTCAAAGGTAGGAGCTCAACATAAGCTCTTTCTTCTCCGCCATTCCTGGACATGACTAGATAGGTGGGTCGTAGACGATTGACAGAAAGAAGTAAAAAGTTCGGTACCATTGTCATAATGAAGGGGTAGCTAGAAATAAGACAGGAAAGCCTGAGCAAGAGTTGTAAAGGTGGCATGAGAAGATGAGGCTTGATCAACATACCACTTAGAAGCTTCTCCTGAAAGCATACATTGGAACAACTGAAGATAGACAGAGTCATCGATAATGGAGTTAGGCGAACACCACATGTGGAAAGATCTAACATGATTTGTAGGATCTTCTCCAAAAAGGCCTTCAAACTTGGGGATGTCCGAAAGGAGCTTGGTCAGCATAGCAGGCCAACTAGCGTCATGGTGTATAGGGTCATTGATCAACTAGTTAAAATCAGGAAGACTGAGGCTTTCCATATAGGGGAGCAAGGTAGCAGCCAGAGTAGTTCCTATTGCGGTCCCACTAGTAGTATTCCTAGCATTAGGGCCAGGGCACCACTAGTGTTAGGTCCTGAACCGGACATGGTGAAGGTGATAGGAGGAGAACTGAGGGCGGAACTAAAAGGAGAACCCAATGAACCAGAAGAGGAGTTGGAGTTCGGACTCGATGGCAGACTAACTCGAATCCTACGCAGAGGAGTAAGTATTCCTACCGGAAACTGAGGATGAAGGCCAAGAAGTCTCTGGGATAAATGCCTTGGTGGCGCAATGATGATGACACAAACACGGCACAAGGGGAGGAGAGACCAAAAAGGGCAGAGAGGTGCAGGATCAACTGATTACAATGTCGGAACAAGGGTAGAGAGGTGTAGGATCAATGTTAAAGTCTTTGCTTGGCGGTGTTAACCAAGATATTCTTCACTTAGGATGTGTGTGTTAAAAGTGTGTAAATTTTAATTTTTAAACCCACACGTTTATAGAGAAAAATAAAATGTGTGCAGTATAACTGTAAACAAACTTGCAGATGATAGTATATATGAAACTGAAATAACATTAAATAAAAAGCTAATAATGCAATAATCTAAACCCAAGGAGCCAGGCATCTCAACAAGTAGTCTGTAGGTGGGCAAAAAACTAGTCAAAACACACCGAAATAGCAATAGGTCTAAGGTTAGGAGGGACAAGGATCTAAAGGTCAGATCTGTTGGAAATTGGTGCAGAAAAACAACAACAAATCAGAGGAAAGATTGCTGTGAATGAGGTGGCGAAAGTTTATATCCTAGAGGGAAGCGGAGAGGAACCAAGAGGAAAACCTAAAAAAAACTAAATGAGGTGATGTGGATGGAGAAATAGCCAATCAGAAGTAGATCTGAAGGTGAGGTATCATATCTAAAAAATGGCTGAACACTCTGAAAATTTCAGACAACCTGCAGTAGCTAAAACTCTTCCATAATGTGTGGAGTGTACTGAAGCCCTAGGGGGCTAGGTTCCCACTTAGATGAGTAAAACAGAACAAGTACAAGTCCAAAATGGGTAGAGACGGAGTTCAGACAACTCGGAACAGAGGCCCAGACAAACCCATAAAAAATTCAGAAAAACTCCCGCAAAAAGTCTAGGTCGCAGTTTCTGACCTCTTTCTTGCTAAGGTCGCAGTTTTTGGGAAGATATTTGCGTCCTAAAGCTCCAAGTCATATTTTTAGGGCCAAAAAGTGGGACCTGCACTTCCGGTGCTCTCGGGAGTAGGTTTCAGCAGAATGTGTTGTCTCAGCTGCGGCTGATGTCGGTCACCTACATAATAGGTCTAAAAACACACGGAAGTTAAAATTTTTATTGTCTTAGGGTTTTATAGGTTAAAAACAACATCAATAAAAGAAAAACAAGAAGTTGAAGAGAAATCCTAGGGTTTGAAGCAGTTGGATATGCAGGGATTAGGAAAACGACAACGGTCATAATTGTAAACCCGTGTGGAGTCGCCAGTTGTAATTCTGAATCTTAATTGCAAGTGTACAAAAAAGGACCACTTTAGTTGTGCATAAAAAACAACCCTAATAGCAAATATGGCTGCCAATATCTTCAGATCTACAATTAGGTGATAAAGATAAATGCTACAAAAATCTAGATCTACGCATCAAAAGACATTAAGCAGTAAATAAAAACGAGATTTACTCCATGCATCCAATAGACAAGACAAGAATATGTTGAATTAATTTTATATTAAGGGCACCTGGGAGGAAAACATAGAAGGATTTTACCAGTTATCCTCAATGGGATGGGTTCTTGTAAGTCCTCAACACTTCAGATCTAAAATTCCTCTCTCTTGATGGTGTACAAAACCCAGACAAAAATGGAACTCAAAGGGAGCTCACAAGCAAAAAGATAGAAAAATATGACAATGATGGTGGATCAAAGTCAGACCAAAAGTATAGATCCAGAGCGATCTTTAGGCAACAAAAATGTGATGGCTGAATGGAAAATCCCTTCTATTTATAAAAAAATATTGAGTTAGTCTAGATATTGGTGCATAGTTAAAATATTATTTAACCAAATCAAGATCCAAATTTTATGGAATATTTTATTATTTTTGTTGGAGGGAAAAAGAATTTGACTTGGGTCAAATCCCTTTATTTGTAAATAATAAATAAATAAATGATTTATTTATTATTTTAAGGATATGGTTGAGTAATAATCAAATAAATAATGAATTATTTAATTATTAATGGATGATTTTGTCAAATTTAACAAGGAATATTATTTAAATAAGATTTAAATAATTATTCCTAGAAAATAATAAGATAAATAATAAGTTATCTAATTAATTTTCCTGTTTTGGGTTAAATATGACTAGGAATATTAATTAAACTATTGTTTAACTAATTATTCCTTGAGGAAAATCAAACAAATGTGGATTTATTTAATATTTCCTCATGGGGTTTCTTGATTAGACCATAAACAACTTAATAAAGGTGTTTTACTAAGTTATTTTTCATAGTGAAAGAAATTTTACTTAGGGTAAAATTGGTCTTACATGGTGTACTTAGGTCCATCTAATAGTAATAGATTAGATGACCAAAAAATGATATAACATGTGTGTATATTTTGTTGTGAAAAGTAGATGTGTTGTGGCACTTGAGAGAGTTTGTATCAAAGATTCTAAGACCAAACCCAGATTCTCATGTGTCGTGGAAATTCAACATATGTCTTGTTCACCTAAGAACTACATGTAACTCATCTTAGACTACTCATGTCCAATCTCAACTAATCCCACTTAACAAGTTACCAAGACAAGGCTCATCACATCCAACTATGATCATAAAACAACTAAGCAAGATAGTTTAAATCTTGACATGCCATAACACCCAACATGTCTTAAATGACTTAGAAATATGTGGAATGTGTTAGAATCCCCTATATTCCTTGACATGATTTTACACTCTCTAACACAGCCTATCACTTCCTGACATGCCTTGGTAGTTTAACATACCTTGGCATTGCCTAGTATATAACCTTGTCACTCCCTCCTTAACACATCTAGAAATCATTGACACTCCCTATCACACACACTTATTCGTTCATTTCCATGCATTTTGATCTAGTTCTTCCTTATGTTTACCTGAAACTCCCTAACACTTCGTAGCACACATTGGCACACCCTAACACCTGGCACATCTTGGCATGCCGCCCTAGCACTCTAGCAATCCTTGGAAATACCTAACATACCTTGTCAGTCTCTCCTTAGAACATCTAGAGCTCATTGAAAGTCCTAGTCACAAACTCTTATTCATTCATTTCCATGGATTTTTACCTAGTTCTCCCTTGTCTTTCCCTAGCATTCTGTAACACTCCTTGGCACGTGTTGGTACGCCCTAGCACCTAGGACATCTTGGCATGTCGCCCTAGCCTCTAACATGCCTTAACACTTCTTAGCATACCTTTTCACTCCCTCCTTAGCACACCTATAAATCACTGCCACTTCCAATCACAAAATATTATTTTTTCATTTCCATGCATTTTGATGTAGTTCTCCCATATGTTTCCTTCACACTCCTAGTTAACACTTCCTTGCACACATTGGCACATCTTGGCCGCATGCCACCCCAGCACTCTAGAATTCCTTAGAACTGCCAAGCATGCCTTGTCACTCCTCCTTAGCACACTTGGAACTCATTGAAATTCCTTGTCACACACTCTTATTCATTCATTTACATGCATTATGACATAGTCCTCCCTTGTGTTTCTCTAGCACTCCCTAACACTCCTCGGCACACATTAGCACACCTTGGAACTTGGAACATTTTGGCATGCTTTCCTAGTACTCTACCATGCCTTGGAATTTCCTAACATACCTTGTCACTCCCTCCTTAGCACACCTAGAACTTGCTAAAACTCCCTATCACACACTCTTATTCATTCATTTCCATGAAAATGAAACTAGTCCTCCATTTTGTTTCCCTGGCACTCCCTAGCATGCGTTGGCGCCAAACACTAGCACCTAGCACATATTAGAATGCATGACATGCCTTGGAAATTTATAGCATGTGTTATCACTTCCTGGGATTCCCTGCACACCTTAGAAATCCCTAGTTTTCATGCCCTCATAGATAACGTTACATTTTTTGCGACTTGGGAACCCAGCCAAGTTATTGAAAAAATAGTGTTGTGTCTAGCACAAAGTCTTCCTTTGTCTGAAACTGCTTTGTCCATCCCCTTATTTCAATCATAAGATTGCCTCCTGCAAGTCCTATAATGAAATTCTCCTAACACACTTCATCCATGGGACACCTGGAATTCACTGACACTCCCTGACAAACACTTATTCATTTGTTTCCATGCACTTTGAACTAGCTCTCCCTTGCAATTCCCTAACACTCCCAAGCACTCCTTGTCATGCATTAACACTAATTGGCATGTTTTAACGCACATTTTAAATCATTGGGATGCCCTAGCACTCCTTAACTGTCATGTCCTCATAACTACCCTTATTTTTTTTTAGACTTAGGAACCCAATCAAGTCCTGCCTCGACAACAACAACTTGACCAAGTTTCATTTACTACAACTAGACTATGCCTTGTTCGCGTAAGAATGGATTATAAATAATCTTAGGCTACTCATGGCCAATATTACCAAGTCAAGGCTCACATCCAATCGTGACCATAAAACAACTGAGAAACATTGTTTACATATTAACATGCCATAACACCTGGAACATCTAACAATCCCTTGGCACTGTGTGGCACATGTTAGTATCCCCTACATTCCTTGACATGATTTTGAACTCCCTAACACACCCTACCATTCCCTGACATGACTTGGAACTCTAGCATGCCTTGGAAATGCCTAGCATATAACCTTGTCATTCCCTCGTTAGCACAATTGGAACTCACTGACACTCCCTATCACACACGCTATATTTGTTCATTTCCATGCATTTTGAACTACTTCTCCCTTATTTTTCCGTGGCACTCCCTAACACTCCTTGACACACATTCGCACACCCTGACACTTCACACATCTTGGCATTTTGCACTGGCACTCTAG
Source organism: Pinus albicaulis (assembly GCA_034641835.2). NCBI lineage: Eukaryota > Viridiplantae > Streptophyta > Pinopsida > Pinales > Pinaceae > Pinus > Pinus albicaulis. The sequence goes on along the minus strand of CM076578.1, from coordinate 730,017,121 downwards.
CATTCCTTGGCACTACCTAACATACATTGTCACTCCCTGCTTATCACACCTAGAATTTGCTAACAATCCCTGTCACACACTTTTATTCATTCATTTCCATGCATTTGAAACTATTTCTCCCTTGTTTTTACTTGATGCTCCATAGCACTCCCTGACATGGATTGGCCCACCCTAGCACCTATCACATCTTGTCATGTTTCCATAACCTCTAGCACACCTGGAACTCACTGAAACTTCTAGTCACAATCTCTTAATTTTTCATCTGCATGCATTATTTTCACCTAGTTCTCCCTAGGACTCCCTAACACTTCCTATCTTGTTTTGGAACACCCTGACATTTGGCACATCTTGGCCACATGCCACTCTAGCACACTAGAAGGACTTAGAACTGCTTAGCATAGCATTTCACTCCCTCCTTAGCATGCCTGGAACTTGCTGACACTCCCTGTCACACACTCTTATTCATTCATTTCCATGCATTTTTACGTAGTGCTCCCTTGTGTTTACCTAGAACTTGCTAACACTCAACATACATTGGCACTTGGAACATCTTGGTATGATTCCCTAGAACTTTAACATGCCTTGGAAATATCTAGCATATCTTGTCACTCAATCCTTAGAAAACCTGGAACTCCATAGCATGCCCTATAACTCCCTGGCACATATTGGCTCTTGGCACTTAGGGTACTTGAAAATTCTTGGCATGTGTTTGGATGCCCTGGAATTACTTGACATGGTTTAAGATCAGATTTATTTGAGATAAATTATTCACATATAAGAGAGAAGTAATAGAGGATTATTTGGCACTTAAGACACACTAAAAAATGGCTCTTGGTATGTATTGGCACTAGTGTTGGTATGCCTAGCATGCCCCTCTTGAAAAGGTAAGGTCCTGAATTATTAACCCTCATATGTGTTCATTTATTTTCATTTTAACTTTGTGTTCCCTTTTGTCGCGTGAAAAGTCTCCTTGACATGCATTTGCATACCCTAACACCTGGCACGCATTTTCATTCCTTGGCACTATCTGACACATGTTAGTACACACTGACACTGTAATATTCCCAATTAGCCATGAGCTAGTTGGAATATTAAATTTTATTTTTGCTTCCTTGTTTGATGAATAAGAGGGTATGGAGACCCATAAATCTCCTTAATATGAATAAAATCAATGCTAATGTGAGAGGAGGACATCTTAGCAGCTTAATTGAGCACCCTTGTGTGTGAAAAGGGGTTGGAACACTTAGATTAGGTCAAATTTGACCAAATCAACAACGCTGTCATGGAGGAGTGGCATTCATTATGGGACAACACATTTTTGGGTGGAGACTCCATGCATGGAAGTAATGCCTTTAATGAGTGGGGCTTAGGGTGAGGAAGCTCATAACTTATATAAGGAAGAAGATGGCAGCCATATTCATGTTATGTTATGTTTATGTATTTGATATTTTTGAATATATGGTCTGTTTAGACATATAGATTTCTTCAGTTGTTTATCTAATATTGCAATGTTGTTTAGCACAGGGTGTTCTTGAGCAGTATTCCCACCTCTATCCTTAAGGAACCTCAAAGGAAGAGTATTTCACTATCATTCCACAATCAGGCATTAGGCCAAAGCCTCAGTCTTGTGGTACAACACAGTTTCTCTTGAGAGATGACCTGAGTTGCATGTTGCAGCAGTGGAGAATACATTTGGGTGTTTTCTGATCTGATTTTCAATAGAGGAAGGTTTCCTTCCATTGGGAGGCTAGTGAGGAAGGCTCTTGAGCCTTATTCTAGCATTTGGTATCAGTGCACTTGATCATTTTCCCTTATAGTGCATTTTCTGTCTTGGACTGCGTTATTTTAGGGAGGAGTTGCAGGGGTGGTTTCAGTACACCATTTGGAGAGGAGGTTTTCTAGTGAATGGATCAGCCTTTCATTTAGAGGATCCATTGGAGGAGGCTACATTCTTTGGCATATCACATCAGCCACACCTTTCCAGTTTTATTGTAGCATTGAATCTTTATCCCTAGGGCTTTGATTCATAGTTTGTATAGTGGTGTATTTTTTAAAACCCTTTTGGGTTTCTTGTTGGAGGTTGTATAGAGCCTAGATATACATTTTTTGTATATTATGAGGCATATATCAGCCATACATATTTTGTGTATTCATTTTTTGTAGCAGTGCACCTATGACTGTGTTGTAGCAGTCTTCTGGCATTTTGATATAGTAGCATCACCTCAATATTGAGGGATTTACTCATTGGAGGCTTATTGTATCTTGTTGTATGCTTTGTGGCCCGTTATTTTATACATATATGTTGTTGTTATGAAGGATGGAAGGTCTCCATATTGGTCTCATGTTTTGATGTGATGTTTGCACTGCTATTTCAAGAATTTTGACCTATATTCCTGCATTTCCTATTTGGTAATATTACAGTGGTATCATAGCATAATCTTGGCTTGGCCTGTGCATCTTAAACCAATATGTCATCAAAAGAAGGAGATCCTCTCATGGATAGAGAGAAGAGGTATCTCAGAATAAGAAACTAGAAGTTTGATTATATAGATGATAAAGAAGACAAAGGTAAAACCCCTTTATCAGGAGAAGATGAGAAGAAGGAGTACCCAAAGCTTCTTATTTGAACCATGCAAGACATTGCTAGAGAAATAAAGAAGATGAGGATGGATAGATACAAGGAATCCGCTAAAGGGTTTCTACATGGTGAAGGCTCCAGAATTTCTCATCACTAGAGTGACCAACCAGTGAAGCAACAACAAGTTTCCCAACATTCTACAATGCCTACATTCTTAGTAGTGGGAGATGAAGGGTTCCAAGAACAATAAAATCTTGAAGAATATTTCATGGAGTATGAGTCTCAATATCGGAGATTTAAGGATCAGTTGAATTTTCAAAATTTTTATTAGATCAAGGACAATAGGAGATCCAGGCATCACAACAGAGGTGGATGATTCATACATAATCATGATCTACACCAAACTACGGTAAGATTTTTCTTACCCAACTTTGATGGGTCATCTAAATGAACTACAAAATCATGGGTAGAGAAGTTAGACATCTACTTCCAGCTGAAAAAAGTACCGAAGATAGATGCCATCAAGATAGCAGCACAACACCTTTAGGGTGAGGCACATGATTGGTTGTTTCCTGGTTTGTCTACATTGGGTCATGCCAATGTGACTGCATATTTAGGGTTCACAAGAAGGTTGGTGGAGAGGTTTGATCGGAGAGACCCAGAGTCACCTTTCATGGGGCTAACAAAGCTCAAACAATTAGGTAATCCATAAACTTGCATTTCTAAATTTCTAAAACTTTCTATTATGGTTCTTGATTTATCTGCATCAAGGAGAGTCTATATGTTTATTGATGGGTTAGCAGAACCTCTTCATGGGTTGGTTAAATTTACCAAACCCGCTACCCTTCAAGATGCCATTGAAAGGGCTAGAGATCTACAAGATGCCTTGCCAAAAGCAAAGGCAACATTTTAGCAAACACCCACTTTTCCATCAAAGGGAAAAGATGAAAAGGCTCCCTTTTCAAAGGAAAGCCAAAGTAAAGTACCTCTTAGTGATGATGTCCGAAGAGGTTTGAGGAGAAGGAAGCTTTGCTTCGCATGCCAAGAATCATGGGCACCCAAACATAGATGTGCAGTAGGAAAGGTACACTATATAGAGGTCTTCTCAGATGATAAGAAGGAATAAGAAGAAGAACTAGAAAGAGGTCATAGAGTTGACATAACAGGAGATGATCCACCACCACTAGGGAGTGGGGATGGGACATTTTCTCCAATTAGAGGTGCTCTTACATCATCGAGAGGAGTACCCAAGTACTTGACCTTGAGGTTTCGAGGTTCCATCTTATATTAGAGGGTTTCAGTTTTGATTGACACTAGGGCAACCCACAACTTTATTGATGCCCAACTAGTGCAGAGGAGGGAAATACCCACTGATGATTTTGAGGGATTTTTTGTTTTGGTCCTAGGAGCTAGAACTATGCAGTACATGTATTATGTTCCATATTTATCTGTCACCATGGGGGAATATACATTGACATATCACTTCTTTTTGGTTGACATACCTGACACCAATGTGATATTGGGGTGCAGTGGTTGATTACTTTAGGGAAGGTCACCATAGATTGGGAGACATTGCAGATGGAATGGGTGGATAAAAAGAGTGGAAAAAATAAGATGATTAAGGGCATGCACACATATCCCTAACATACAACTTCCACATAGAAAACAGAGATGGATTTGTGTAGTGGAATCAAGGACCTAATGGTCCCATATATTATGCACATGACTTTGGCCCATGGGACATTATTGTTTTGTGGAAAACAAGGTGGGAGGCCACCTGATCAGAATTTGGTGAGAAGTGTCTCACAACATGGATCACCACTCATAGATCTAGAAGGAGTGGGAGCATTGGGAGGTCATGGTATAGCGTTGAGAGTCTTGGGTAGACTCAAGGAGAAGGGAGACATTCTCCCAACATCATCATTACCCACTCTCATCTCAGATCTTGCATTGAGAAAGGAGAAATAGAGGGAGGATAACAACCTTCCATTATGTGACTTTGGCATGGGATATGTCAAAGAGGAGGAAAGCCATATGACAGATGCTTTATATGATAAATAATCAGTGCTGTCACTTTTGAGAGTAGATCCATATTGGAAATCCTAACTATTGGTGGATTATTCCAAGGATCATTTTACTTGCATGATACTTGATGACCAACTACAAGAGGAGGGATATTCAGTCAAAGATGAGATCATCTAATATCATGGTAGGATATTCTTATCTAGAGCATCCAAGCTCAAGGATAAGTTACTACTTGCAACACATGAGGATTTTCTCTTCAGCCACACTTATTCCATGAGGTCATATCACATTATCATGGAGGGGTTTACTTGGAAAGGCTTATTTGAGGAGATATATCAACATTTGAGGAGATGCAGGGATCATGTGGAGATGGAGGAGATACATAACTCTTTGAAGGATTTGTCACAACCACCTCTTTCCTCTTTGGGAATGAGAGGGGAACTATCTATGAGCCACTCTGTTTGTATGACCAGGGTTTATGATAAGGATCATGTTTATGTGCATCATGATTTACTTGATGATTATTTGCATTTTTTTACCATGTATGTGCAGGCCATTGCTCCAAGTAGGAGCATTCTTCCATATAAAATTCATGGCCAAATTTGGGCCATAAACATTATTGAGCATGGCCACTCCCTCGGAGGATATAGGGAGATGATGTATCATTCCTGGTGTACACCAAAGGCACAAAACATTACTCACCTTCTCAAAAATTTTGAGAAGACTATGGAAGCAAGTAAGTGGTGGGGAAACCATGTACCATATCACTATCTGAGGCAGCCAGGAGATATACTACACTGGTTCCACACGTGGGGCTATGATCCACCTCCATTTTTGCATATGGTTGTTTATATGTACTTGGTTTTGATCCCATACATTGATGATGTTATTATTCTTATTATGGGAATGATTGGAGGGAGGATGGAAGGATTGGACGTGCCCTTTGGGAGAGAGATTATCCATGTTCATTATGCTACATGTTTTAGGGGGAACATTTAGAAAACCATGATTTTTTCATTGGATCTTTTGCTTCCTTGTGGGATGAGTCAATTGCATCTAATGAGAATTTGGGAGGAGTTTTTCATGGAGGGATGGATTGGGTGACACTTGGCTTATGAGGGAATATTATCACATGGAGGTGTCACCAATGGAGGAGGAGAAGAGTTGCAGCACTCACCTTTTCAGTTTCTTGAGGACAAGCATCATTTGGGAGGGGAGGACTGTAATATTCCCAATTAGCCATGAGCTAGTTGGAATATTAAATTTTGTATTTTCTTCCTTGTTTGACGAATAAGAGGGTATGGAGATCCATACATCTCCTTAATATGAATAAAATGAATGCTAATGTGAAAGGAGGACATCTTGTCAGCTTAATTGAGCACCCTTGTGTGTGAAAAGGGGCTGGAACACTTAGACTGGGTCAACTTTGACCAAATCAACATCGTTGTCATGGAGGAGTTGCATTCATTATGGGACAATGCAGTTTTGGGTGGAGACTACATGCATGGAAGTAGTGCCTTTAATGAGTGAGGCCTAGGGTGAGGAAGCTCATAACTTATATAAGGAAGAGGATGGTAGCCATATTCATGTTATGCTATGTTTATGTATTTGATATTTCTGAATATATGGTATGTTTAGACATATAGCTTTCTTCAGCTGTTTAGCTAAGATTGCAGTGTTGTTTAGCATAGGGTGTTCTCAAGTGGGAATCCCACCTCTATCCTCGAGGAGCCTCAAAGGAAGAGTATTGCACTATCATTCCACAATCAGGCATTAGGCTAAAGCTTCAGTCTTGTGTTACAATCCAGTTTCTATTGAGAGATGTGATAAGTTGCAGGTTGCAGCAGTGGGGAATACATTTGGGTGTTTTCTGATCTGTTTTTCAGTGGAGGAAGGTTTCCTTCCATTGGGAGGCTATTTAGGAAGTCCCTTGAGCCTTATTGTAGCATTTGGTATTAGGCCACTTGATCATTTTCCCCTACAACGTAGTTTCTGTCTTGGACTGCGTTATTTTAGGGAGGAGTTGCAGGGGTGGTTTCAGTATACCATTTGGAGAGGAGGTTTTCTAGTGAATGGATTAGCCTTTCATCTAGAGGATCCATTTGAGGAGGCTACATTATTTGGAATATCATATCAGCCACACCTTTCTAGTTTTATTGTTGCAGTGAATCTTCAACCCTAGGGCTTTGATTCATGGTTTTTATAGTGGTGTATTTCTGAAAACCCTTTTGGGTTTCTTGTTGGAGGTTGTATAGAGCCTAGATCTACATTTGTTGTATCTTATGAGGCATATATCATCCATACATATTTTGTGTGTTAATTTTCTGTAGCAGTGCACCTATGACTACGTTGTAGCAATCTTCTGGAATTTTGATATAGTAGCAACACTTACATATTGAGGGATTTACTCATTGGAGGCTTATTGTATCTTGTTGTATGATTTGTGGCCCATTATTTTATACATATATGCTGCTTTTATGAAGGATGGAAGGTCTCTATATTGGTCTCATGTTTTGATGTGATGTTTACACTGCTATTTCAAGCATTTTGCACTATATTCCTTCTTTTCCTATTTGGGAATATTACACACTTCTTGAAATTCCATAGTATTCCCTAGCATGCCTTGTCACTCCCCCCTTGGCACGTATGACACTCAATGAAACTCCCCAAAAAACCCTCTTATTCATTCATTTCAATTCATTTTCACTCGATGATTTATGTTTGATGGGTTGCATGTCTAGAAAGAGTTCCTTTAAGAGAATACAAAAATTATGGCACCATTATTGACATAAGTAATTGTTAGATTCTACTTGAATAACATTAGGAAACTACACAAGATATTTTAAGAATGACATTTTTAGGGTTTTCTTTTTATAGTGTGGGGATGGTAAGAAGTGAGAAGTCAATATGGTGTGTGAATTCTTAGAATACCTTCTCACTCCCTCCTTGGCATGAAAACTAACAATCATTTCCACTCCCTGACACACCCTCATATTCATTCACTTCCATGAATTTTGACATAGTTCTCCCTTGTGTTGTCCTAATACTCCCTAACACTCCTAAACTTGCATTGACACTCTCTACTTAGCACTTTTTGACATGCCCTGCCACTTCATAGCATACATAACACTCCCTGACACACATTGGCACTTGGAACATATTAGTGCTTGGAAAGTATATGATGTTTGACATGCATTGAGATGATTTGGTATGCTTTGGAATGGTTAAATATTAAATTTATTTGAGATCAATTTTTGGAAATTAGATGAGAAGTAATAGAGGAATATTTGGCATGTAGAATGCACTAACATTTGGCACTTTGCACCTATTTTCACCCAGTGTTGGTGTGCCTAGAATGCCCCTCATAGAAAAGGTAAATTTATGACTTATGAACCCTCTTATGTGTTCATATCCTTGTAGTTTAAATTTTTTCTCCATTTTTTTCCTTGACCATCCCTGATACACATTGTCACACCCTTGCACATCTTGGCATGCCTTAATACTTGGAACATCTTAGCATGTTTGACATGCCTTCGCACTATCTGTCACATATTATCATTCCCAAGCATGCCTTGGAACTAATCCCATCACAACTAGCCTTACTTGGGAACCTTACATTCCTTAGAACACCTTGGCACTCCCTAGTTGTCATACTCTCATAGATAGCCTTACTTTTTTTTCAACTTGGGAACCCAACCAAGTCATTAGAAAAACAATGTTGTGCCCCACCCAAAGTCTCCCTTTCTCTTAAATTAATTTTTCCACACCTTATCACAACAATAGGCTTCCCTCTTGCAAGTATTATTCTGAACTTCTCCTAAAACACTTCATCCTTGGGACATCTGGAATTCATTGACACTCCTTGGAACACACTTAGTATTCATTCATTACCAAGAATTTTGATCTAATTCTCCATTCTGTTTCCCTAGAACTCCCTAACACTCCTTAACATCCATTGACATTGTCTTCCATGTGTTAGCACACCTTTTAAGTCCATGGCACTCCTTAGCTATCATTTCCTCAACTAATGTTACGTTTTTTTAGACTTGGGAACCCAAAAAAGTCCTTCCTTGACTATAATAGCTTGACCAAGTTACAATTACTAAAACTATACTATGTCTTGTTCACCTAAGACCTTCATATAACTCATCTTTGGATACTCATTTCCAATCTCAACTCATCCCACTTAACAAGTTACCAAGTCAAGGCTCACATCCAACCGTGGCCATAAAATAACTAAGTAACATAGTTTACATCTTGACATGTCATAACACCCAGCATGTTTAACACTCCCTTAGCACCATGTGGTATGTGTTAGCATTCCCTACATTTATTGGAATTTTTTTCACTCCCTAACACACTTTATCACTCCCTGACATTCCCTAACACTCTAGCATGCCTTGGCACTACCTAACATATAACATTGTCACTCCCTCCTTAGAAGACTTGGAACTTGCTGACACTCCCTATCACACACTATTATCCATTAATTTCCATGCATTTTTAACTAGTTCTCGTTGTGTTCCTGTGGAACTCCCTAACACACCTTGGCACACATTGGCACAACCTAACACCTGTCACATCTTGGAACGTTGCCTTAACACACTAGCATTCCTTGGAAATACCTAGCATACCTTGCCAATCCCTCCTTAACACACCTAGAACTCACTGGCACTCCATGTCACACACTCTTATTCATTTCCATGCATTTGAAACTAGTCACTCCCTTGAATTTCCTTGGTACTCCATAACACTCCCTGACATGCATTGGCACACCTTAGAACCTGGCACATATTGGCATGTTTCCCTGACCTCTAGCATACCTTTTCACTCCCTCCATAGCACACCTGGAACTCACTAACACTTCCTGTCACAAACTATTATTTTTTCATTTCCATGCATTAATTTTACCTAGTGCTCCCTTGTGTTTCCCTGACACTCCCTAACACTTCGTAACATATGTTGGCACACCCTGGAAACTGATACATCTTGGTCGCATGCCTCCCTGACACTCTAGAATGACATAGCGTTGCCTAGTAGCACACCTAGAACTCACTGACACTCCTTGTCACACACTCTTATTCATTCATCTCGACTCATCCCACTTAACAAGTTACCAAGTCAAGGCTCATGTCCAACCATTTCCATAAAGAAACTAAGCAACATAGTTTATATATTGACATGCCATAACACCTGACACGTCTAACAATTCCTTGGCACTATATGATGCATATTAGCATCCCATACATTCCTTGCCATGCTTTTTCACTCCCTAGCACACCCTAGCACTGCCTGAAATTCTCTGGCACTCTAGCATGCCTTAGCATTGCCTAGCATATAACCTTGTCACTCCCTCCTTAACACACTTAGAACTCGCTAACACTCCCTATCACACACTCTTATCCATTCATTTCCATGCATTTTGAACTAGTTCTCCCTTGTGTTTCCATGACACTCCCCAACACTCCCTAACACACATTAGCACACCCTAGTACTTGACACATCTTGGAATGCCACCCACTCTAAAATTCCTTGGCACTACCTAGCATACCATGTCACTCAATAATTAGCACTCCTAGAACTCACTAACAATCCTTGTCACACACTCTTATTCATTCATTTCCATGCATTTGAAACTAGCACTCCCTTGCATTTTCATGGCATGCCATAATGTTCCTTGACATGCATTGGCACACCCTAGCACTTAGCACATCTTGGCATGTTTCTCTAGCCTCTAGAATTCCTTAACACTTCCTAGTATACCTTATCATTCCCTCATTAGCACACTTCCTGTCACAAATTCTTAGTCATTCATTTTCATGCATTAATTTGACCTAGTGCTCCCTTGTGTTTCCTTGACATGCCTTAACAATTCCTAGCACATGTTGGCATAGCTTGGCACCTGACACATCTTGTTCACATGTCACCCTGGCACTCTAGCATGACTTACTATTGCCTAACTTACCATGTCATTCCCTCCTTAGCACACCTGGAACATGATGATACCCACTGTCACACACTTTTATTCATTCATTTCTATGCATTTTAACCTAGTGCTCCCTTGTGTTTCCCTGACACTCCCTAACATTCATAGCACATGTTGGCACGCCATCACACCTCCAACATCTTGGATGCATTTCACCTTGTAACTCTCGCATGACTTAGCGCTACCTAGCATACCATGTCACTCCTTCCTTAGCACGCCCACAACTTGTTGACCCACCCTGTCATACACTCTTATTCATTCATTTCCATGCATTTGTACCTAGTGCTCCCTTGTGTTTCCCTAATACTCCCTAACACTCCTTAGGATTCATTGACACACCTTGGCACTTGACACATCTTGGTATGCTTCCCTATAACTCTAGCATTCCTTGGAACTACCTAACATACCTTGTCACTCCCTCCCTAGCACACCTATAACTCGCTGACACTTCATTTCCATGCATTTGAAACTAGTGCTCCCTTTTGTGTCCCTAGCACATGGCCCTCACACATTGGCATGTATTTACATACATTAACACTTGGCACATATTGGCACTTGGCATGTATTGGAACCTGTTTTTAGTGTACCTAGCATGCCCCTTTTGAAAAAGGTAAAGTCCTAACTTATTAATTGTCTCATGTGTTCATTTCCTTGCATTTTAGATTGGTTCTCCCTTTTGTTGCCTTGACACTCATTGACACATGTTGGTACACCCTGGCACCCTGCACACCCTAGCTTACCTCAACTACCTACTTTTTGTTAAGAAATACCCATGAACAATGAAATATTTGCTTAGTGGGATCCTATTGTGCATTTCATTACATAATGACATGATAATTATAGTTAACCACAACATCACTAAGAGAAGAAAGGTGCATTACCAAGAAAAGGGAATTATAGGGAATCATTTTTCCCAAATGTAGACCTATTGATCAAAGTGACTTTACTTGGTGAATATTCTTAATGACAAGATGAAGCATTGTGCTGCATTACTTGGTGAATGTGCTTAGTGAAAATATGAAGTATTGTTCTTAGTGAAGATCAAGGCAATATCCTACACCTAACATCGAGCATAATAATTAGTGAAGAGTGTAGGGACAAGTAAAGAAATAGTAAAGGACTTCCAACTATACAAAGGAAAGGGCATGTTGAGTATAGTTCCAATTGCTTGATGTCCTATGTTGGACCTTGAAAAATACATTTGAGGTGTTCAGTTGGAGTTCCTCAAGCGTAGTTTGCGAAACTTGAGCAAATGAATAACCAAACCACCATGCAAAGGAGAATGGATTGCCACACAAGGGGAGCACTAAACATGTTGTATTTGATAATACTCTCACATAAGGAAATAGAAGTAAAAAATTCAATCCATTCATTCATAAAATGTTAGAATAACATTTTCCACTCACATTTGAAAATAAAATAATGAGCCTATAGTTACACACATCAACCAAAATAGTGAAAAAATAATAAGAAATTTTTTATAAATAAAAGATGAATTAACCCAACACTAATCACATCATAATATAATATAATGACATGTTAAATGTACACACCATTAATTTCTCTTCTTTTCTAACAAAATTAGAAACCATATTAAGATAAAATTACATTAAAATATTACATGAATTTCTTATCATTTTTAACAACACTAGAAACCATACTAAAATGGAATTACATCATTTCACTAAAAACCATACTAAAATAACATTACATTATTTTTAGAAATGACATAAATTGTGCAAATTTTGTGAATAAATAAATGAACACAAAAATTTCTTGGACTACCACAACTTTATTCAACCAAACATGCCAAATTCCTATAAACCACTAGGAATTCCATACGATTTGAAATTTCAACCAACTCAATTTCACTTCAAAGTTGGGCCACTCACAAATTTTGAAGGGTGACAGTCTAGAAATCTACACTAGTTGTTTAGTCAATATTTTAGTCAAATTTGTTTAATCAATCCTTCAATTAAGATAAATTTCAAGAGTTTTGAATTTCGTATCCAGAAATAATTCCGAGGGAAAACACAAATCGTATCCAGAAATAATTCTGAGGGAAAACTCAAATCCAAAATAACAGGCATGGAGTAGCACATCATGTCTGATCACTGTGAAGATGAGCATCATTGAAATTTTGTTAAGATCGATTGCAGGAGATTTGAAATTTCATATCTGGAAATAATTCTGAGGGAAAACGCAAATCCAAAATAATAGGCATGGAGCAGCACATCATGTCTGATCACTGTGAAGATGAGCATTATGGACATTCTCAGGCGGGTAGATGCCATTTGAAAAAAGTATGAAAGTATGATATTGAAAAACACAGGGAGAACCAGATCTCCAGAAACGATGCCTTATTCAAGGTTCAATATTGTTGTCGAGTCCGAAATTGAGGCCACAAAGCAAGTTAGTAAGCCCTACATTTTCCCTGGCTCTATTTTTAAAATGCTGGGAAAAACTGCTAAATTCTGTGGCTTTTTTGGTAACAAAAAGTCGAAGATGTAGCGAAGTAGAAGAACAGGGTAGTGGTCATGACCCTGAATGCTGAAATTCGACATACCAAGGCCAGATTACATGAAGAGATTCCTCAGTTGCAGAAATTGTCTAAAAAATGGTCAGGATTAGTTATCTTTAATTTTATCCCAGTGCTTTTTAGGGATTTCTCAGGGTTTCGTAGATTTTCTCTTCAATTACTCAATATTTTAATGATGTAGTAGCGTTTTCATCTCAATGTTGAATGGCATAGTTCCAGGAAACCCAGATTTGAACATTTTTTAGAGTAGCACCTGTTCCAGAAAACCAATTGGTAAGGAGACTTTAAAAACCCACTTGTCATATTATTGCATATCTTATTGCAAATTTACACCAAAAACATCACTATAATCTTCTAGAGTTACAAAATCGTAATATTCTTTTAATATGGTCCTGCATACAGGGAATCAACAAGATTACTTTTATTTTCATAATATCAAATTTATGTTTGACAAAATTCTCTATCACTATATCCCTACTATCCACAACATCAACTATTGTATGTTGAGCAACATCTTCAATTTTCGGGGAGGGGGATTTTTTGGGTGTATTGAACGGGGAAAGGGGACAAATTAGGGTATCATGGATGGGTAGAAGTGAGAGTTACTGAAATATATAATCCTAACATTAGGGAATGAGATGGTACCTTAGGACCTGAGGGGAGAGGGGCTAGTGGGCCTAGAGAGAAGGCAATAAGAGAAATTAATTGGGGGATGTGATAAGGGGATTAGGGGCCCTATTATTGCAACCCATAAGCCCTTAACCCATAACCACTAAATTCCCTATCCTCGTAACCCCCAAACCATAATCCTTTAACCCCTACACTTATAACTCATAACCCATTAAACCCTTGATCCCTTAAACCCTAAGCCACTAAACCCTTAACCCCTAACTGCTAACTTAGAATCCCTTAACCACCCTTAAAAGTCATGACAATGTAACTTTTGGAAGTAGTTTTGTACAATCCCTCCCCCCCCCCAAAAATTTCATTAGAATTAAACTTTTAGATGCGGTTGTTAAGTGACCGCCTGCAAATGTCAAATTTTCATAAGTTGTATAAGGAGTAGAAGTCCAGTGCCTAATATAATACTACTCCATGATAACTTTGATTAGTTTGGACATGAATTGCGTTTCATGGTCGGTAATGACCTCTCTTGGCACACCAAGCCTGGTAAAAATTTCCTCATAAAGAAAATTGACAATTTCCCGTTCATTCGCTAGAGCCAGCACCTTGGCCTCAACCCATTTCGTAAAATCACCAATGAACACTAGAATATATTTCTTCTTTCAGGACATTGGTGTGATCAGGTCTATAAAATCAAGGGCCCACCTTTTGAATTGTTTTACCAATACTTGGGGTTATAATGACCTTTTTTTCACTTGAACTGGCCTCCGCATCCTATAGTAGTTATCACATTGGCTGGTATGGGGGATGATTAATCAAAAGGGCTTGAAGTGCCATTGCATGGGGCTTCATTTGATTCAATTCCATGTTGTGTATTTTTTTATTAAACAAATGGTACCCATGGTGAGGAGGTATTTACCTTTTTAATTGCATGAATAAAATGTCAAGGGAGAGGGCACCATTAGGTTTTCTCATTGAACCTGTTGTACCATACAACAACCCTCCCTTTTACTTAAATTTTAGAAATAAAATTTAAGTAATAGGGTCCCTTTCTTTTTTAGAAATAAAACACTTAGAAATAAAATTCATTGTTTTGGAAAATTTCATATTGTTACGAAACATAGTCAACATTCAAAAAATTTATGGTCCGATCTAATATACAAGGCCTTACCATAAAAAACAAATCAAAGTTAAAAGTTCAAATCGCAATCGGAGAATCGGAGATAACCTTTAAAAGAAATTTCATATGCCCATTTCAAATCTTCCGATGCGATTAGTCCAATCGGAAAATTTCAATCGCTAAGAGTTTAAAACAATTAATAATAACTTCCGATGCGAAGCGGTCAATCGCAATCGATTAATCGGGACAGTCTTCAAAAAACTCTTTACGCTTAGTTGAAATTTTCCGATCCGATGTGCATTTGATAATAAACGCTTTTAAAAGAAAAATCGAACATTTGTTTAAAATATATGGTAGACCCCACCATTAGAGATCAGAAAGATCTGCAATCGCAATCGATCAATCGGGATAAACGTATTGTGATACTCATTTGACATTCGAAAACTTCCGATGCGATTCATCTATTTGCATACGAGGATTTTTTTGAATATATTAATATATCACAAGCGCCAAATCTTTATTGGTACGAAGGCATTCAATAACGAATCAAATGAATATGGTTTATGATTTGGTTTTAAATACTTAAGTGTGACCCAAAAGGAGCATTTACGCAATATACGAAACAAATAAATGAAAACCATAAGTTCATAAATCATTCCGTTTGAGTGGCTTTTTGATCACGACTGAGAGTTTATTGTCTTGCAGAGCCAAATAACACCAAGTTCTTTCATTCACAGACAAAGGGAAGCGGTAGCAGACGCAGAAATGTCAAAGAGAGGAAGAAGAAACAAGACTGCTCTACCAGTGAAGTTTGCCGAAACTCCTACGGTCTCAAAATAAAAGCCCATAAAGCTAAGGCTAGTCACAGATACATCATGCCAAGGTCTTGGGAAAATGACATGGGACACAGTCTACAACCTATTGGAAAAAGAAGACCCCAAGGTCACAGTGGAGAAGGCATCAGTTCCAGACGAGGATAGCTCGGATTCTGACACTGACATCAATGAAAGAACACTTGCAAATTCATTTCTGCATCGAATTGCAGCCAGAGCGAGCATCATGCCTTACTATGATGTAGTTCGATGGGTTATTGACAGTGTGAAGATACAAAATAGAACGTTTGTTTCAGCATCTGGAGTGCCTTTCGGCTCGTTTAAAGCAGAAGACTTGAAAGCAATGTACCACCTTCCAGACCCACAGAAGGTGTATAACAAGGAATTTATCAAAGATTTTGCCGATAATAACAAAGTCCAATCCGACCCTATCAAAGATTGGAGGAAAAACCCAGAGAAGCACCGAAATGAAGCATCCGGTATGTATTATGTAGATTCTCTTCTGCCTCCATATTCCTATGCAGCTGCCATGATGTGTAGGTTATTTGGCAATGATAATTCAGCTAGGTTTTCTATACAAATGGTCCCATTAATCCTAGCTGCTGTGAATTCCGACATTATGGATTGGGCTGTTATTCTTTCCGATAGAATGGCCAATAGGATCCTTGAATACAGACAAGAAAAAACTGCTGGAAATTCTACTCCCTTTTTCTTTTGTGCCTATATTCTTGATGCTATTTGTTTCAATTCCGAATTTCCCTTATTTGGATGGAAATGGACTCCCAAAGACCCTCTTCCAATCCATATTTATCATAAATTGCTTTGGAAGATTCATTTCCAAGCTAATGTATATAGAATCTCTCATGGTTTCCTCGTCCCTGTTTTCCAAACCATTTTTAATCGCTTTCCTCCTAGGTTTTATGATAAAGCTAAAGCCGACCTGTCTGCAATCGGAGATTGGTTTGGGGAGGAAAAATTTACTTACATCAGGGTTTTTGGTAGTATAGTGGAGCCGCATATTCTTCCGCTTTTTGTTCCAGACAAACTTCTCGCTCAAGAAGTTTCCTATCAATTGACAATTGAAGGTATATCCAGGTCTTTGAACAACAGTAAGAAGAAAATGTGGCCTCAATTCCCACTCAATTGTGGTCATTTCACTCTAAATGATTTCAAGCATGCAGAAAAGGAAGTCTCCAAGATAAGAGGTTGTAAATTTGCAACCATTCTTGGAAGACAATATGATCCAAAAAAGATAGCATTTGATGTCACTGCTTCAGTTTCAATTGCTCGTTTTGAGCATGAACCAGATATGTTCGATGATTTGTTTGTTTCATTAGATAATTTTCCTCGAATTTTTGACTTAGTCAAGTCTAAATTTCAACAGGAGGAAATAAATAAATTTCTCTTATTTAGAAGCCAGAGATTGTTGAGAGTACCTCTGGACCAGCTGAGAACTCAAATCCAAAAATCAGAGATAGAAGGTACATCCGGTCAAACGCTAGTGGAAACATCTACCAACAAAATCATTACACAATCGGCTGTCAACCAGCCGACTGTACATACTCAAAAAGTGGTCACCATTGACAAACCTGATGTCCCAAAAGGAAATACTGATGATAAATCCAGTCCAAAATTTGGCCATAAGTCCACTGCTCAAATGACAGACATATGCACAAATATCAATGATGATGTGCATAATCAAAAGGATGGATCGGATGACAAAAGCACTGAGCAGAGCATAGATAAAGAAAAAGGAAAAGAAATAGCCAAGGAGATTATGGTTTCCACTAATATTGATGTTTCTTCTCAGCTATTAAAACAATATGATCAGTTTGCTCAACAGCTTGGATTGCAGGATAAAGATGAAGAACAAATGGAGCAGGATGTTGAAATCATTCCTGAACATCCTACAGGGCATATTGTATTAAGAGGTGAGGAGATCCCTCCTTTGGATGTATTTTACAGCCCTAAACATAAGGCTGTTGTCAAAAGACAAAGAAAGAAAAGAAAAACAGAACAGGGCATATTTTCTACTCCATCAGAGGAATTTATGAATATTGTTTATAAGAACAATGAAATGAATCCATTTGAAGACCTCACGAAATTGTCCCAGTATACAGGAGCTTATAGTGCTGCAACAATGGATAAAGTTGTAGAAGTTTCTCAACTAATAACTCAGAAAGATCTTCACATAGCTTCACTGGAAGAACAAGCTAAGGAGAATCAACAACTGATTAGCCAATTGCAACAACAACTACAGGATCAGACATTCAGGTCTAAAGAATTGGAGAAACAGCTTGCTGAAGAAAAGAAGAAGGTTGATGAAAAGCTTCTAGGCAAACAAAAGCAGCTAAACGAAGAAATTTCTAAGTTACAAAGTCTGTTGCAAAATGAGGAAAATGCAAAAATGATTAAAGAAAAGGAATTTCAAGCAACTTTGGATAAGTTTAAAGATTACCCAAAGTTAAATGAATTCAAATCAGAAGCCCTTGAGGCTAATAAACTATTGACTCAGCAGTTAATTGAATTTTGCTCAAAACTATCACAAGCAGAACCTTTTTGTGATATTACTTCATCTTTGATCCAAAATATCATAACTCTTAGACAAGAAATAGATGATGCCGATGAAAAGATTTCTGAGTTTCTCAACTGGCAGGATACAGAAAAGGGAAAAGAAGCAAATCTTCCTAGGATAGAGGAAAAACACAAAGAAATCTTGTTTACAGAATGGGAACATCAATTAATGAAAGCTGATAGAGCAATATCGAGGGCCAGAAATATAATGAATAATCTCATGCAATTCATAAATGACAGCTTATATTCAATTAATCTCATTTCAGACTGTGTTCCTGGCAGTTTGCCAAAAATAAAAGAAACTCAAGACAGGTGGAGAGAAGAAATGGAAAGGAAAAGTCAACAAATCGGCAAACTTCAAACGATATCCTGGGATAGTATGTGGACTCATTTGATCAAGCCAAACAATCAACAGACAGCTATCAAACTTCTATCAAACGCTGTCGATTGTCTAATTCCAGAATTTTCTGATGCCACCTATGCTGGATAGTTGCATTCTGAGATGAGTCATCCACCAAGACTCCGAGATATGTTGAACATTTGCAACTTGGCTTCATCAAGCGAGGGAGAAAAACAATGAATCAGTTTTCATTCAAGATAGCATTTTAGTTTTAATTGGATAGATTGTAGCAGTAGTATTAGGATTTTGTTATGTAATTTATTATTTAAGTCCCTCTCATGCATTTAGAGAGGGATCGGAAGTTGTAATATTTTTGGGATTTGGAGCTAACATTTATGTACTTCATTTCTTATTATATTTATATGAAAGATCACATCTGGTGATTTTTGTGCTAAAAATTATCTTTGAAGTGTTGCATTTTTGTGCCTTTGGATTTAATTTTACATCGGAATTGCTAGATCAGAGTATCACATTTCGTTTGACAATCTGCAAGATGAATGAGGTATTTTTATCTGTTCACTGTTGATTTTCTCTGTTATATGGTATTCATTTGAAGAATTTGCTATCATTTATATATTTGATTTTCATAATATTTTTTTTTATATTATCATTTCTGAGTATAATTGGAATGTTATCATTTATAGGCATATATGAATGGTATATAATGATGAATGCAATATGCTAATATAACTCTGTTTAATTTATTAAACAGAGTTATCTTTATTCGTTTCTACACATTTCAATTTAACTAATAATACATTTCCATGGTTATTATTAGATTGAAACAATCCTAAGTTGTATTCACATATAATCACCCGAGTTAAAATTAGAATTTCTTTATCAGTATTTAGTTTAGATTAGATAGTTTTATTTTCTGTTAATTTAGTCCCATTTTCACCCATTCAATTCAATCCACTTAGTTATAAGGAAACTGGTCCTTTAAATCCAGTCGGAGCCACCATCCCAAACGGAAAAGGAGCTGTCTTAAGGTCCCGACCGGGTAAGAAAATGTCAAGGGAGAGGGCGCCATTAGGTTTTCCCATTGAACCCTAATTCGCCCAAATTCAAATTCACTCCTTCATGTTCCATTGTATTTGATTCTTGGTTGTTTGCCCGGAGCACATGATACACATAAATGGAAGGGAATTAACTATTATATGATGAATAAGGAGTTTAAAATCACCAAGAACAATCAAAGAAGAAAAATGATGTTCTTTTGTCAACATTAATCCTTCATTGAACCTCAATTCACCCAAATTCTAATTCACTCCTTCATTTTCCATTGCATCTGATTATTGGTTGTTTTCGCCGAGCACATGATATACATAAATGGAAGAGAATCAACTACTATATGATGAATAAGGAGTTTAAAATCGCCAACAACAATCAAAGAAGAAAAATGATGTTCTTTTGTCAACATTAATCCTTGAAGTAATGCATATGCTTCCACTTGATTGCTTGAGATTGATCTTATTTCCCATACATTATACATTTCTATTTTTCCTTTGGGACAAAGGATAACCCTTCTACTACATTATGTTTGCTATTTTGTGACAATTTATTCTTCATACTAGGTATAAAACACCTCACCATTTTTTTTAAATGGTGGGAAAACTTATCACAACTCAATGGCCAAACCAAAAACAAGGACAACCATCACTGGTTGTTATCTGCTAATGCGGGTTGACTCATCACTATTATTCAAGGAAAACCACGCCACCTGTAATTACCCACTAGTGGTCCATAATGAGACAAACTTAAACTCTTGAGAGATGCCTCTAGCTCATGGTCCATTGACTTGTTTCGTTACGTTTGAAAAATAAAAGTATGATGCGAACTATCTCATTCCAAACTCGATAAGAGGATTATGAGGCACAAGTATATCACTAGTCCTTGAATATTTATGTAAATATTTTGTTTCATTTCTTCTATCTTTGAAGGTCATTGAAAATTTTTGAGTAGACATGGCTTCCCAAGCAGTGAAGAAGCATGCACAAACATAAGCCCTCAAAATGGCAGCGGTGAAAACCCCAAACAAGACCCTTAAGAGTGTCAAGAAGGCCTTGCTGATGAAACCCGAGCCTAAAGTTGTTGAAAATGTCAAGAAACTAAAAAACCAGCTCCTGTGGAGGACATCAGAGTTGTCGAGGTTCCAGTAAAGAAATGGAAAAGGAAAAGAACTGGGAAGTTAAAAATGCGGTGTCAAAAATGTCGTCACTCCTGAGAAGCCAACCCCTCTGAGTGAATTTGGGCCCAACAAAGGTAGAGTTTCAAGGTCTTATAAACATCTCAAGTTTTTTTGTAGGGTTTAAATTTTTTCGTATGAAATGATTAAGATATGTTTATTAGAATAATTTGAGGTTTAATATTTTGTCACAATGCTATTAATTGATTTTTGTTTTATTAAGAAAATGTATCATCTTCTTGTGTTTCAGATTTCCATATATATAGAAAAAATATTAGCAACACTCTTGGTTTATAGGGTTACACAGTTTTTGTTCTATTTTGATCTTGTGCCAAATTTTGCGCAAATTATCTCTATCATGCACTAGGGTTCTTACATAGTCTTCTTACAACCTGTATTGAGCACCCTCTCGAATCCTCTAGCCAAAACCCCAACTAGGATATGGGCATATATTTTTTATGAGAGTGATCATCAAACTAAACAATATATCATAGGTTTGTCATTACTAAAACTGAAAGGAAATTTTTAGTTAATCCAGGTACATGTAAAATACCATTAAGCTCAAAGATATCACCCAATGGAATTTGGAGTGAGATAGATCCCATTCTTGTTGTTGCATATTTGAAATCATCATCAAACATACACTGGTATGCTTGCCTCATACTATTGAAGTTTTCCAAAGGCCATATGTTTGGATGCTACACTATCCATGCACCATTTGACACCATACATTGTGTTGGATGAAAGAGATGTGATCATGCATAAGTATGTCACAATATTGAATGAAAGCTCATCCACTCTAACAAATATTGTTTCTCTTGTTATTTCTCTCCCTTCCCCTTCTTTTGAGGACACTAATAAGCATAGTTGTCAAAATATTGACACATAAAACACTTGATATGGCCCAATCATTTCTTACCATTGATTAGAGGAACCTGAATTCTCTTTCTCTCCTGCTGACCTATACTAGCTCCCTTATTTTTTTTGGCATTCAATATATTTATAGTGATGGTTAGAATTTTTCTCTTTTGTCTCTATACCTTCAAATCACTCTAGTTTGTATCTTCTTGGATAAAATGATCCCATAACTTCTCAAGAGTCAAAAGTGGAAATATTTCTCAGGCATAGGCACCTTAGACAAAAGGTTTCCATGAAGATGAATGCCCATTCAAGTTTTTATATAAAATATTCATTCTTTAGCTCTTTTCAAGTTGTTTCCCATTGATCATAGAGTTTATTGATTTTTATCAAAGAAGTGGCTCCAGTATCTATTTTTTTCATTTTTGTGGCTCTAAGATTGATTCTTAGAAGAATATTTCAATTGATGTTATCACCCCAATATACAGTGAAGATAACATCAAACATCCCGTTATTGATGGTTTTACTGATAATGTGTGGGATCGTTCATGGAGTCCAAGATGAATTGCTTTGTTTTGGCTATCTTATTTTTATTTTTTTGTCAACTTTATAGATTGGTAGGTCGTTAAACTTTGGTATTTACATATGCCAAAGATCATTCTCCTCCAACAACATCTACATTTTCACTTTCATGGTACGAAATTGGAGGGAACTTATAATCTATCTTTGTATCTGAGATTCAATGTAGTCAAAATATTACTCTTGGATTACATCCTTAGAAAAAATAGATGAAGTACCTAAAGAAAAAATATCATAGGTCCATAGTGCTTTTCTCAAGCATGAATCCAGGGCATCCCACCATTGAAACCTTCCGACAACTTCCTAGCACAAGTATAAGTTTGGGGTTATTGGAAGGTTTCAAAAAACGTGTTCTTTAGCTATGAGAATTCCATTGGATTAGGAAGTATCAAAATGTTTCCCTGAGACTATCAGTCACTTCTCTTTTCTTTTTGTGGTCAGTCACTTCTCTTGTCATTATGTGGGTCACTCCTTTTAGCCCCAAGTACATCACAATACTCTAGGTTCAAGGTGTAGGGTAAAGGATACAGACGAGTGGAATTTGTTCCATATTTTTATGATTATGTCCCTTAGGGTGCCAGACAAAAGAGGGCCCCACTTAAGAAAATGTTGAATAATTTCCAACAAAATGTTGACACCCTCCAAAATGTCACATCAATATCCAAAATTTATAAAAAATCAACAAGTGGCTCCATTATGGAGAGAAAATCTTGACTTGATCACATCAAGCCTCATGAAGAATGGTAATTCTAATACAAATTGTCTTTTGAAGTTTGCCACTAAAGACTAAACCATGGAAGATAATGTTGCCCTCGTTTCTACTAATTGTTTAAACATGATATATTCATATTCAAATTTGGTTTCTCCAACCTTTAGAGTTGAATATCAACAAATTGTCGGTATACTTCTTCAGCATGTTGGTGGGTAGAAATACACATTTGAATTTTTATTCCATTTTCACATACAATTTTCATCCCTTGACAATATATTTCATAGGAAAATTTAACCTATGAAGCAAAAAGGGTCAAAAAAATATGGTTTGTTACTTTGCGTGAGCATTTTCTTTGATTACCTGCATGAAATTTGAAGGACCAATGATCTTAGTTGTTTTTGATTTTTTTAGCACCCGAATCAATTGCCTTCTCCTCCCTCGAAGCTGCTATAGCCCTCAAGAAGTATGGACCTGCGGGAGATAGAGTTTTTACCAAGGGCTTATTGGTAATATTGGTCTAGCCATTATAAATATAATGGACAAGCCATTACAACTCCAACAAGTACCAATCAGTTCTAGAATTCTCTATAGTCAATATCTACTTTAGAAAGAGTAGTGTATAAATTCTTGAAGTTTGGTCCCTTGTACCTCCTAGGTGCTTCATTGACCACCTTAAGCATGTCTTGAAAACACAGTGACCACACTATATTGAAGGGTATCCCACATGAAAATTCAAAGCCATTACAATTCCAACAAGAACGAACTAGTCTTAGAATTATCTCTACAGTGAATCTCTCCTTTCATAAAATAGTAGTGATTACTTTCTCAAAGTTTGGCCCCTTCTAACCCCTATTTTCTTAACCACCTTCAGCATGTCTTGCCAATATTTTGACCACATTACATTGAAAGGTGTTCCAACTGAAAATATGGCCTCGGAAACTCTGTTGTCTGTCTCATCCTTTCACCAATATAACATTTTTTGCCGAGGGTCCACTATTAAGTCACTTGCAGGGCTCTTCAACAGTTAAGGGAACTTGTTATCCCTGCTTTGGGATTTCTTTCTTGTTTGGGGAACTTGGACAAATAGGCTTCATCATGTTCCCTTTGAAACTAATTCCTTTTTAGGAGACAACTTCACAAAACTAAACTCGTTCAAAGGGAGTTTAAAGAAAATGGATTTTAACTCTAGTGTAGGACACACTATAAGCCAACTTATTTGCTACAATTCTACAAGCATCTTCCACCAAAGGCTTATTTTCCTTCTTCCTTATATTTGTCACATACTTCTATAGAGGGAAATAAACATGAGATTTCTGTTGATTTCCTTCACAATCCCTTCTCCTTCCAACACTTCTCCCACCATGAACACCACAGCTAGATACTAAACATGAGGCCATTTCAAAAATAATAATAAAAGTAATAAGAATAGGAAATATATGAATAAGAAAGGATTTTTTTCGCCAAAAGAGGAATGTTTCGACAAATCTTGCACTCCAAACTATCCAAATGAAGTGTTTCCATGCCAAATACACTCTTCAAATCCATGCTGCTACACTCTGGCTGTGTTGTTGCTCTTTAAACCTTTCTATCACTATCCTACTGCACCAAATTCCTGTTGTTATGCTGAGACTATGCTACTTCTCTTGAAACACTATTATAGTCCTATTTCTCTCCAGATGCCTAATACTATTAGTGCTCTCAACCTCTGACAATTTTGCAAACAAAAATGTCAAAATGTTTTCTTGGGGCTTGAATTAGGTTTTCTAGGGTTTATGTTTTCTTCCATTGGCTATGGAACCCTCTCTCACCAAATACCCTTCCTATATCTGCACTACCTTCTGTATTTTTTTGGAAAATTTTTAATAAGTGAGGATATATTTCCTGGAAACTTTTTAATAAGTGAGGATCTATTTCCTTTTCTTTGAAACAGTTCTAGACAAAAATCACATTACCAACAATTCCAAAACTATTCAACAAATCAACAATTCCAGTGCAGACTGGGTGTGGAAGCAACACCCTCCCTGGTGATCCCACTAACAGGTTTTATCAATACATCACTGATTAAAATATATAAGATGTTCTCATTAACACTATAGGATTGAATGGACCCACAAGTGGTGCTGGTTCATTCATATATAGTCTAAACTATAAATTTCATCAATAAAATATTCTACATCTTCTCAGAACGTACACTATATTTAACTAATGATGAAGATTACTGACCATAAAAGAAAATTCAAGTTAACCTTGATACTCCATATGAGTATGATTTATGTCCAATGGTGACTATAATACAAAAAAATGTACTAGGTTTCTTAATAAGACAAAACAACTGGAAAATGAACAAATAGAAGATAACAACATTGTTGTGAACATGAAAAATGGTTTGAGTAACACCTAATTCATTAATTACAATATTGATAACATGACTTGGGGTGATTAAAGAAACTTAAAAGTAAAGAGCACTCCATTTCATTGCCATTAACCTTCTCCCATGTAACAGTTCCCTATGTATTTTTTTTGGCTGGTGACATGGGAACAAGGTATGACTAAGATTAAATATCTGTTTTTGGCTCTTAATGCTGCCCTCCGCTTTGCATTCATGCTCCTTCTCAATTTATTAGCTGCCATCTCAGTGCATCTATCCACTCCCTAAGTAGTTAACTTGTTTGTTGTTACACTTCCAATGTGTATCATATAAATTGGTGCATGTGGCATAGATGCTACATTATAGCATCTATATGCAAATGGGAAGAATTTAAGGTAGAAAAGACTTGAAAAAGTCTGGCCCTAGGGAGTGTCGTGGGTCAAAAGCTAAAAACAAGCAACATAGTTATAGGAAAAGCATATTCATGAACCAAAAGAACTACTTGGAGATGGAAAATCTGCACTTAAATGAAAGATGGAAGCCCTTGCCTTACACCATATGTATCATGGATCTAAGCACAAATGTCATAGACCCACATCAAGGCTGATTTGTAACTAACATAACATATATATGGGTTTGGTGATAGTGGAAAATTTTTCATTTTTAAGAGCCATGGAATGAATTATGAAGGATTCAGTTTTGAGACCATGTAGTCTTCTAAACAATTCCAATAAGAACTAATAGCGGATTATAAATTGCAAATAACCATAGTACACAACCAAATTAGAAACATGCATATACCACATGAAAACCAAAACTACCAATAGAAGAAGTTAGATATATTTATTCTGTTGTCCCATCCAATTCGTGAAGACATATTTTGGATGGAAATCTCATTTATTTATGTAACCTGTTATAATCCTTTCATCTTGCCTTGGAAGAACACCACAATAGAGTTATAACGAAGTATCCTTACACCAACATTAGATAGAGACAATTTTCATTGACAACTTTGGATGAAAATTTGATTAAATTTTTTTATATCCTTTTCATAAAATCTTCTAACAGAACACCGACAGAGTTCGTAAGGAACTATTACTACACCAACATAAAGAAATGTAAACTATGTAACATCAACATATAGAAGTTTTCTGTAGTTCTTGAGTTGTTCCCTCTGATCCCTGAGTATTGAAGAAATATTGTAATGGAATCATCTTCAAGGAATCCTTCTTCATCCTCTTAATTACCTAAATAGAAGCTAAAGCTTCGGCAACTGTAGTTATGATAGGAATTTATATGCTAATGCCATTCGTCTCAACTTATTCCCATCTATTTGATCTAATGCATCTCCTAAATTTTAAATCACCAGTAACCAAATCTGAACATTTCCAATAATGTCATCTGCATGTGGGCCCTCTTCATGGAGTTTCAAAAATATTTCCACTAGAATTCCTTCCATTTTCAACAAAACAGTTGTTCTAGTTGTTGAAAAAATTGTAAAACCAAGTTCAATGAATCCGTTTGCAATTATTGGGAGGCTTGGTTTGGTGAAATCACTTAAACTTAAAAACACTGTGCCTACAAGAGGCAATTTTTGATTTTCTGCAATTTGTGCCTGGAAAATGCCATAGAATATTTAAATTCTATGCCCATCACTTCTCTAGTGCTTCACATTTTAGGACCAGGAACCACATCACAACCTTGATATTTTTCAAATGGAAGGACTGCTTGCTTGATAGATACGTGACTTGGAATAAATTCCTATATAAAACCAAAGTATCAAAGAGATTTTCTTGACATAAGAAGTGTAACATACTTTTCTAAGGGGTGGCAAATTTCCTTTGAGACAAAAGGTATTGTTTGTTATGCTCTAGGATTTTCTTCAAGAAGGTAAACTTCACCAGTAGGTGTGATTACATATTGGAAATTGCATGACCACCTAAAACATTAGAGGGTCTGACAAGAACATGATAGCCAACCTTTCTTGCTATGGCCAATGCATCCTCATCACTCTTAGCAATACCACCTTGAGGTTTCTTGACTTTTAGCTCATTCAACATTACATTGAACTTCTCCCTATCTTCAGCAGCATCTATTGAAGTGGGAGAAGTCCCCAAAATTAGAAGAAGACCTTCCCCACTTGCACCCATGGGCTTAAACTCATTGAGGTATTATTCTATGGGTATAGCTAGATTCAAAGGTGTTTTCCCTCCAAAATTTACAATTATACCATCGAGACTCTCTTTATGAATGAAATTCAAAACATCCTCTACTGTAAGAGGCTCAAAGTAAAATCTATCACTAGTATCATAATCTGTAGAGACAGTCTCAGGGTTTGAATTCAGCATGATGGTTTCATATCTTGCATCTTGAGAAGTGCAAGAAACATTAGAAAAATTCCATAGAGGTCAATAATTATCCATTCAGATAGACTAAAAAACTCTAGTGAATAATGAATATGAGTTCAGCCACAAAAATAATCGACGTTTATCCCTTAGGTGATCTGAATACCCTCCTATTCTAGGGCTGAAATAATTTCAAACAAAGGTTGGTCTTGTGTCTCAAATAAGCCAAAGAATATCCATTAGGGTCGAGACTCAAATTACCACAATGCTTAAATGAATAGTTCCAAATAGTGTCCAAAAGAATTCGTAGTCGTTAGTCCTCAAATGTGCATGTAGTAGACCTTGGAACAGTGTGTAATTGACCTTAGATTAGCCTGAGAAAGTGTCAAAAGTAAGCCTCTGAGGTTTCCTTAGATGATATAGATGCAAGCCTCAGAAAAACACAAAAAATTACCTTAGACTTAACATGAATTCATCCTCTTCTCCTCCTCTTATCCATGCATCAAAAAACATAAAAATGAAACCTAAAATCACAAGAAGATTGGCCTCTTTCTTCCGTTTTGCGCTTTTCTGCAGGATTCAAAAATTTAGAGAAAACAATCTACTTGTCAATTCTCTCTTTTGGAGAGCAGACACGTTTCTTTTGATAGTGGTCGTGGATTATTTTTTGATATTATTGAGTATAAATGTGCCTCTGAAAATCATAATTAGTATGCCTTGCTCATGTATGTTATGGATGAGATTGCCTTAGAGAATATGATATGGATCTAGGCGATGGAAAAATTGGAACCTTGTATATGGCATGTGTATGCTAGTGGCCACTAGAAACCTGAGTATGCATCTTACATTACAACCTAGAAACATAGAAGCTGAAATTTATCAATTTATAAGATTTATAACCATCTACTAAGACTTGAAACATAAGATTTGAACTTTACCAATTTGAAAAAACTTATAAGATGAAAATCTTATCTACATGGACCACATGTTGAATGTCACCATACACTACTAGAAGGTTGGAAGGGCAAGTTTTTCATTCACAATTTTTTCTATACTAGTTTTTTTCTTGTCCATTTTCTTCTCTTTATAGTTTGATCTAATGTTAACTTTTTAGTGTTATACTTAACAGATATGCAAAATCTCTTTAACATGCCCCTTTTGAGAAGTTGTTTTTTGTAAACCAATCATGCGCTGATATGGAAACTGGAACTGATAATACTCTTTCCTATCTTTCTTGTAAATATTAGTTAGGCATCAACCATAATATAGTTGTTTCTTGCTGGTAAAAATGTATTAAGTTTGAAGGCACAACTCTAAAGTTAAAACACCCTTAATTGTAAGGATTTATGGCTTTAATTGGTACCTTATGCCCTATTATTAAGGTGTTGCAAATTATGAGAGAAATTATGATTATGGGTTTAGTTAATTGTATGGTTGTCCCATAGTGGTTTTTTCTTAGACAC
Organism: Pinus albicaulis; assembly: GCA_034641835.2. Lineage (NCBI taxonomy): Eukaryota > Viridiplantae > Streptophyta > Pinopsida > Pinales > Pinaceae > Pinus > Pinus albicaulis. The sequence goes on along the minus strand of CM076578.1, from coordinate 729,987,932 downwards.
CACATATTCATTCATTCCAAAAACTAGGAACATGAATTCGAATTCACATAGTTTAGAGTATGAATATTATACTTGATTGTTTTATTTAACTGGTTCTTTTCACACGGTGATGTTTGCTCAGACACCATGTATTCATTCATTCCAAATAGGAATGGGATTTTGAATGCATATTAGTGTTAGCTCACCTTGTTGAGCCATTAGATGATCCTAAATTCTTGGTCAATTGGATATGTTAATTTTATTTTCAATTGGTGTTGTTGGGGATGTTAATCGGGATGGATAGAAAATTTGTTTGAAAGCATTCTAGTGTGAAGAGTAATGGGCGATAGTGATGTTGGGCACCTTAATCCCCATAAAAAAAAAAACTGGTAGAATAATCACCACTAGAGAAGCCAACATTACTAGAGGTTTGTTCTATCACTGTCATGCTGATAAAGTGTTTGGCTTATTATTTTGTAGCTTCTAGTGAGCAGTATTTTTGTTTTTGGGATATCAATCTGCCATTTGCTGAAATAATTCGTTCTAGAATTTGCTACCTCCATGCAGACAAATCTTAGTTATGCAGTCCTAGTAATACATCTTCTTATGTTTGTAGATATGTCTTTCTTATTTCCATGGTGGAAATATTTTCTTCTGTATTTACGTTAGTTCATGACATGGGTTTTTATATCTATAATTTTTCTCTTCCATGAAGTTTCAGTCTTTCATCTGTAGAAATTGAAGTCCCATTATTCTTCTATTTGCGTAAATAAGTAGTTATGGATTTTGCTACCTCCTAGTAATATTTCAATTTCTTCTATATGTATTCACAATAGGAATATTTTCTTGTCTCATCAGCTATTGTAGCATATGCATAGATTAATAGAAGACTGAGATTTAGTGAAGGTTTTCAGTTATAATGGTTGTTAAACTGTACGATTTAAATTGACAATGGTAACTAAATTTTATTTTAGTAAAAGTGTTTTTAGTCTTCTTTATCTTTATAAATGTGTTGCTCTTGATTCACAAAAGGAGCAGTTGCTTTTAATATTTGTCTAATTCGTTTGAGCAAGGGCATCCATAGTTTTGTGAAATTCCCCATTTCTAACGCTTATGCATCTCTGGACCTTAAAAATATAATTGGAGACACATATGGAGATGGATTTAAAGATTTTATGGTGCCAAGATAGATTTATTAAGCTGTGATGTAATCATCAACCCCTATGCATCCATGGTTTTGTGAAATTCCCCATTTCTAGTGCTTATGAATCTCTGGACCTTACAAATATAATTGGAGATAAATATGGAGTTGGAGTTAAAGATTTTATGGTGCCAAGGTAGATTTAATAAGATGTGATTTTATCATTAGCCTCTATCTTTTTAATTTCTGTGCCAGGGCTTATGTGATTGTCACCGAATATTTTTTTTGTAAGCTTGTAATTATAACATTAAGTTTGTGCCTCGTCAAGGAAAATACTCAGAATTTTTTTACATTGTGATCTCCTTCTTGCATATGCTTATAAACTGGTATTGTTTACTATCACTCTTAAATTGGGGCTGCATATGATGTCATAGTTTAGTACATTTTTGTAGGTTTAAACTCTACAGAAATTGCCAAGAAAAAAACAAAATTTGCATCAGAACATGCTTCAACTACACTTATCTTCCTCCTCTGTTGGTGGCTAATTGAGATTCGATCCAAACAATGTCCATTTTGTCTCCAATTCTCTTGAATATAGTCACTGATTTTGGTGTTCAAAAGTTGGACCTACTCATGCAACCCCACTAACTAATTTCAAAGAGCCTCAAATTCATTTTGTTGCATGGCTAAATTGGATTTCAAAGCCTGAACCACCTCCAACGCTTGTACACTTGTCATCATTTTCTCTTTGAGCTTCAAATTAATCATTATAAAGTATACTTGGAGTACATCCAATTTATTCACTAGCAGAATTACCTTCCTATTGTAGTTGCAATTAAAGTGCCATGCACAGTTATCAATGCTTTCTGTTCCATCTTGGCCTCCCCACATTGTATTCAGTTTTTTCATTACCGTGCCACACCAAATCACTCACCCTCTTTTTACTCCATGACCAATGGATACAATTACTTGCTCCACAAACTAGCGTGAAAAGCTTAGTGCTGCTCAATCTAGGGACATAGAATCCCTCCATATTGACTTCTGGTCTTGCACTTATTTGCAAAATTCTTGCACAATTGAGTCATACCAGATTGCAAACTAGAGACTATTTTTGCACCAATAATTATGAAGCACAAGGGAAGTACATTCCTAGGCTCATTTGTGGCAAATTTCTTTCCAAGATGTTGATTATGAGGCTAAGCCCCCAATCAATGTTGTGAATTAGCTCTCCATGGATTGCCAACATAGTAGTAGTTAGGAACTGGTCGACCTCCAACCAAAGCTTGTTTCATTTAGACATTTTTCCAATTGCTAGCTCATGATAGGAGGCCGAATTAACATTAAATTTGGGGCTTTAATTTATTTTATTGAAAGTTTTAGAATTTAAAATCTATAAATATTTCAAGATATAATTTTTAAAAGTCTAATTTAAAGGGTGCTAGCTCAATGGAAGAGCACCTTCTTTACAAGCAGGAGGTTGGTGGTTCGATTCCATCGTGCCCTAATATTCATATGGAATGGTGGTTATAAATTTTTGGTGACAAAGGCTCTTTTTACCATCACCAATGAACTTATGGTGACATTTTTTGACCCTCACCAAAATATGAAATGGTGACGGCTAATGAATGCCACCATATATAGTGATGACCATGAAAAGTCCCTCACCATAAATCATTGTTGTTGATATGAAATGGTGAGGGTCATTTTTTGTCATTATAGTCATTATTCGTGATGTACCTTGATGTCACCAATGAGCTTATCATGACACTTTTTTACCCTCACCAAAAATGAAATGGTGATGGTCAAAAAACATCGCCTTATATATGCACCAATAATGACAGCCATGAAAGGTCCATCACAAAAAATCGTTGTTGCTCATATGAAATGATGATGGTCACTATCCATCATTATAATCAATATTCATGACAGACCTTGAATGTCACCAAAACACATACTTTCGGTGATGCCACCTTTGATTACGTTCAGTTTTTTGGTGACGGAAGCTATTGTCCATCACCATTGCTAATATGAAATGGTGACGGTCACTATCCATCATTATAACTCATTATTGGTGATGTACCTTTAATTTCACCACAACACCTATACTTTCGATGATGCCACCTTTGGTGACATTCAGTTTTTTGTGACGAAGGCTCTTTTGACCCTCACCAATGAGCTTATGGTGACATTTTTTTCCCCTCACCAATGTCCTTTTTTCTTGTAGTGAATTTTTGTTAGAATTAGAGATGATATGGAAGATGCCTTAGAGGTTATGTTAATTAGCTCTTATAAGTATATTTTAGTTATTCCACACAAGCTCTTGGAAGTTGAGGGATTTTGTAGTCAACCACATTAATGATTAGAAATTTTACATACTAGTACATATATATATATATATATATATATATATATATATATATATATATATATATATATATATATATATATATATATATATATATATATATATATATATATATATATATATATATATATAAACATAATATGTATGTATACATATACTGACACATCAATATGTAAATATATACTAGCATAATATGTTCATATATATGTATTGATATATTGACATGTTAGTATATATACTAGTGTATTACCAACATATAATTTTTGGTCTTTAATTTTTTGTAGTGGTTAGAGGTCATAAGGAAAATGGCATAGGAGTATTGTCACTTAGAATTTATAAGGTTTAAGGGATACATAAATTTTTATTTGGATTTAAATGATAATATTTTAATATTATATTGGTTAGTGATTTCAACAATCAAAGGATTAAATGACTAGTGATTAACAATTAGAGATTTTGTAAGATAAGAGATACAATACTTATTTTGTGTTTTATAACTCAAGAGATTTTATAGTCATTTTTACTATGCTAGTGTATGTCCATTATATGTGTGTGTGTGTCTACATATATACTAATACCAATACTAACATATTAATACTATATATTAGTATGACAATATATAGTGGAATAACACACACACACACACACACACAGACACACACATATATATATATATATCGACATTTAACATGTTAGAATATACCACTATAACTAGTATATATAAGAATAAATACCATTATATATACTGAAATCATCATAAAAATATTTCCCACTAAATTTATCATGAAGTTGAACCATAAGCAAGAAAATGTGATAAAAGGTTTGGAAGGTTGCATGGTCACTCGAAAAGGGAGGAAAGAAAGGAACCACCTAGACATATAGCCATGATTAAGGAAAAGAGTTTCCTGGAGACCTGTCCATGGGACAAGCTACATGCATATCCATGCTCCTACCCCACTTCCCACTAGGCCTTATATATGTTTATATATTAGTTAAACCAATGATTTTTTTTATTAAATGTAAATAATCATAAGTAATCATTCATTAATCACAACATTTACAATCAGAACCTTCCATTTAAAAATGGAAACAAAAATATTTTAAAAATCTTAAATCTTGACTATACACATTAGCATTGTCATTAAAAGGACCTATTATATGGATCCCCAATTATAAAATATGGATTCTTGTTGAGATAAACATGATAATGATGGAGAATGAGTTCAATTGATTTGAAGTTTATATTTTTAGTTATATATTCTTCTATCAATTTTCATAGCCAAATGTGCCACAATGGTATTCGATAGGCACCTTAAGATAAAAGAACATTTTCGTGTGAAGTGAACAAAAATATAAAGAGGTGTGAAGGGTTTAAGACTTTGAATTTTATATATTTCCTTAAAAGGTATTTCAAGCATATTATTTGTGATTGTGTTGTTTCATTTTACATTTATCTCGTAAGGTCCAACATATCATTTTGTTATCCTGATGGAGTAAAAACGAAGGAGTGGTTCTCTTCATTGATATAATGATTGAATGGTGATAGAAGATCACAACCTTTAAATAATAACATACACCCTTATGGATCCATTTATAACCAACCTAAAACAACATACCTTTTATAACCTAATACATACTTAGTGATGTAGATGCCTCCCATTTCCTCCAAACCTAGCTTGAATGTCATTTAGTTCCACTAGACTTAAAGAATGAGAGACAATATAACTAAAACTCATAATCCTGAAGTATGTAATCAAAATGTAACCAATGATAGGCTGACAAAGTTTTTTCTTGAATTAAACATCATTTGTAGTGAAAAAATAGAGCATTTGGCATATTAAAATAACTGAATTGTGTTTCTATAAAACATATGATTGTTGAAAACTTAAAGAAAATAAAAAATTAAATGCACAAAAATTCCAGACTGATAAACTCAAAATTCCAAAAATTTACCCACATAAGAAAATGCCATATATGGGATATACAAGGACCTCATACTTGATCATGACCTTTTAAGTCTACCAATAGTAATATGACTTCTTCCAAAATCATAGTTGATATTTTGAAGAAGTAGACTCATGAAATTCCTTCAAACCTTCTTAAGAAGAAGTAGAAAGCACTTGATCAAACTTTAAAGTTTCCTCCATAAAGTTTCAAAAGGATATCTATCATTGAAGGTGACCTGGGCACTGTCAAATATTCATTGGTTTTTTTTCCTCTCTCTCACGCCAAAAGGGATTTATATTTCACTTATTCTCCTCTAGAACTCATTTTCCTGAATAATATATTCCATGAATACTCAATAGGTGTCTCCTTAAATCAACTAATTCAAGCATTTAACCTTAGCCTCATTGATGTCGATGGTACCCTTCCTCATCACAAGATTAATGCCTTTTACCAAGACTAGTAAGAATCTCTTCCATATTCCCTTGACCTATGTCCCCCCCTAAGTTATGGAAATCCTTCACTTGCTTCCTCTTGTTCTTCTCTAGTCCAAAGTTTATCATCTCAAATTTCTTGAATGTCCTATGCAAATTTTCTATGGGAATTCCATAAATATAAAGATCATACATTTTAGACACTCTTATTTCTCCCCTAACCATGCATAAGGGGAAGATTATTATGTTTCTTTTCATCTCTAATGCATTCCTTTTACAGAGAATAAAAATACTAATATGGTCAACACGTTATTCTTTAAGATATGTTATAATTAATTCAATATTAAATCATTCATTGTTGATCTCTGAACTTCACTTAACATCATAACATATGCTATGTTTCATTCTCTTATAACATCATTCAACACTCCTATAGACCTGATGCTCTTTTATGGCCTTGGTAAGTCCCTTTACCCATGCAGACTTGACTTTATATTAAAATACCATATTTCAAATTCCATACATGACTCTACCCACAAAAAACGTGTACATATGCGGGTTCAAGAATGCTATACCTATGTATCCATTTTTAAATATGAAAAACTTAAATAAAATGCTATTTTTCGGGAGGGGTTTAACGAGATTCCACCTATAGGAGCTTGTGGAATAATTGAAATAACCAATTTGAGGTGGTATATATACACCACTTGGGTAGGCCTAATGCATATAGAGGAGAGAGATATCAACATTATACTCGATTCCCCCCAGATCAAGTATTCTTTTCATGTGCCTCTTGCACACCTAGTCTCTAAGAAACCCTGATTTCCTTTGTAGAGATGATCAACCTCCTAAACTAGCATCTTCTTGCACCTATTAGAGAGGTTTTCTTCGTGGCTTGGGCTTGATGGATATGAATGAAGACTTCGTTAGTTCCTTTGGCATGGATTAGGTTGTATCTATCCTATATTTATTGTTATTATTCAATAAATAAGCTCATGTCTTGTCCCCGATATATGTTTTGATCTTATGAATGATAGTCTGAAATGTTATATATGATAATATAACACATTCTTATACATGCGTGTTGAATTATATTTTATGTATATTCTTCTATGATTAATTTTCAAGTTTTCACATCTTGGAGGAAGAAGAGGGTTTTTACCCTACCAGAACATCTTCAAACGTAGGACCTTGTTGTCACTTCGAAAAACACCCTCCAAAATTTTACGCATACTCAAATTTCAGAGCCTATCATGAAGCAGTCCATATCATCAGTGTCATGTCATGTCCTGTCACAAGTCATCATATGCCACATCATTATTGTGGATCATGTAAATTGTATTCAAAATGTATTATAAAGTGGAAATCCAAAGGAAACACATGGAATATGAAGAGTCATGTATGTCAAAAATTCATATGAATTTAAATAGTCATGAGGGTAGTCAAAGAGTCACAAGGAGGGTGAAGCATCACCCCTTGGTTATATATGCACCTCATTGTATGAGAAAATGACTTTTTCACCTTGTATCCTCCAGCAAATCATCAAAGAGATAAGTTATTTCTTTTGTGGATCAAGGAGTGGCTCCAACACTCCACTATTGGAGCTAGTGATGTTCATTGTTGTTGTGGAGGTAAATCCCCTCTGCAGACAAAGGCGATCCCTACTAGCCCAGAACGGGTCTAGCAACAATTGTAACACGCTATGGTGCAGGTCCCTAATTGCAATAAACCAACTTGCGAAGAAGGCTTACCTCAAATCCAACGTTGTTGTTTATAGATAAGGTAGCGCTCCCGTTCCTTTGCTCCGGCAGATCACAATCCTCACGCTCGTCATGATCGAAGACCTGCACACGCAAGAAACACAACAAACACAAGTATAAAATCCGATATATACAATTATGCATCAGTCAGAGATGACACAACTCATGATCATAATGAAAAAAATGAGTGGAACCATAACCAATAGTCGCTTATCATTAATTCATACAAAGGAAAATACAACTTGGATCTGACGCTAAATTCTCCTTCGACGGGTTGCCAGTGGAATATGTCTTGGTAAAGCTTGTCAAGGATGGGGACAAGCCTCTTTCTTCGATCATCAATCTCCTTGCTATTGAGTTGACACTATGAGGACTAATGCAGCATTCTTTAGGCTATGAAGGCTCTTGGAGATTAGCTTGCAAAGGAAAATGGCAAGCTTATATAGATGGAGGAAGGGGAGTTGGGATCCCTACAATCATGGGATTGGCCCTATCCTCAAGGAAGCTTCCATGAGAGGTGGAAAACTACTTCCTCTACATGGAAATCCGAAGCCAACCTCCCAACTCAAATTAGAGACCAGTTTAGGAATTGGTTGGGGTCAATCTTCCGCCATTTATTTTTAAAAAACACCCTTTATTAATCCTGGCGTGGGTGTGGCTCTGAGACAGAGCGCCAATTGGCGCGCCCTCTTTGGAGGATTTTCCCCCTTGGCATCAGGGCTGAACTTTGTACCCACGCCAATGCAAAAAAGGCTATTTTTAGGGTTTTTCACAAGGAGTTGTCTTCAAGGGAATGAAAGTACATGTTCAGGAGAATGCCATGAAAGTGTTTTCAAGTTGTGTCACTGCTCACAGGTCACAAAAAGAGCCCTCCAATGTGCGGGACGGTGACAAATTGCTGTGTAACAGATGCCCCCTAAAGCATGAGGCCCGAAAGAGAGAGAGGGGTGAAATGCTTTACGAGAACGTGTCCAACTGAAAACACCGCCGTCGAAAAACCTGCGTAGAGAAATACAACTGATATCTCAGATACATGATATATATGTGGTATGGGCATAGCCATCCATAACGAAGTATACAATAGTCCAGATCCAAGGTATGGATGCAGCCATCTAGTGAGGATCGATAAATAGACTTAGGTATGGTCGCAGCCATCCAATCAGTGAGTCATGTAACTAATCATAAGAATCCACAAAATCGCAGCCTGGATTATAACAGACAGGAATCCAGGGTCTTGCGCTCCATCTTGACCTGAACAAAGTACAAGTTCAAGCATGCGAATAAGTGAGCTGAAGTCAAACATGCAAGACAATCGTCTGATTACCAGCCAGTGATGAAAGCTGTTAACAGACGCGAGAGGTACCACCAATAATGACAATGGCCCTCAAGGTACTACAGGTACAATCTACGACATGTGAATCAATGAGCTGGCATCGAACACCCGTAGAATCACTCGATCGGAGGCCGATGATGAAGACCTCACGTCGAATACGAAGAACTTGCCATTGAGACGCATGCGGGCTCCAAGGTACCAGAAGGGAGTCTCTAGATCAGCTTCCTGAGTAATGAGCTGAAGTCGACAGGAAGTGACCTCGATCGAAGGTGGGCCATAATGTTTCCCACCTCATCAATGTGAGACAGAGGAACATAATGTTTTTGTGAATCACGATTAGATGAGAATAAGAGGAAGGTTGAAAAATTGCAGAGGTCAACTTCTCTTGAAAATATCATGACACGGCAGTGAAGTTTGACGTGTTGACATCTATGTAGTCGAGTCATGATGGCCAAGACAAAGCAGGATGAGAGGTCAAAAGGGATCACCCAAACCCACGGAGGCAAGTGAAAAATGAGATGAGATGTCCCCAACCCGACACGAATTCAAACAAGTGCCATGTTCAAGAGCGACATACTGACGACACGACAATGATGCTGGTTCCATTTTCCCCACCATTTTTGGTGAGTACCTCTTTATTTTTATACAAGCTTGAAGAGGATACCATATGCTTGTTATATAAGTCCATCCTAGTACATTTAACGAGCCCTAGGAAGGAGGAACTCGAATATCGTCGTTACGACTGAATCCAATGTCATCAGGGTTTAACGAGTATGACAAAGGAAGAACTCGGTGTCTTTTCATGTTTAGAGAGTTTGAAAAGACAACGGAAAAGTAAACTCCAACGGTCCCTTTTCGTAAATAGTTCCTCAGACCTGAAAAGGTAGAAAACAATATCTGAGAAAACCTCCTAGTCATGATAGGCTAGGGTATTCCTTTTTCATAAGTAATCTATCCCAACCCGAAAAAGAGGTAAACGTATACTAGGTAGATGTCGTTTCGTAACCACTTTAACGAGATCAAAACGACAAGGGACTTGGAAATCTTTTCATGTTTTGACAGTCAGAAAAGAGCTGAAAGATGACCCCAAAATGAATTTTTCGTGTCTTTACCGAGTCCGAAAAAGTATAAAATACAACTCGTATCACAGTCCAAGTCGCGTAGAAACCTGTCGCTGCACATAGAAGCAAGTGTAAAACCCATTTTCGACAAAATATATTAAAATATTGGGAAAAATGACACTTAAAACCTAATTTTTGACTTAAAAAGTTATAAATAGGTTTCAAATGGTAAAACAAATTTACTTTTACTTTTTACCTCACTTGGAGAGCAACAGTGGTCCGTTTGTGTGCAAACTTGCGGCGGCGATTGCGACTGATCCGAGACGTCATTCAAATCTTCATTTGTTCCAGGTAAAAGGTGTTCCCTTAAGATCCGTTTTAATCCATTTTTTATGAGTTTCCATTGCACAGTCAATCTCTGAAGGAGACTCTTTTAAAATTTTAGGGCTCCGCCATTGGCGCAGGTATCGGGCACGGACCTGCACCAATGGATTTTTGCTCACAAAGGGGTTGTGACAAATGGCGCGAATGTTAGGAAAAAATTCGTGCCAATGGCGTGACATAATTTTCCTCTTTAAATTTTTAAACAGTGAGCCATCCATATGGATTTTCAAGCATGACAGAGATCTAACAAGGGTTTTTGATCATGTTGATGTAGGTAACCAAGCACAATGGTTATTGAAGGGAAGGAGAGGGAACATGGCGAGGAAGATGAAATGGATATGGAGAATGAAGCTTGTATGAATGCACTGAAGAACTGTGGACTCAAAAAATTCTTTCTTACTCCATGTTTACGAGCTCAACCTGAGCTGCTACAATACTTGGTCAGTATATGGGACAAAAATGAGGAAGTGTTTAAACTTCGGGATCAAGTGTTGGAACTTGAGGTTTCCGACGTATATTTCATCACCGGGCTATCGCGTAGAGGCCCAGTGCCCATTTTGACAGGCAATAGGCCTTTCAGAGAAAAGATGGAACAAGTAATGGCGAGGGTGTGCCCAGGGGCACGAATCGGATCAGGGAGTGGAAAGGTGGACATTCACATTGTCTGTGATCTAGCACTCAGAGCAGTGCTACACACCATTACAAGCGCTGCAGGATCGTAAGCTCCGCATGAGGCAACAAAAGCCCAAATCATACTAGCCTCCGAGTGTATGAGCCCCACATTGTTCGATTGGGCTACTGCAGTGACGAGAAATATCAAGAGGCAGCTGACAAGATGCAAGAAAGTCAAACTAAAGCAGTTTGGCTATGGTTCCATTTTGGTGTCGTTCATCCTGGAACGACTACCTATTTTCCAGGGCCAAGGGGCCATAGTTGCTGAGCTGGTACTAAGGGAGCCGAGGATGGCTCGCTGGGCAGCACTCATGCCCAGATCAGGGGGAGGCCAACAGATGTCCTGGAGGCCGGAGTTCTTTGGGTGGTTACGGTGACAGTTGATCGTGGTCAAAGATTGGCCCTATGCTGGGACTGATTTCACCGGAGATCCCGATCTTCCGCTTCCGGAGGGGGAGGATTGGGATGAGGAGTTGGGTACAATACTCTTTTTTTGATTTTTATGTATTTATGATTTTTTTGGGTAATACATGTTCATTCTAATAATAGTTTTACGTGTATGCAGACGTTGGCCCAGAGAGGCCCGCGGGCATGTCGCCCATTGCGTGGAGAACCCATGTCGATCATGACCCTTAGGCTGAGGGTGGCGAGGGAGGTGAACTGATTCAGAACCTAGAGGGCATCGCCCTGGGGATCCTTGACTATGCACGTCTAGCAGATGTTCCGCTATCATACCAGCGACACATTGTGGGGGTGCCCAGTCGCCTCCACCGACTACTAAGACGCTTAGTGCGTGCGCTGGCTTGTTACCATGAGCACCATGCAGATTAGACATTAGGGCTTTTCATATGCATATTTTTTGAGAGACATGTCGTCTCTGGCTGTATTAAGACGAACATGTATATTTTTGATTTTATGTGATGCACACTATGCAAACATTTCGACACACACAGATATACGAACGTGGAAAGTACATGTCTGAAATTCTGCCATGAAAGTGTTTTCAAGTTATGTCCTTTGCTCACGGTCACGAAAAGGCCACTCCAGAGTAATGGACGGGGAATTGAGGATAGGTAGACAAAATTGAGTGTGTAACAGGATATACAAGTGTAGCACATTTCATTAATAACGAAGCCTTCAAGGCCATCACGTTATTCATGCACTAATTATGAATATTTGTAATACTATTTTGCGAATGTTTGTATTTCATGTTTGCTTTCATCTGTGCTAAATTAGTTGAACTAATTCAGTCATTTAAGTACTTATCATATTAAGAATGTGATGTAATGGTTGTTATTGTTGTCCAATCCTTGTAGACTATTCCGTTGCAAACTAGACATATCTTTCTCATCGATTGGTTGTAATGACCATCACATCTTTTGTGGATTATTCCGCTGGATGTTAGATAGATCCTTATTGGTTGTGTGTGTCTCTACTAGGGTGGTACTATTACCTCTCTTAGAGATGTAGCATCCTCTCCCTGCGGTAGAAATGCACTGAAAAAATAAAACCAAACACTCACCAGGCACACCCCCCTTGATTTTTGAAGGCGCATGTGCACTCCTCACTCTAGCTGAGAGTTAGAGCCAATGAATATATATAAGAATACACAAAAACCAGGCTGATATTCTGGATGGGGCTCCTATTCCAAATTTTGTGAGGTATAATTGGGACTTCACATCGGGGAGACCCCTTGGTTGATGGATTTCAAAGACCATCAACAATGGCGTTATAAGGAGGGCCAAATGACAAGTTGTTCGTTGAATCCACAAAGTATGAACCTATTATACGAAATGGCTCATCCTCAAATATTGCTCCCCGGGGTGTTTCATTATTTTTTCTATTTAAAAATTTTCAATCCCTAATGAGATTCTCTATCACTTGTCTCGATTAAAGGTTTGGCGTAGACGGAACATACATGCATGAGCATGTTTCTCATTCTCTTAAATGTTGTTAATCTTGTCGAGATTGACTAGCATACCAGCGACACACTGTGGGGGTGCCCAGTCACCTCCACCGACTACTGAGACGCTTAGTGCGTGCGGTGGCTTGTTACCACGAGCACCATGCAGATTAGACATTAGGGCTTTTCATATGCATATTTTTTGAGAGACATGTCGTCTCCGGCTGTATTAAGACAAACATGTATATTTTTTAATTTTATGTGATGCACACTATGCAAACATTTCGACACACACACACACACATATATATATATATATACCTATTTCTGGATGGATCTCTTTACATGTGATGATGTTTTGTTTATAAATTGCGCAAATTTCTATCTAAAACCATATTGGCTACTGCATCTGTTAATGTATTCATATGTCTGGGTATGTGTTGATATGTAATATAATCAAAATTTCTCTCCAGTAGACGAATACGCAGATACAGACGTAAAATGGATGGGTTTCTAACCGAATAATGACCATTAAGCTGTAATACTACAAGTTGTGAGTCTAGATACACAAGTAATTCACGAATGGCGAGGTCCACAGCCTTGGTTAATAATTCCAACACGGCACTATATTCCGCGATATTATTTGTAGCAGGACCCAGACACACACCTTGTAGGTTAACCAATTCACCAGCAGGATCATAGATTACCTAGGCTGCCGAGGACATATTCCTGGTACTACAGGAGGCACCATCTGCGAAACCCACAAACAAAGTAATAGACATTTGCACAATCAGGAAGACCCGATCAGCAGAAAGATGCTTACATCGCACACCACACCACACATGCACACAAATGAATATACACACCTATGTACACACACTACACCAAAAGAAAAATTCAAGCGTAGTATTTTTTAAGGTACAACCCATTTCTAGGTTGCGCCCACGGAACTCCTTCATAATCAATGAGCTCATAAGCCCCATTTTTTAATATTCGTTTTACTATGTAGGGCCCATGCCACATCGGTTGGAACTTTCTTTCTCCAAGTTTTTCGTGCGCTTGGTCGTATAGGAGGACAAGATCCCCTTTGACAAAGGAACGTGGAGAGACTGATGGATCAAAGTGAGCTTTGAACCGCTTCTTTTGTGCCTCAATGACTAAAGCAGCCAAGCGGTAGGTTTCATCCAGCTGTTCCAAATACAAGAGATTCTCTTCTTCAAGAGAAGTATCGGGAAAAAGTTCCACAACCAACTTTAACAAAGGAATTTCGCACTCAACCGGAAGATTTGCTTCCAGACCATACACCAACTGGAATGGTGTGAATCCAGTTGCACTCTTTGCTGACATCTGGTAGGCCCATAAAGCTGAGAACAATTGGAGGTGCCAATTGGACTTATGAATCCCAACTATTCGTTGAAGCATTGTGACCAAAACTTTGTTCATAGCCTCAACCTGGCCATTTTCCTGGGGGTAATATGGCGTTGAGCTATGGTGTCATAAGCCCAATATTGATGTCAGCTCAGCCATCATGTAATCTTGAAAGTGAGTGCCATGAAACTAATGCCGAATCCGACGTCGGGCATCTTTGGTCAACTCAGAGCGGAATGTTGACGTTTGAAGATACACAATAATATCGTCGTACCAGGGATCATGAGTACTGATAAGGAAGAGGGTTTCGTCTGGGATATGTTCTTCGGAATGAGATGGGGTGGAGTCTGTTGGGAGTGAGTAGATGAGATCCGCAAAAACCAGTGATTTGGTCGACTTAGCAGTAGTAAACTCTAGGTCGAACTCCTGAAGGATAACGATCCATTTGGAGTATTTCCCCCCCAGTAATTTTTGAGATAGGATATATGTCATGGGATTGCAATCCGAAACCATGGTTACTGTACGTAGCAGGATGTAGTGGCAGAAACGCTGCACAGCTTGCACTGCGGCTAATGCCAACTTCTCGATGTGAGCGTAACGTGTTTTTGTGTCAAGAAGGTTCCGTGATAGATAATAGACAACATGTTCATTGCCATCATCGTCATCCTACACCAGGACCATAGCTATGGTGCTAAACGCGGCGACCAAATATAAAGTAAAATCATGGTGATATTTTGGAGGATGAAGCAATAGAGCATTAACAAGTAACGTCTTAAGCTTCTCAAAGGATTGTTGAGCAATCTCATCCCAGCGAAAGGGAACGTTTTACTTTAAAATACGTGTGAATCCTTTGGCCACCTCCGCATAGTTCGGTATAAAGCGTCGTAGGAAATTAGCTTTTCCCTATAGACTCTGCAATTGGTGTAACGAAGAGGATGATGGGAGATTGACAATAGCCTCGAATTTTAGAGGTCTAAGTGAATCCGTCAGCAGGCCTATAGGGCTGAGAGACGGCCATATTATCTGAGAAGCATTTATGAGGAGTTAAACTGAGATATTACTGAAATTAAAATGAAGGAAAATGGAGTGTTACAGGTGGTCCTCATGGTAGTGGTAGTGGGTGTCAGGATAAGTGAGCTTGATATGGCGTATGTCATGAATGCATAAGACATAGCACGGTAGGAAAGTAGCTCCGGCGTTCTTCCAGCCAAACGAGCTTTTTATAAGCAAAGGTACCCAGAATGAATGAATACGGTGATCCTTGTGTTGATCGCGGAGGTAGACCTTAGAGTAGAACACCTTTAGAAGGTGGCCTCACAACAGGTTCAGCAGTAGGCTTCTCAATCTCCAAAGAACCAGAGACAAGAGGAGGAGGTGGGCCATCCACAATCTCCTTCCCAGCTGGCTGACGCGATCCAGCATAATCCTTCGAACGTGTAGCAATGGAGACAGGTGTAGTACCATTCATCATAAAGACCTGGGACCCAAATGGTGCAGATGGTGAGGGCTGCTCAACCATCTGGGTCTGCTGAGATGGGAACGGTTCTTTAAGAACTGTCAGAGTCCCTTTGGAGCCTTTAAGAAGTTGACTAATTTCAGATCGTCGTGGACAATCCTTGGTATAATGATCTCCTTCACAAATAAGGCAGGGGTACTTCGGTTTACGTTGAGAACCATCCTCAGTACAAGGTTTGGAAGAGTCTGGCTTTGGGGCATCAGGTTTGGATTTTCTTTTGCCCTTCTTTTTTCCTTTGGAGGCTTTTTCTGTAGGATTAGCCTGAACGGCGTTGACCTCCGCAGTTTTGCCAGAATCTGGGGGGCGTGAAGAGCAGAATTATTGGAAGAATTAGACTTTTGCTTCCCATTCGAAGATTTCCGAGAATTTTAAGACACAAAACCAATAACACCATCCATCGCTGGGGCAGGTGGAGCTTTAGAGGTTCCCGGACGTGGAGCATCAGTCAAAATATCATAAAGCGTGCCAGACTAAGAGTATACCAGATCAAGATACTGGGCACGCGCTATGGCTTGTTCTTCAGTCACACATGCCCCCATAGCAATATCTTGCGCGATTTTGTTAACGAAGGACGTGGTGAACCAATGAGTTAGTAGTTGATCAGGTATATCAAACTTGATCAGCCTATGACGACGTCGCCACTCATGAATATGATCGGATATGTGAGTGGCTTTATCCTGCTTCAACGAAGTCAGGAGATGCGTCCTGGCTTCATAACGAACCAGTAACTGAGAATGAGTCAGAAAAGCCATTGCTAAAGTATTGAAATCCTGAAATATGCCACGGGGTAGTTCAATATACCACTTAGTGGCAGCACCGGTAAGAGTGCGTTGGAAGAGACATAGACGAATTGAATCATCGACCCAAGAATTAGATGAACACCACAAATGGTAGGTCATTACATGAGCTTGGGGGTCTTCACCAGCTTTAACTTCAAACTTTGGGCAGTTACAGGGTACCTTGGTCGGAACCGGAGGCCAATAAGGATTATGAAGAATCGGATCATTGGTTAATTTAGAAACGTTCGGTAATTCCAAGGTAGCCAAGAACAGTAATTGCGGATTGAACGACATGCCAGGCCCTCGATAAGGACCAGTACCTGTACTCCACACTGGTTGAGAATATCCTTGCCCCCATGGGTTTTGTCCGGCAGGATTCTGACCGTAGGGGGTATACGGTGTATAACCAGTCTGATTCGGTTGCTGGTAACTAGTCTATGGGGCTTGATAACCAGAGTATGGAGCCTGATTGTATGTCGGCCCCATTTGAGCAGCCTATGGATTTGGCTGCTGAGTATAGGTGTAGCCGGGTTTTTGAGTGTAATAATGGGAACCTTGGGGCAGATTATAAGTCGGTCGAGATTGACCGTGAGGGTAGCAACCGCCTTGAGGTTGAGCAGGCTACTGATAGGTGGAACCCTACTGAGCCTGATAATTAGGGTGCACCGGTTGATTCGGTTGTGGCATCAAATAAATCGGCTATTGAGCAGGGTTGACAGGATGTGTAGGCTAGCCTGGTTGGACAGGCTGACCTGGCTGAACGGGCTGTCCTGGGTGAATAGGTTGACCTGGATGAACAGGTGGCGCCGGTTGTGCAGGTTGACCTGGCTGTTGAGGAGCACCAGGTTGTACCGGGTGGGTCGGTTGGCCTGGTGGGGCTATGGAGCCAGGTGGTGGCTGGTAACCGGTTTTACCTACAACAGGACCATAAGATGGCCCTGGCTGATGTGCAATAGTTAGAGCAACAGGATGCTGAGGTTGCATGGGTTGGGAAGGTTGGACTTGCCCCCCAGGACCATATACCGGCCCGGGTTGGTACCCCGGTGGACCTGTGAGTCCTTGAGGTTTCCCCGGTTGGACTCCAGGAAGAGGATGCACGAGTTGACCTGAAGGGTTGTAATACTGTCCTTGCGGACCGTATAATGGCCCTTGTTGGCCCGCAGGGTAACCTTGCGGGTCATAAGGATAGCCAGGCTGGCCCGACGGTTGGCCTTGAAAAGGTTGTCCTTGCGGGTTATAAGGCTGCCCAGCCTGGTTATATGGTAAACCCTGACCATGAATTTGAGCCTCAGGAGCGGGTAAACATAGAGGATTCTTGTGCTCATCGTACTGATATGGAAAAACATACACGGGTGTACCATCCTGTGCATAATGCGAAAAATATGAGCGGTTGGGATCTTGAGAGGATTGTCTGACCTCAGGGTTCGATTGTTGTAGGGACAATCGATACTCTTCAGGAGAGATGTTCTCCGGCATAGCAGAAGCTATATAGACATCTTCGGGAAGCGATGTGGTCCTTACGGATTGAGTAGTAACATCAGGTGTAGATGCAGCCACACAAACTGTGGGCCTGACAGGTACAGAAGTGACCTGAGGGGATGACGTGATGGGTGTCTGAGGAGACATCCCCAACGAAGGAACAAATGGCCTCGTAGAAGGAGCTGATACCCCCATAGAGGCAGCGACGACAATAATCTGACCTAAGGATCTATACCCTGCTGGTAGTGAGGGACTAGGCGAAGACATAACTAATGATTCGGGGTTGTCTTCAGGGAATAAATTCCGGGTTACTTCTGGGAATAGCTGGTAATGTTCACCAGACGTGGGGATTTCCTCACTAGCATAATGACTGGATTCACTCATATTTGAACCTGCTGCTAGATCCCGTAACAGACGACGAGGGCTAGGAGGAATAACAGCATATAAAAAAGGTGAACCCGATGTAAGAGGAGGGAAATGTTCCCCTACTACAAATCCAGACCAAGGGTCAGATAAGGGCCAATTGAACTCAACTAGTCCTCCAAAGGGAAGCTCAGACAGAACAGGTCCCCCGTTGGGAAACTCGGAAACAATGGGCTACTGAGTTTCAACATAGGATTGAGAAACCTTTGATGAATCGTCCATATATGGACTACCAGTAGACGAAATTTAGGGTTCTGCCAATGTGGTAGTAATGACAAGAGAAAAAGATCAAACACACACATGGGCTGAAAAAGAACCAAGGCACGCAATCAAACGGCCAACAAGCAAAATCTAATAGGGAGTGTGATCGCGGGTGATTTATTTTACGACATTGAAACTTAGAAACTTCACCGTTTCATGTTTTAAGAGTCGAGAAACAGATGAAAGATGAATCTATCTCTTTTAGTTTTGAAGCAAGCGTGAAAGGACAAGCGCTTGGTGATCTTTTCAAATTTAAAGAGTCAGATAAGATCAAAATGACTGCTGAGGAATACTAGGCAAAGGGTGTACCAAATAACCGTGAACTGCAATATACACCTTGGTTTCAAAATGAAAGAGAAATCAACCAAGGACTTAACGTACGTGTAGGAAATCTCCCCGAATGCTGTGTCCGGTGTATCACGGGTATAGGGCGGCAGACTCATCTTCATATGGATAAAGGATAGAAACCTAGTGGGGTCTCCCTTTATATACACGACGGTACGAGGAGCACAAGTCCATACTAGTGCTGTCTAAAGCCGAGAGGCGAACGACATCTACTAGGTTTAAAGACGTCGGAACACGTCTCTAGCCTAGACCTCTAAATATTTCGTTAATGTTTCAATGCTACCTTAGTGTAAATTGAATAAATTTTAATGTTTATCTTCAATTATGTTTCAGTTTTCAGGCCCTAGCGAATGTAATGTCTCAAAATCTCCTAAATGCACACTACATGCCACAGTATATCATTTCGTTCAATGAAAGCTAATTACGAGAGAGTTAAGAGCTTTTCACACAATAAAAAAATGACCAGAGGAAAACCAATGATATCTCTAATGCAGCTAATGGAAACTAAAAGCTTTTCTTTCAAAGTTACTAATCACTAATAACACCGAAAAGATTCAATTCACACTAACTAATCCAAAGCAGAAGAGATTTTTTGTATTTTCAATGTTTAAGAGCAAAAATGCACTAAACAAAAATGAAAACTAATGAGACAAGAAACTTGAGAAGTGATAGAAAAAGAGAAGAAACAATCAAATTTCACTCAATGCAAGCACACAACCAAATCTCAAATCGAAAAAAAGTCCCTCAAATCAAAAGACACCCAAAGACTCAAATGAACCATGTAATCTAGGCCCAATGTGAGACAAAGCAGAATTCAAGTGAAGAAGGAACCTATCACTCAAACAACGCAATAAAATGATAGACAACCACCAGACGAATGTAGAGAAGAAAACACAAAGTTGACTGCACAGACAGAAACCACAAACTCCCAAGGGAGGCTCGATGCACAATAGCACCTAGATGCCCTAGGGCTAAAATGTAAAATCGATAGAAATGGGCAAACAACCAAAGGATGAAGGTCGTAGACAGTCAAGCAAGGCTCCAGAACACTCAAGCAGTCATAAAAATAAGACCAAACACCGAGATCAATCTCAGAAGGCTCAAAACACAGTAAACCCTAATACCTTACAGGATTGGCACGAATGTAAGGCTGAAACTAGCGCCAGAATGGAATTGGCACGAGTAATACACTGACAACATGCGCCAGTGGGTGCGACTGTCACACTGAAAAGCACGCCAGCCGAGTTTACTAAGGAAAAATGAAAAAAGAGCAATCCAAGAAGCAGACCAGTGATGGTAAAGCTAAATAAAAAGCCAAACACACAACAAGAGCCCACCAAAAGAGCTGATCAAACGAGAAAATTCAAGGATAGACCAAAAAGACAAGACAATACTCCAAGTGTTTAGTTCATAAACTAGACCAGAGATTGACTAAAGTAGCATTCATCTACTTTCACTAATGCAAAGCAAGAGCGTTTCGAAGGCTATCTGGCTAGCTTCAGGCTCCGTCTATAGTTTATAAAGCAAAAAACAAGCTAAACGATCCCCAGTGGAGTCGCCAATTTTTTGTGGAGGTAAATCCCCTCTGCAGACAGAGGCGATCCCTACTAGCCCAGAACGAGTCTAGAAACAATCGTAACACGCTATGGTGCAGGTCCCTAATTGCAATAAACCAACTTGTGAAGAAGGCTTACCTCGAATCCAACGCTATTGTTTGTAGAGAAGGTAGCACTCCCGTTCCTTTGCTCCGGCAGATCACAATCCTCACGCTCATCACGATCAAACACCTGCACACGCAATAAACACAACAAACACAAGCGTAAAATCCGATATATACAATTATGCGTCAGTCAGAGAGGACACAACTCATGATCATAATGAAAAAAACAAGTGGAACCATAACCAATAGTCGCTTATCATTAATTCATACATAGGAAAATACAACCTGGCTCTGACGCTGAATTCTCCTTCGACGGGTCGCCAGCGGAATATGTCTCGGTAAAGCTTGTCAAGGATGGGGACAAGCCTCTCTCTTCGATCATCAATCTCCTTGCTATTGATTTGACACTATGAGGACTAATGCAACATTATTTAGGCTATGAAGACTCTTGGAGATTAGCTTGCAAAGGAAAATGGCAAGCTTATATAGATGGAGGAAGGGGAGTTGGGATCCCTACAATCATGGGATTGGCCCTATCCTCAAGGAAGCTTCCATGAGAGGTGGAAAACTACTTCCTCTACATGGAAATTCGAAGCCAACCTCCCAACTCAAATTAGATACCAGTTTAGGAATTGGTTGGGGTCAATCTTCCACCATTTATTTTTAAAAAACACCCTTTATTAAGCCTGGTGCAGGTGCGGCTCTGAGACAGAGCGCCAATTGGTGCGCCCTCTTTGGAGGATTGCCCCCTTGGCGCGAGGGCTGAACTGTGTACCAGCGCCAATGCAGAAAAGGCTATTTTTAGGGTTTTTCACAAGGAGTTGTCTTCAGGGCAATGAAAGTACATGTCTAGGGGAATGCCATGAAAGTGTTTTCAAGTTATGTCACTGCTCACAGGTCACGAAAAGAGCCCTCCAATGTGCGGGACGAGGAATTGCAGGGATGGTGAAAAATTGATGTGTAACAATTGTATAGAAGTGTCTTAGCACGTTTACTTAATAACAGAAGCCTTCAAGGCCATCACGTTATTCATGCACTAATTATGAATGTTTGTAAGACTATTAGGTGGATGTTTGTATTTCATGTTTTCTTTCACATGTGCTAAGGTAGTTTAACTATTTCGGTTGTTTAAGTACTATCTTATTGAGAATGTGATGTAATGGTTGTTATTGTTGTTGCATCCTTTTAGACTATTCAATTGGATATTAGATAAACCTTTCTCATTCATTGGTTGTAATGACCATCACATCCCTTGTAGACTATTTTTCAGTTGTTAGATAGATATTTTTGTTTGTGTGAGTCTCTTCTTGGGTTGTACTACTACCTCTTTATTAGATATCCACCTGTTCCTCTCCCTCATAGTAGAAGTACTTTGAAAAAAATAAAACCAAACACTCACTAAGAACACCCCCCTTGATTTTCGATGACGCATTTTCACTCCTCTCTCTTGCTGAAAGTTAGAGCCAAGGCATATCTTTAAGAATATATCGCAACCAAGACAATATTCTGGATGGGAAAACTACTTGAAATTGTGTGAGATCTAATTGGGACTTCAAATCGGGGATACCCCTTGGTTGAAAAATTTCCAACATCCTCAAAAATGGTGCTAGAAGGAGGGCCAAATGACAAGTTGAGCAGTTGAATCTAGTATGAACATTATACGAAATGGCTCATCTCAAATATTGCTCCCAAGGGGTGTTTCATTATTTTCTATTGGATCATTTCAATCACGATGAGATTCTCTATCACTTGTCTCGATTAAAGTTTAGTGGTAAAACGGAACATACATAGCGAGCATGTTTCTCATTCTCTTAAATGTTGTTAATCTTACGAAATCGATGATGAAGAATTTTCTTATGTTCTTTTCTTCCTCACCCTTGCAGGTTGTAATTAATCGATGTTCCACCACCTTTCACCTAGTTCCATTCATTACTTTCGTCATTTCCTCAGGGGCTTCAACAAGCCTTTGATAAGAGAAGGTCACCATACGGAAATGTTTGTTGAAGAATCGATCTCTTAATAATGAATAATAATGAATTAGTTGAGGATTTTTTCGATCGATTCCTTCACCTTTTTTATGAAATTCCTGAACAAGATATGAATTGGTATTTATTGAAACAAGAGTTTGAGCGCTTGGTTCTTATCTCTTTACACGGTGAACTTGAACCCCCTCATTTTCCTACTCCCCCGTCTATTGTGAATCATGAGACACCTCTAATTTCAGAGGAGGAACCTATTATTCCTTTTGTTCATTTTCCTCCTCCTTTTCCAGTTCCGATAAGGGTGCCTCCTTACAATAATAATAATGTTGGGAGATATGCTAATCAAATTCCTAATCCATATTCTCATTCTTCTTCCATTTTTCATGACTCTGATTCAATGGAGTAAATTCCATAATGGCTCATGAAGCCCACGGTGAATACTAACTCCTCCATTCCAAAAGATGATGTTACGGTTCATAACTCCAGCCTCGAATCTGATATGTATTTCTATCATCCTCTATCATCTACATGCCATGACTCTTTGTACCATGATCAACTTGAGCAATCTATTCCACCAGCTAGTTTTTCACACTCTTTATTTTCGTGTTGTTGGTTCAAATTGCGATCAGATACAAGGTAGTCACATTACACAAGTGGAGGAGAAGTAAGGTGAAGAGGCTTTCAATCTTTATTCTATTTTAAAAAATCCTCTATGTGAAGATGATGTGCCTCCATTCATGGATGATTTTCAATCTACTAATCTTGGTAGTGAATCGAATGTAGTTAATTCTTTTGATCAATCTATATCCTTGGGAAACAATCATTTTGATGAAGATGATTTTGTTGATGTATGCGGTGATAATTCCTAAGTGCATCATGTTAGTGTCGGTATCTTCATCCCTCCGTCAATGATCAATATTCTCTTGTTGCATTGCATATTAGGTGTCTCACTCAGTCAGCTGCATTCCATTAGGAGCATGGATCATCTGACGGTAGTGGCTTGTTGCTCATGTCCCTCATGTCCTTCACCTGCTGGGCTATTTCTGTCCATTAAGATCATTTGCAGTCACAAAGAGTCATTTTTAGTTCACAAAGAGTCATTTTTAGGGTTTTAGTGTCATTAGGTCTAGGGTTTCATTAATAAGGTTTTCTAAATCCCCCATAATGGTCAGCAGGCACATGAGGAGTTTGAAATAAGGATTCAGTACTAAAAATTTCATCATCATATGCTTAATAATGTATTTTTCTTCAAAACTCTGTTTTGAAGAAAAATAGGGTATTTCATCTTTTTATGTATAAATGTAATGTAATTTCAAGTTTTCTCAGTTGTAATAATATGTTCACTAGCAACCCTAGTCACCTTTGTCAAGCTCCAGCCAATCCATTCCCTGCAGGTCAAACAAAAAGCACATCATTCAGTCCAAAAGCCAAAATAAAGCAAAACAGAGTTTTAGAAAGTGTCAAAATCTGAAACATTACAAAGTGGGTTTTTTTTTAAATGAAGAATTAAAGATCCTTGGTATATAAATCATTTTCATGTTTCAAAAGCTCATTTGTATTCCAAGAGACAGAGTGAGCCAAGGATAAACCGGGAAGAGTGAAGGAAGCAGTTTGAAGGCAGATTTGTGCAAGTTTCACTGCGCAACGCATTGGCTGGGCGACGCGATGCATTGGACGGGCGCGACACATTGGGTCGGCCCCCACTGTGTTGAAATTACTCCTGCGCGGCGCATATGAGTTATGCAGCGTGTTGGGTTTGTTGCACGACGCATAGGGTCGCAAAGCAATTTCATTGCCATTCCTCTCAAAACTTCAAATCTGCTCGATCACTTCCGGTTCGAGTAAGTCAATAAACGTTGTCACTGCCAATGAACATGTGTCTTGTGATATCTATGAGGATTTAAACAAAAATTCAAACCCTATTATCTTGTTCAAAGAATGCTTCTTTAGGGTTTATAATTTGGTTTTGTGCCTATCACTCCCACTTCCCCACCCTGTTATTCCCTCCTCACTGATTATCTTGTTACATTAGCCCATTTCCCTATTCCCTTATATCCCTAAATCACTCATTCCCTATTCCATATTCCCATTATCCCATTCTAATCACAAATTTCCAAAACCCAAATGTTATCCCAAAAAACCTAGTGACTGCCCTTAAACTCTTCAATTGACAAATTTCAATTGGCAATATCCCATCATTCCCCCTACCCTCTCCCTCCATAGTCCCTCGCATATTATCACACATTTGGAAAAAAAAACCAAAGACACCAAAATCCTCATATTCATCTAAGGCAACATAGACTTTGGCAAACATGGAGACAAATTCTTCTTATGACCGAGACAGTGACTCCACAACTGAATTGCATGCACCTAGGAGACCTCATAAGAGTGGCAGACATGTGAGGGAGGAGCTTACTTCATTGGCTGAGCTGCAGGCCTGTCCTATTGCTATTTCATGTTTTCAACAGTAGTCTTGTTATCAATTTTGTGAAATGGTTGCTAGAGTTCACCACCATCATGAGCTGGCCCGATTGTTTGTGTTACATTTACATAATGGCCAAGTCACTCTTTCAGGTGTGACATTCACTTTAACACCTGAAACTATCTCTCAAGCAACCAGAATTCCAAATGTTGGAGAACAATGGAACAAAAGGCAACATGTTGACAGGGAACACTATGAGCCATATATCAAGCCTGGTTTTTTTAGACAACTCAGCAGATTTTTTCCCTTTCGGTTTCTAAAAGATTCATATGCTGCTTTGATGAAACTCATTATCAAATATTTCAGTTTTGAGGGCCGATTTTCACGTCTCTATGCCTATCATATCAGGTTGCTGATGCATTTTACCAGGGTGAGAATGATGAACCTCCCTTACTTCATATGTCGGAATATTGAGAAGATGACCACCCTCATGCAAAGGAAAACTCCTGAGCAGCAGTATAGCAGTATCTATCACTTTGCACTCATCAAAATTGTGGTTATGCATCAGCTCGACTTGCAGGATATTTTATGGGAGGATTTCATTTCTAATGATTTCTTCACAACTTCTCAGGTACCTTCAGAATCTTTTCATGAGGCAGGTGAACCTTCATATCAACATGGAGGTCATGAGACACAGACTGCTAGTGTGCCGGTGTTTGTCACCTATCAAAGGGGCACTAGAGGGTTGTTTGCAGCAGCCAGGCGAGTATTATCTCCACCCAGGGTGGAAGGGGTCTCGCTTCCTTCATCAACAGTACAGGTACAGGACAAGGGTAAGAGGCCAATACATGATGAGGGGCCTTCAGGAGGCCAGGATATAGATTTCATACTCATTGATGATGATTTGGGCTCACCAAGCTCAAAGCTGAGAGAGATTTTTCAGGAGCAGAAGGTGGAAAAAAACACTTTTTCTGTCAAGTTGCAAAGAGCCTAATGGATAGTCAACTACCTTGAGTAGAGAAACAAATAGCTAGAACATCAACAAACTATCATGGAGTTGCAAAATATACGTGAGAACCGGCAAGCTGCCAAAAGGAGCCAAACCAAGATGACATACATTGAGCAAGAGATTGAGGATTATCATGAAACTTGGCTTGAAAGGGTAAATATTCATTTGGAAAAGCTATTGGAGAAGGCCAACAAGGAAAAGAACATGTTGAGGCACATGGCTAATCATTATTGGGCAAGAAATCATGTTTGCAAGGCACGAATCAAGATCCTGAAGGCTAAGTTGAAGAGGGCCTTAAAGCATTGGAAAAGGCAATATAGACTTCAGATTTTGGCCGAGGCTTCCTTGGCCTAGCATAGTACGTGATGGAGGAAATTCAGCCCAAATTTCAAGAAATTTGGGACACATTTTTCAAATTTTGTTTTTTTTTCCTAAACACAGATTTTTCAGCTCTACGCGTCGCGCCACTTGGCGCGCGCTTTTGATGAGAGGCTCCTCTTGGGTAAAACTTTATATTTTTGGATTTTTAATAAAAATTTATGCATGCATACCTATGGACAAGATATTTTTATAGGTTTTAGGCTTCCAGAAGGGTCAAAAACACCCTAAAAATGACCTTTCTGCCCCTTTTTGGACACACAAGAAGCAGTGTTGGGAGAACTCATTTTTGGAGGGGTAAGTGGGGCACCATCCATGAAACCCACAAACGGAGTAGTAGACATCTGTACAATCAGGAAGACCCGATCAGTAGAAAGATGCTCACATCGCACACCACACCACACATGCACACAAATGAATATACACACCTATGTACACACACCACACCAAAAGAAAACTTCAAGCGTAGTATTTTTTAATGTATAACCCATTTCGAGGTTGTGCCAACGGAACTCCTTCATAATCAATGAGCTCATAAGCCCCATTTTTCAATATTCGTTTTACTATGTAGGGCCCATTCCACATAGGTTGGAACTTTCCTGCTCCAAGTTTGTCGTGCGCTTGGTCGTATAGGAGGACAAGATCCCCTTCGACAAAGGAACGTGGAGAGACTAATTGATCAAATTGAGCTTTGACCCGCTTCTTTTGTGCCTCAATGACTAAAGCAACCAAGCGGCGAGTTTCATCCAGCCGTTCCAAATATAAGAGACGCTCTTCTTCAGGAGAAGTGTCGGGCAAGAGTTCCACAACCAACTTTAAGGAAGGAATTTCGCACTCAACCAGAAGAGTTGCTTCCAGACCATACACCAATTGGAATGGTGTGAATCCGGTCGCACTCTTTGCTGACGTCCGGTAGGCCCATAGAGCTGAGAACAATTGGAGGTGCCAATTGGACTTATGAATACCAACTATTCATTGAAGCATTGTGACCAAAACTTTGTTCACAGCCTCAACGTGGCCATTTTCCTGGGGGTAATATGGCGTTGAGCTATCGTGTCGTAAGCCCAATATTGATGTCACCACCCATCATGTAACATCGCCGAAAGTGAGTGCTATGAAACTAATGCCGAATCCGACGCTGCTGCATCTTTGGTCAACTCGAGCGAACGTTGATGTTTGAAGATACACAATAATATCGCTGCATCTGTGGATCACGAGTACCGGAGTATGAAGAGTGTTTCGTCCGGGATATGATCCTCGGAATGAGATGGGGTGGAGTCTGTCGGGAGGGAGCAAATGAGATCCGTAAAAACCAATGATTTGGTCGACTTAGCAGTGGTGAACTCTAAGTCGAACTCCTGAAGGATAACGATCCATTTGGAGTATTTGCCCCCCAGTAATTGTCGAGATAGAATATATGTCATGGGGTTGCAATCCGAAACCACGGTTGTTGTACGTAGCAGGATGTAGTGGCGAAAACGCTGCACAGCTTACATTGCGGCTAATGCCAGCTTCTCGACATGAGCGTAACGTGTCTCTGTGTCAAGAAGGTTCCGTGATAGATAATAGACAACATGTTCATTGCCATCATCGTCATCCTGGACCAGGACCATAGCTATGGTGCTAAACGCGGCGGCCAAATATAAAGTGAAATCATGGTGATAGTTTGGAGGATGAAGCAAAGGAGCATTAACAAGTAACGTCTTAAGCTTCTCAAAGGATCGTTGAGCAATCTCGTCCCAACGGAAGGGAACGTTCTGCTTTAAAAGACGCGTGAAACCTTTGGCAACTTCCGCGTAGTTCGGGATGAAGCGTCGAAGGAAATTAGCTTTTCCCTACAGACTCTGCAATTGATATAACGAGGAGGGTGATGGGAGATTGACAATAGCCTCGACTTTTAGAGGGTCGAGGCGAATTTCGTCCTTGGAGACTATGAACCCCAAGAGACGGCCAGAATCCACGCAAAAGACGCATTTATGAGGGTTAAGGCGGATATTATAGCGTCGACAGCGAAGGAAAATCTGGCGGAGGTGTTCTGGGTGGTCCTCCCGCCGAGCTGAGTGAGCTGGCAGATCGTCCAGATAAGGCTGAACGATATGGCGTATGTCGTGGAATGCATAAGACATAGCACGCTGGAAAGTAGCTCCAGCGTTCTTCAAGCCGAACGGGAGCTTTTTATAAGCAAAGGTACCCCACGAACAGATGAATGCAAACAGGTTGATCGAGGTAGACCTTCGTAGAACACCTTTAGAAGGTGGCCTCACAACAGGTTCAGTAGTAGGCTTCTCAATCTCCAAGGAACAGGAGACAGGAGGAGGAGGTGGGCCATCCACAATCTCCTTCCCAGCTGGCTGACGCGATCCAACATAATCCTTCGAACGTGTAACAATGGAGACAGGTGCAGCACCATTCATCATAAAGACCTGGGACCCAAATGGTGCAGATGGTGAAGGTTGCTCAACCATCTGGGTCTGCTGAGACAGGAACGACTCTTTAAGAACTGCCGGAGTCCCTTTGGAACCTTTGAGAAGTTGACTAATTTCAGATCGTCGTGGAAAATCCTTGGTATAATTATCTCCTTCACAAATAAGGCAGGGGTACTTCGGTTTACGTTGAGAATCGTCCTCAGTATGAGGTTTGGAAGAGTCTGGCTTTGGGGCATCAGGTTTGGATTTTCCTTTGCCCTTATTTTTTCCTTTGGAGGCTTTTTCCGTAGGATTAGCCTGAACGGCGTTGACCTCCGCAGTTTGGCCAGAATCTAGGGGGGAGGGAAGAGCATAATTATTGGAAGAATTAGACTTCTGCTTCCCATTCGAAGATTTTCGAGAATTTTGAGACACGGAACCAATAACACCATCCACCGCTGGGGTAGGTGGAGCTTTAGATGTTCCTAGGCATGGAGCATCAGTCAAAATATCATAAAGCGTGCCGGATTGAGAGTATACCAGATCAAGATACTGGGCACGCGCTATGGCTTGTTCTTCGGTCACACATGCCCCCATAGCAATATCTTGCACGATTTTGTTAACGAAGGATGTGGTGAACCAATGAGTTAGTAGTTGATCAGGTATATCAAACTTAATCAGCCTACGACGACGTCGCCACTCATGAATATGATCGGATATGTGAGTGGCTTTATCCTGTTTCAACGAAGTCAGGAGATGCGTCCCGGCTTCATAGAGAACTGGTAACTGAAAGTGGGTCAGAAAATCCATTGCTAAAGTATTGAAATCCTGAAAGATGCCATAGGGTAGTTCAATATACCACTTAGCGGTAGCACTGGTAAGAGTGCGCTGGAAGAGACGTAGACGAATTGAATCATCGACCCAAGAATTAGACGAACACCACAAATGGTAGGTCATTACATGAGCTTGGGGGTCTTCACCAGCTTTACCTTCAAACTTTGGGCAGTCACCGGGTACCTTGGTCGAAACTGGAGGCCAATAAGGATTATGAAGAATTAGATCATTGGTTAATTTAGAAACGTCCGGTAATTCCAAGGTAGCCAAGAACAACAATTGCGGATTGAATGGCATGCCAGGCCCTCGATAAGGACCGGTACCTGTACTCCACACTGGTTGAGAATATCCTTGCCCCCATGGGTTCTGTCCGGCAGGATTCTGACCATAGGGGGTATAGGGTGTATAAGTAGTCTGATTCGGTTGTTGGTAACCAGTGTACGGGGCTTGATAACCAGAGTATGGAGCCTGATTGTATGTCGGCCCCGTTTGGGCAGCCTGTGGATTTGGCTGCTGAGTATAGATGTAGCCAGGTTGTTGAATGTAATAATGGGAACCTTGGGGCGGATTATAAGTCGGTCGAGATTGACCGTGAGGGTAGTAACCGCCTTGAGGTTGAGCGGGTTGCTGATAGGTGGGACCCTGCTGAGGGCGATAATTAGGATGCACCGGTTGATTCGGTTGTGGCATCGAGTAAATCGGTTGTTGAGCAGGGTTGACAGGATGTGTAGGTTGGCCTGGTTGGACAGGCTGAACGGGCTGGCTTGGTTGAGCAGGCTGCCCTGGGTGAACAGGCTGACTTGGTTGAACAGGTGGCCTTGGTTGAACAGGTTGTGCCGGTTGTGCAAGTTGACCTGGCTGTTGCGGAGCACCAGGTTGTGCCGGATGGGCCGGTTGGCTTAGTGGTGGAAGGGAGCCAGGTGGTGGCTGGTAACCGGTTTGACCTGCAGTAGGACCATAAGATGGTCCTAGCTGATGTGCAACATTTCAAGCGACAGGATATTGAGGTTGCATGGGTTGGGAAGGTTGGACTTGCCCCCCAGGACCGTATACCAGCCCGGGTTGGTACCCCGGTGGACCTGTGAGTCCTTGAGGTTGCCCCGGTTGGATTCCAGGAAGAGGTTGCAAGAGTTGAATTGAAGGGTTGTAATACTGTCCTTGCGGACCATATGATGGCCCTTGCTGGCCCGCAAGGTAACCTTGCGGGTCATAAGGATAGCCAGGCTGGCCCGGAGGTTGGCCTTGAAAAGGTTGTCCTTGCTGGTTATAAGACTGCCCAGCTTGGTTATATGGTAAACCTTGAGCATGAAGCTGAGCCTCAGGAGCGGGTAAAAGTAAAGGGTTCCCGTACTCATCGTACTGATATGGAAAAACGTACACGGGTGTACCATCCTGTGCATAATGCGGAAAAGACGAGCGGTTGGGATCTTGAGAGGATTGTCCGACCTCGGGGTTCGATTGCTGTAGGGACAATCGATACTCCTCAGGAGAAATGTTCTCCGGCATAGCAGAAGCTATATAGACGTCTTCGGGAAGCGATGTGGTCCTTACGGACTGAGTGGTAACAACAGGTGTAGATGTAGCCATACAAACAGTGGGCCTTACGGGCACATAAGTGACCTGAGGGGATGACGTGACAGGTGTCCGTGGAGACATCCCCAGTGAAGGAACAATCGGCCTCGTAGAAGGAGCTGATACCCCCATAGAGGCAGCGGCGTCAATAATCTGACCTAAGGATCTATACCCTGCTGGTAGTGAGGGACCGGGCGAAGACATAACAGATGATTCGGCGTTGTCTTCTGGGAATAACTTCCGGGTTACTTCTGGGAATAACTGGTAATCTTCACCAGACGTGGGGATTTCCTCGCTAGCAGAATGACTGGATTCACTCATATTTGAACCTGCCGCTAGATCTCGTAACAGACGGCGAGGGCTAGGAGGAATAACAGCAGCTAAAAAAGGCGAACCCGATGTAAGAGGAGGGAAATGTTCCCCTACTCCAAATCCAGACCAAGGGTCGGGAAAGGGCCAATTGAACTCAACTAGTCCTCCAAAGGGAAGCTCAGACAGAACCGGTCCCCCGTCGGGAAACTCGGAAACGATGGGTTGCTGAGGTTCAGCAGAGGATTGAGAAACCTCTGATGAATCGTCCGTATATGGACTACCAGTAGACGAAACTGAGGGTTCCGCCATTGTGGTAGTAATGACAAGAGAGAAAGATCAAACACACACACGGGCTGAAAAAGAACCAAGGCACACCATCAAACAGCCAACAAGCAAAATCTAACAGGGAGTGTGATCGCGGGTGATTTATTTTACGACATTGAAACTTAGAAACTTCACCGTTTCATGTTTTAAGAGTCGAGAAACGGATGAAAGATGACTCTATCTCTTTCAGTTTTGAAGCAAGCGTGAAAGGACAAGTGCTTGGTGATCTTTTCAAATTTAAGGAGTCAGATAAGATCAAAATGACTGCTCAGGAATGCTAGGCAAAGGGTGTACCAAATAACCGTGAACTGCAATATACACCTTGGTTTCAAAATGAAAGAGAAATCAACCAAGGACTTAACGTACGTGTAGGAAATCTCCCCGAATGCTGTGTCCGGTGTATCACGGGTATAGGGCGGCAGACTCATCTTCATATGGATAAAGGATAGAAACCTAGTGGGGTCTCCCTTTATATACACGACGGTACGAGGAGCACAAGTCCATACTAGTGCTGTCTAAAGCCGAGAGGCGAACGACATCTACTAGGTTTAAAGACGTCGGAACACGTCTCTAGCCTAGACCTCTAAATATTTCGTTAATGTTTCAATGCTACCTTAGTGTAAATTGAATAAATTTTAATGTTTATCTTCAATTATGTTTCAGTTTTCAGGCCCTAGCGAATGTAATGTCTCAAAATCTCCTAAATGCACACTACATGCCACAGTATATCATTTCGTTCAATGAAAGCTAATTACGAGAGAGTTAAGAGCTTTTCACACAATAAAAAAATGACCAGAGGAAAACCAATGATATCTCTAATGCAGCTAATGGAAACTAAAAGCTTTTCTTTCAAAGTTACTAATCACTAATAACACCGAAAAGATTCAATTCACACTAACTAATCCAAAGCAGAAGAGATTTTTTGTATTTTCAATGTTTAAGAGCAAAAATGCACTAAACAAAAATGAAAACTAATGAGACAAGAAACTTGAGAAGTGATAGAAAAAGAGAAGAAACAATCAAATTTCACTCAATGCAAGCACACAACCAAATCTCAAATCGAAAAAAAGTCCCTCAAATCAAAAGACACCCAAAGACTCAAATGAACCATGTAATCTAGGCCCAATGTGAGACAAAGCAGAATTCAAGTGAAGAAGGAACCTATCACTCAAACAACGCAATAAAATGATAGACAACCACCAGACGAATGTAGAGAAGAAAACACAAAGTTGACTGCACAGACAGAAACCACAAACTCCCAAGGGAGGCTCGATGCACAATAGCACCTAGATGCCCTAGGGCTAAAATGTAAAATCGATAGAAATGGGCAAACAACCAAAGGATGAAGGTCGTAGACAGTCAAGCAAGGCTCCAGAACACTCAAGCAGTCATAAAAATAAGACCAAACACCGAGATCAATCTCAGAAGGCTCAAAACACAGTAAACCCTAATACCTTACAGGATTGGCACGAATGTAAGGCTGAAACTAGCGCCAGAATGGAATTGGCACGAGTAATACACTGACAACATGCGCCAGTGGGTGCGACTGTCACACTGAAAAGCACGCCAGCCGAGTTTACTAAGGAAAAATGAAAAAAGAGCAATCCAAGAAGCAGACCAGTGATGGTAAAGCTAAATAAAAAGCCAAACACACAACAAGAGCCCACCAAAAGAGCTGATCAAACGAGAAAATTCAAGGATAGACCAAAAAGACAAGACAATACTCCAAGTGTTTAGTTCATAAACTAGACCAGAGATTGACTAAAGTAGCATTCATCTACTTTCACTAATGCAAAGCAAGAGCGTTTCGAAGGCTATCTGGCTAGCTTCAGGCTCCGTCTATAGTTTATAAAGCAAAAAACAAGCTAAACGATCCCCAGTGGAGTCGCCAATTTTTTGTGGAGGTAAATCCCCTCTGCAGACAGAGGCGATCCCTACTAGCTCGTAACTGTCTAGCAAAATCGTAACAACCTATAGAAAAGGTGTCCAATTGCAATGGGGCAACTACAATAGCTGGATTGTCTTCCTAATCCAATGCCGTTGTTTGTAGAGAAGGTAGTCTGGCCTTTTTTCTACAGATCACAACTCTCGTTGTGTCACGACGAACACCTCGCACACGCAAGAAACACAAATAAACACATGCGTAAAAACTGATATATACAATTATGCGTCATCAGAGAGGACACAACTCATGATCATAATGAAAACAAGTGAACCATAACCAATAGTCGCTTATCATTAATTCATACATAGGAAAATACAACCTCGCTTCCGACGTTGAATTCTTCACGGGTCGCCAATGAATAATTCTCAAAGCTTGTCAGGAATGGGGACAAGCCTCTCTCTTCGATCATCAATCTCCTTGCTATTGATTTGACACTATGAGGACAATTGAAACATTCTTTTAGCTATGAAGGCTCTTGGAGATTAGCTTGCAAAGGAAAATGGCAAGCTTATATAGATGGAGGAAGGGGAGTTGGGATCCCTACAATCATGGGATTGGCCCTATCCTCAAGGAAGCTTCCATGAGAGGTGGAAAACTACTCCCTCTACATGGAAATTCGAAGCCAACCTCCCAACTCAAATTAGAGACCAGTTTAGGAATTGGTTGGGGTCAATCTTCCGCCATTTATTTTTTAAAAACACCCTTTATTAAGCCTGGCACGGGTGCGGCTCTGAGACAAAGCACCAATTGGCGCGCCTTCTTTGGAGGATTTGCCCCCTTGGCGCGAGGGCTGAACTGTGTACCCGTGCCAATGCAAAAAAGGCTACTTTTAGGGTTTTTCACAAGGAGTTGTCTTCAGGGCAATGAAAGTACATGTCTAGGGGAATGCCATGAAAGTGTTTTCAAGTTATGTCACTGCTCACAGGTCACGGAAAGAGCCCTCCAATGTGCGGGACGGGGAATTGCAGGGATGGTGACAAATTGCTGTGTAACAATTGTATACAAGTGTCTTAGCACATTTTACTTTGGTGATCAAGCCTTCAAGGCCACTGCTGCTATTCCTGGACTAATTATGAATGTTTATAAGACTATTCTACGCATGTTTGTATTTGATGTTTGCTTTCATTTGTGCTAAAGTAGTTGAAATATTTTGGTAACTTTAGTACTTACATTATTGAGAATGTGTTGTAATGGTTGTTATTGTTGTCCCATCCTTGTGCAATATTCTGCAAGATACTAGATAAATATTTCTCATTCATTGGTTGTAATGACCGTCACATTTCTTATGGAATATTACGCTGCATGTTAGACAAATCCTTCATGTTTGTGTGAGTCTCTTCTTGGGTGGTACTATTACCTCTTTCTTAGAGGATCCCTTTTCCTCTCACAAAGAAGTAATTTTCAGAAAAAATAAAACCAAACACTCACTAGGAACACCCATCTTGATTTTCGAAGGTGTGTGTGCACTCCTCTCTTGCTGACAGCTAAAGCCAAGGCATATATATAAGAATACATGCAAAATGGGTCGATATTCCGGATGAGGCTCCTATTCCAAACGATGAGATCTAATTGGGACTTCACATTGGGGAGACTCTTTATTTTACGTATTTCCAGCACTGTCAAAAATGGTGCTAGAAGGAGGGCCAGATGACAAGCTGAGCCCATTGAATCTGGTTTGGACCTCTTATCTAAAATGGCTCATCCTCGAATCTTGCTCCCGGGGTGTTTCTCTAATTTTTCCCTTTATAAATTTTCAATCCCCGATGAGCCTCTCTATCACTTGTCTCTGTTAAAGTTTAATGGTGAGGTTGTAACATCCATAACCGAGCGCATTTATAATTTTCTTAAATTTTTTGAATCTTACGAAATCTATGATGACGAATTTTCTTGCGTACTTTTCTTCCTCACCCTTGAAGGTCATGTTAATCAATGTTTCCATGCCTTTCCACCTTCTTCCATTCATTCCCTTGGTCATTTCCTCGGGGAGCTTCATCAAGCCTTTGGTAAGTATAATCACCGAAATGTTTTTAAAAGAATCAATCTCTTAAGAATGAATCCTAATGAATTAGATGAGGCTTTTTTCAGATCGATTCCTTCACCTTTGCTATGAAATTCTGGAAGAAGATATGAATTGGGATTTCTTGAAATATGATTTTGAGTGCTTGGTTCTTATCTATTTACATGGTGAACCTAGACCCCATGATTTTCCTACTCCCCCAACTCTTATGAATCATCAGACACCTCTAATTTCAAAGGAGAAACCTACTATTCCTTTTGTTCCTTGACCTCTTCCTTTTCTAGTTCCAATGAGGTTGCCTCGTTGCGAAGGTAATAATGTTGGGAGATCTGCTAATCAAATTTCTAATACATCTTGTCATTCATCTTCCGCTTGTCATGATTTAGATTCAATGGAGGAAATTCCAAAATGGC
The DNA here is from genome assembly GCA_034641835.2 of Pinus albicaulis. Lineage (NCBI taxonomy): Eukaryota > Viridiplantae > Streptophyta > Pinopsida > Pinales > Pinaceae > Pinus > Pinus albicaulis. Next base: position 729,951,512 of record CM076578.1, on the reverse strand, counting down.
TCATGAAGCCCATGGTGAAGACTAACTCCTCTATTTCAAAAGATAATTTTATTGTTCATAACTCTAGTCCAGAATCTGATAAGTGTTTTTTTTATCCTTTATCATCTATAGGGCATGACTCTTTGTACCATGATCCACCTAAGTAATATGTTCCACAAAATAGTTTTTCATAATATCTTTATTTTCATGTTGCTAGTTCAAATTACAATTAGATACAAGGTTGTCAAATTACATAGGTAGAGCAGAAGGAAGGTGAAGAGGTTTTCAATATTTCTTCTATTTTTAAAAATATTCCATGTGAAGATGATGCCCTCCTAGTTTTGGATGATTTTGAATCTACTAATCTCAGTATTGAATCAAATGGAATCAATTCTTTTGATCAATCTATAGCCTTGGGAAACAAACATTCTGATGAAGATGATTTTGTTGATGTATGCAATGATGAATTCCTAAGTGCATCATGTTAGTGTCGGTATCTTCATCCCTCCGTCAGTGATCAAATTTCTCTTGTTGCATTGCATATTAGGTGTCTCACTCATTCAGCTGCATTCCATTAGGAGCATGGATCATCTGATGGTAGTGGCTTGTTGCTCATGTCCCTCATGTCCTTTACCTGCTAGACTATTTTTGTCCATTAAGATCATTTGCAGTCACAAAGAGTCAATTTTAGTTCGCAAAGAGTCAATTTTAGGGTTTTAGTGTCATTAGGTCTAGGGTTTCATTAATAAGGTTTTCTAAATCCACCATAATGGTCAGCAGGCACATGAGGAGTTTGAAATAAGGATTCAGTACTAAAAATTTCATCATCATATGCTTAATAATGTATTTTTCTTCAAAAATATGTTTTGAAGAAAAATAGAGTATTTCATCTTTATGTATAAATGTAATGTAATTTCAAGTTTTATCAGTTGTAATAATATTTTCACTGGCAACCCTGGTCACCTTTGTCAAGCTCCAGCCAATCCATTCCCTGCAGGACAAACATAAAGCACATCATTCAGTCAAAAAGCCAAAATAAAGAAAAACAGAGTTTTAGAAAGTGTCAAAATCTAAAACATTACAAAGTGGGTTTCTTTTGAAATGAAGAATTAAAGATCCTTGGTATATAAATCATTTTCATGTTTCAAAAGCTCATTTGTATGCCAAGAGGACAGAGTGAGCCAAGGATAAACCGTGAAGAGCGAAGGAAGCAGTTTGAAGGCATATTTGTGCAAGTTTCACTGCGCAACGCATTGGTTGGGCGACGCAACACATTGGACGGGTGCAACACATTGGGTCGGCCCTCACTGTGTTGAAATTACTCTTGCGCGGTGCATAGGAGTTACGCGGCACGTTGGGTTTGTTGTGCGACACGTAGGGCCGCAAAGCAATTTCACTGCCATTCCTCTCAAAACTTCAAATCTGCTCGGTCACTTCCGGTCCAAGTAAGTCAATAAACGTTGTCACTGCCAATGAACATGTGTCTTGTGATATCTATGAGGATTTAAACAAAAATTCAAACCCTATTATCTTGTTCAAAGAATGCTTCTTTAGGGTTTATAATTTGGTTTTGTGCCTATCACTCCCACTTCCCCGCCCTGTTATTCCATCCTCACTGATTATCTTGTTACATCAACCCATTTACCTATTCCCTTATATCCCTAAATCACTCATTCCCTATCCCAATTCCCATTATCCCACATCCTAATTACAAATTTCCCAAACCCAAATGCTATCCCAAAAAACCTAGTGACTGCCCCTAAACTCTTCAAATGACAAATTTCAATTGGCAATATCTCATCATTCCCCCTACCCTCTCCCTCCATAGTCCCTCACATATTATCACACATTTGGCAACAAAAACCAAAGACACCAAACTCCTCATATTCATCTAAGGCAATATAGACCTTGGCAAACATGGAGACAGATTCTTCTTATGATCAAGACAGTGACTCCACAACTGAATTGCATGCACCTAGGAGATCTCATAAGAGTGGCAGAAATGTGAGGGAGGAGCCTACTTCATTGGCTGAGCTACAGGCTTGTCCTTTTGTTATTTCATGTTTCCAACAGCAAGCATATTATCAATTTTGTGAGATGGTTGCTAGAGTTCACCACCATCATGAGCTGGCCCAATTGTTTGTGTTGCATTTACATAATGGCCAAGTCACTCTTGCAGGTGTGACATTCACTTTTACACCTGAAACTATCTCTCAAGCAACCGGAATTCCAAATGTTGGAAAGCAATGGAAAAAAAGACAACAGGTTGACAGGGAACACTATGAGCCATATATCAAACCTATTTTTTTGAGACAACTCAGTAGATTTTTTCCCTTTCGGTTTCTAAAGGATTCATATGCTCATTTGATGAAACTTATTATCAAGTATTTCAGTTGTGAGGGCCGGTTTTCACGTCTCTATGCCTATCATATCAGGTTGTTGATGCATTTTACCAAGGTGAGAATGATGAACCTCCCTTACTTCATATGCCGGAATATTGAGAATATGACCACTCTCGTGGAAAGGAAAACTCCTGAGCAGCAGTATAGCAGTATCTATCACTTTGCACTCATCAAAATTGTGGTTATGCATCAGCTCAGCTTACAGGATATTTCATGGGAGGATTTCATTTCTAATGATTTCTTCACAGCTTCTCAAGTACCTTCGGAGGCTTTTCATGAGGCAGGTGAACCTTCATATCAGCATGAAGGTCATGAGACACAGACCGCTAGTGTGCCGGTGTTTGTCACTTATCAGAGGGGCACTAGAGGTTTGTTTGCAGCAGCCAGGCGAGTATTATCTCCACCTGGGGTGGAAGGCGTCTCACTTCCTTCATCAGCAGTACAGGTACAGGACAAGGGTAAGAGGCCAATACATGATGAGGGGCCTTCAGGAGGCCAGGATACAGATTTCATACTCATTGATGATGATTTGGGCTCACCAAGTTCAAAGCTGAGAGAGATTGTTCAGGAGCAGAGGACGGAAATAAACACTTTGTCCGTCAAGTTGCAAAGAGCCCATTGGATAATCAACTACCTTGAGCAGAGAAACAAACAGTTAGAAGATCAGCAAACTATCATGGAGTTGCAAAATATACGTGAGAACCGGCAAGCTGCCCAAAGGAGCCAAACTGAGATGACATCCATTGAGCAAGAGATTGAGGTTGATCGCGAAACTTGGCCTGAAAGGGTAAATATTCATTTGGAAAATATGTTGAAGAAGGCAAACAAGGAAAAGAACATGTTGAGGCACATGGCGAATCATTATTGGGAAAGAAATCATGTTTGCAAGGCATGAATCAAGATCATGAAAGCTAAGTTGAAAAGGGCCTCAAAGCGTCGGAAAAGGCAAGATAGACTTCAAATTTTGGTCGATGCTTCCTTGGCCCAGCATAGTACATGATGGAGGACATTCAGCCCAAATTTCAAGAGATTTGGGACACATTTTTCAAATTGTTTTTTTTTTTTTGGCCTAAACACAGATTTTTCAGCTCTACGCGTCGCGCCACTTGGCGCGCGCTTTTGATGAGAGGCTCCTCTTGGGTAAAACTTTATATTTTTGGATTTTTAATAAAAATTTATGCATGCATACCTATGGACAAGATATTTTTATAGGTTTTAGGCTTCCAGAAGGGTCAAAAACACCCTAAAAATGACCTTTCTGCCCCTTTTTGGACACACAAGAAGCAGTGTTGGGAGAACTCATTTTTGGAGGGGTAAGTGGAAGCCAAATTCAGAAATTCCACTTGTGTTGGAAAGTAGATAGGAATACCTTTCCAACAAGCCCACTTGGAGAAAATTTTGACACCGGTAAGGCCTCCAAAATCAGGTGCAAACTAGCGCGATGCATAGAGAAATCAATCACAGCGCATTGGAGGATTTTGCTCATTTTTGACTCAGTAACTCTGTTTTTCGCCTAGTTTTTGACATTTTGAATTTCTTTCTTCCAAATGTTAAAATCATGATCTAATTTTATGTAATTTTATGTATATTGATTTAATTTTGTTAAAATTTTACTCATAGAGGTAGATTCATCCATCAAAAGGTGAATTGCAACTGAATGAATCAGTTTCCTATCTTCTAGAGGCAAGCTGTTCCACTGCCTATTTTCCAGTTCTTAGTTTAGATCTTGTTGAAACAACTCTTAAACTAGTGAGCTCAACCCCTAGAGGCTAGGGATGAGTTATGCTTGTCTATATCTTGTATTGTTTTAGTCATTTGCATGGTTGGACACTTGGGATTGCTTTGAGCATCATTGTGCATTTCATCTCTGCAGTTTGGCAAAGGAATAGACCAGGGTTTGCAGCATTCTTTGGGATTCATGTGGCTCTTTGTTTTGATGATGTGTTTTTCTCTGTTGATGTAAGTTTACTGGTGCTTTATGTGTATCATCTTCCCTCTTATTTCTTCCTAAGTTAAACAAACAAGGATAAAGTTGGAATTCATTAGATTTGTAGTGCTCTACCTAAAGTTTGTTTAATTTTCTATGTTTTCAACTGTTTGAAGAGGATTCTTGAAAGTGTCTTTCCCTCTTCAACTCCTCACCAGTCTGAGCTATCCATTTCATTCAAAATTGAAGTGTTAAAACAATTTCCTACCTTGCCCCATTCAGATCTCTGCAAAAACTAGGCCTCATTCCCCAGACCCAAAATCTGCCTTTCCCTTTGATCCAACAAACACCCTCAAAATCAAATCAAACTCTCTTACATATATACCTAGCCTAAAATCAGCCTTTATTCAAGTCATCTCAAGCCTCACTGATTATTTTTGCTAAGATTGACCAAGAGAGAGCCCTCTCCCGATTTGGTAGGGCAGCTACCAGGTTTAGCATGGTTTGATGTTACCCTAGACTCTGCCTTCCTTAGCCTGAGGTAGATTTAGGCCATAGCATAGTGGCGAACATACTGGGGATACTAGGGAAGAAAGATTGTTTGTTTGTTAGTGTTATTTGTTTTATAAACTACAGACGGAGCCTGAAGTTATGCCAGGTAGCCTTCGAAACTCTCTTGCTTTGCATTAGCGAAAGTAGATAAATGCTGCTTCAGTAAATCTCGAGTCTAGTCTTATAAACGTAACATATAACTTGTAAATTTCCCCAGTACATCAGACAAGTCTGGACTTTTGGGTGATGAGTCTAGAATTCGATAGGCTGAACAAGTTGGTTTTGTCCATTTGATTTTTTAGAATAATTCAACACACTGGCTTCCAGACGATATACCAGAGCAAATTCGGATCCTGATCCACCTCTTGTATATGAAAATCCAAATCTTATTTCGACAATCCTTCGTCGAGAAAGTCCTGTGATTCCTATGTTAAAATCTCATTCATGTCCCGCTGTTTTTTAGTATCTTGAAGATCTTGAGTTTGATGAACAATTTGAGTTGTCGTTGTTTGAGACTAAGTCTGAAAGTGCTATTGATTCTACTGTCCTAAATCCAGAGTTTGTCAAATATCTTGAAATTGAAAAAGATAATAGATCCATTCACAGTTACATATTGAATATTCAGAATTCCATTGTGGCAACAAACATTCCCAAATTCATAGAGTCTACATCTGAAACTCTTGGGTCATCCGCAATTACATCTAGTTCACAAATTCCTACTGAGCCTTCTTTCATTCCCACCATTCCCGTGCAGTAACCATAATCCTGATAAAATTCCCGATAGATTCTCACTCTCTCCCACACCTACATGTTAAACCCATACATCAACTACTCCGACTCCTCCTATATCCCCAAACCTAGTTGTAAACACCCTAGAGCAGGTCATTACCCATTTGCACCACTTGCATTGCTCAAAACTTTGGATGACATGCCCGGGTCGATTATCAAAGAAAAAATCTATCGCTGATGCAGCACTCTCAAAGTGTTAATGCCGATGAACATATGGATAGATGGTAGATTTATTTGACCTTCAGAGATTGATGTGGAAAATATGACAATGAGACTGCTTATACAAACCTTGGAGGCTTAAGTAAGAAAGTGGTTCAGAGCTTTTCCTAGCTTAGAAGTATTACTACATCATTTAATTCTGTGAGACAATTTCTTTGATCATAAGTGAAGAGACCCTTTTATTTTTCCTGAATATATTAATATGTTCAATATTATTGTATTAGATTCAATTCTGTTTACAATGAAATTCCTGCTGATATAAAGCCACCTGGGGGGTCAGCTTTGATTAAGTTTCTGAATGGCTTCGATCCTAACATGGCCTATCAATTAAGAGAAAGAGATCCAGGCACTTTAGAAGATATGCAGAAAATTGCAGTCAGCGTTGAAGCCAATTTTCTTTCCAAGAGAGCTAGAATGAAAGCTGAAAAGAAAGTAGCAATAAAGGAAGAGGTTTCCACTTTAGATAAAGTGCTCCGTAAGATGGAAAAAATGTTTGAAAGATTAACAATTGATAAGTCTGAACCGCAAATCAGAAATCCTAACTTCTGTGGCCAGCAACAACCACAATTTAGAATCAAGCAAAGAGAGTAGCGAGCACAAGAACAAGCAGCACAACAGCAAGTGAAGACACCTTTACAGCAGAATTTTCTGCATGGTCTGGAATCAGATGATGAGGAGAATGTAATCGAAGAAGAGAATAATTTCTTTACACCTGATGATATGCCAATTTTTATCACTAAAGATGAGGAGTATTCTGAGAACTCAGCTGTACAAAAGGATGAAAATTTCATCTTGGCAAATGAGACAGCTCTTGAAGAAGAGTCTAATGAATATCAGAGGGGGTACATGAATGCCTTGACTGCCCAGCAGCGACAATATTCACTCAGAAGTAGAGAGGTACCCATTAATCCAATTCAAAAAATAAAGGAAGCTACAGCACCAAAGAATGATCCACTCGTTGTGAAGAAAAAGGGAAAAGAGATAGCTGATCCCACTACTAGCAAATCAACATCAGCAAATGAAACATCCAATCAGCCAAATATATCAAGGGAGAAAACTAAAAATAAGGATGTCCCAACTAAAGAGGTAGATAAAAATCAAATTTTTAACTTAGAAAATGAAATTTCTAAGTTAAAAGTGTCCATTCCTTTGACTAAATTGATGAAGAATAGTAGCTATAAGGGTTAGGTGTCTAAGATTTTGAGTTTAGATCCATTGTATGATATGGTAAATGTGGAAAATGATCAACCTGAATTGATTTTTGGTCCAGCATTGGATGGTGAGTCTCCAGATAGTGATGTACCTCCTTTTTACTCAACCTTAGATTGCACGACTATGTATTACACAATGCTATGTTTGATTCCAGAGCCTCTCATAATCTCATGCCTAGGGAAATCATGGAGAAATTGGGATTGGATATCACTAGAAAGTATCATGAACTTTACTCTTTTGATTCTAGTAGAGTAAGATGCATTGGGATTATCAAAGATTTGGTGGTTAGTTTGGATCAGATTCCGACTAAAAATGTTTTGATGGATGTGGTTGTGGTGGATATTCCTCCTAGATTTGGCATGCTTCTTTCAAGATCTTGGGGAGCGAAACTTAAAGGGACATTGCAGCTTGATTTCTCCAATGCTACTATTCCCGTGTTTGGTCAAAAAAGGAAATTATATCAGGAGCAAAAGATGAAGTATATGATCACTAGTAAGGAGAGACCAGTGAATCATCCAATCAATTATGTACATACTGATTTAGAATCATTTATTTTGTACTCAAATAGCTTTAATGATGTAAATAGCCAATTAATTGAAGTAGAGGACATTATGGAAATAACTAAAAATTTCAGAGACGTCTTAAAGAAAGAGAGACAGAGAATTGATAATGCCGATGGGCAATCAGCCTTTCGATAGTAGCAAAATGTTGATGGACAGCAAGACATAGAAAAAAAGCAAATAGAATTTCAACATTTGGAAGAAGACGAAGATGGTTTGTGGACCATGGATTTTGATGGTGCGGTAGGAAGGGATGGTGCTAGAGTTGGAATTTAGGTACGCAGCCCTTTTTCTTCCCCAAACAAAGTGCCAAGTAATGTAAGGTTATGTTCTTATAAATTGGCTTTTGATTGTTCAAATAATGAGGCTGAATATGAAGCTTTAATTACTGGTATGAAAATTCTTAGAAAGTTAAATGCCAGAAGAATTGTAGTGTATGGCGACTCCGACTTAGTTATCAAGCAAGTGAAAGGTGAATATCAATCTAAGCATCCTCGAATGCGGGCCTACCGCAATGCGGTACTAGATATCTTGAGATTATTTTCAGATTATACTTTGACATGTGTTCCTCGTATTCAGAATGGTATTGCAGATGCACTTGCAACAACAGCAAGTAATTTGAAAATTTTGATGAATTCAAGAAACAAATTTGAAATTCATGTGAAGCATCATCCGAATATCCCTAACAATCAAAGGTATTGGAAAGTGTTTCAAGATGACAAATAAATTGATGAATTTCTGAAAAATGAAGGTAAATTCAAAGACACTTCTATTGATGGGGAGCATGATGATGGCAAGGCAGATGTAGAATTCAATTAGATGGAAGTTTTGCAGCTGAAGGATAATGTCATTCCTAAAGGTCTAATACCTTTAGAGGAGCGTTTCAACCAAGATGATGTAGCTCGGAAACCGAGCTTGCTGCCAACCGAGAAAGGAGTTGAGGATGTGAACATTGGATCAATAGAAAGTCCTAAAATGGTGAAATTGTCCAAAGCATTGCCCCCATAGGTAGAAGAAAAGTATATCAATTTATTATCTTCCTTTGCTGATGTTTTTGCCTGGGACTATTCAGATTTGAAGACATATGACACAAACATAATTCAGCATACCATTCCGATTAAGTCAAATCAAAAGCCCTTTCGACAAAAATTGAGAAGAATAAATCCAAAGTTGCTGCCCTCAATAGAGAAGGAAGTGAATTGCTTGTACAAATCTGGTATCATCGTCCCCATAAGATTTCTAGATTGGATTTCTAATTTGGTTCCCGTGTGCAAGAAAACAGGTGAGATCCGTTTATGTATTGATTTTCGGAATCTGAATAAAGTATCTTTGAAAGATAACTATCCATTTCCCAAAATGGATCACATAATTCAGTGAGTATTTGGAGCATCCCTCATGTCGCTACCCGATGGTTATTCTGGTTATAACCAAATTCTGGTCCATGAGGATGATAGAGATAAAACAACGTTCACCACTCCATGGGGAACATTTCATTATGCTAAAATGCCTTTCGGTTTGAAGAATGCTAGTGCGACCTTTCAGCGAGCAATGGATATGGCATTTGAAAATGAGAAAGATGTCTTTTTGGTTGTTTTTTCTTGATTATTTGACAGTTTTTTCTAATTCAGATGAAGAGCACCTTTATCATTTTAAAATTGTATTTCAGCGGTGTAGAAAATATGGTGTATCTCTCAATCCAAGGAAGAGTTTGATTTCCATGGATGAAGGAAAGATTCTTGGGCATATTATATCAAAGGATGGAATCCGCATTGATCCAGCTCGAGTAGAAGCCATTCAACAAATTGATATTCCCCGAAAAAAAAAGGAGATCCAATCATTTAACGGTAAGATTAATTTCTTACGTCGCTTTGTGCCCAATCTTGCAGAACATTTAAGGGAAATCACAAACATGCTCAAGAAATATAGTGTAGTGAAGTGGACTAAGGAAGCAGTAAAGTCTTTCAATTTAGTAAAATTAGCCCTTTCTTCAGCTTCGATTTTGATCAGCGCTGATGATACTCAGGATTTTATTTTGTTTTCTTTTGCCTCGGATCATACTATGGCAGCAGTCTTGATGCAGAAAAGAGATCAACTTGAGAAACCAATTTGTTTTTTAGCTGAACCATAAGAGATGCAGCTTTAAAGTATAATATTATTGAAAAGCAAGCTCTTGCCTTAGTAAAATCGTTGAAAGATTTTCAAGTATATATTCTGCATTCTCACATTCTTGCTTATGTTCCTAATGTTTCTGTTAAAGATGTCTTAGTGTAAACAGATCCAGAAGGGAGACGAGGCAAATGGATTGTAGCCTTGTTGGAATATGATGTGGAGATAAAACCTACAAAGATTATCAAAGGACATGGGCTGGCTAAGCTAATGGATGAGTCAAATTTGCATGCCTTGGACATTAATCTGATTGCTGCTATGTCCGAGGAAAATGAAGAAAGTTTGCTAACTCAGGTATCAGAAATTTTTGTTCTTTCTCCTTGGTACTCAGACATTTTTTATGTGCTTCAAAATCTATCACCACCGCCAGCAATGGCTAAAAACAAAAGTAGGACACTGAAATTGAAGGCTGCCAAGTTTTGTATCATGAATAATGTGCTTTGTTGGAAAGATCTCGGTGGTGTCTTGCTCAATTGTTTGGTTTAAGAGGAGGCAAAACAGGTTGTGGAAGATTTTCATAAGGGAGATTGCGGAGGTCACCTTTTTTGGAAAACAATGGCCAACAAAATTTTGAGAGCAGGATATTATTGGCCAACTCTCTTTGCTGATGTGTACAAAACTATTAAAAGCTGCCATGAATGTCAGATTTTTGAAGGGAGGAAAAAATTGCAGCCTTTGCCGCTCAAGCCCATTGAAGTAAGTGTCCTTTTTAGCAGTGGGGTTTGGATTTCATTGGCGAGATCCATCTTGCTTCTTCAGCACAGCATAAGTGGATCCTTACAGCGACGGACTATTTTACCAAATGGATTGAGGCGATTCCCACTAGTCAGGCCATAGATTTGGTAATCATTTCATTTCTTGAAAACAATATTTTGTCTCATTTTGGCTGTCCAAATAAGCTAATCACTGATAATGCAGCAGCCTTTAAATATAAAATAATGATTGAATTTTGTGATAAGTATCAAATTACTTTGGGGCACTCAAGCACATATCATCCACAAGGCAACGGATTGGCCGAGTCCTCAAATAAATCCTTGGTCAATATTATCAAAAAGCTGCTGGAAATAAACAAGAAAAGTTGGTATAAGAAATTGGTTAATGCACTTTGGGTAGACAGAGTGAGTCAAAAGAAATCTATAGGCATGTCTCCTTTTGAGATCGTGTATGGTGTTGATACGGTATTCCCAACCTCTCTCGCAGTTCCTGTGGTTAAACTTCTGCAGGAAGATGGTAGCGAAGATGATCATATGCAATGGAGAATAAATCAAATGATCCATTTACAGTAGACCAGAGATGAGGTTTTCAAAACACTTTCAAGCTGCAAGAGAGAATCAAGAAGATATATGATCAAAAGGCAAAGAAGGAAAAGTTTAAAGTAGAAGAACTGGTGCTAAAATGGGATGCAAGAAACGAAGATAAAGGTAAGCATGGAAAGTTCGAGAATCTTTGGAAAGGACCTTTTAAAATTGCTGCATATCAAGGCCAAAATGCTTTCCTTTTGAAAGAAATGAATGGAGAAGATTGTCCAGGAGGGCCGGTCAATGGTCAGCTACTCAAACGTGACTGTTTTAAAATGTTTTCGCTGTCACATATCGAATTTATTATTTTTACTCTGGGCCATTTAAGCTTCACGCAGTGTGTGTCAGTCATCATTCTTTCTCAAGCTTAGCCTAAAGTGAAGGCTATAAAACTAAAGGTTGGTCTTAGTTTTGGTTTGGTTTTGCTTGAGTCGTGTATTTTACCATTTTTAGTTTCGAAATTGAGTAAGTTTTATTTGAGTCGCTTTTCAATTTCCGAAATGATCTAAGAGTCTTGTTTTGGTTTCATTTGGGTTATTTAATCCATAGCCTAATGGACAAAGGAAAACTGCTTGGTTTTCCTTAGAGATCTATTAGTTCTGGCAGACCAAAGGAGGCTACCATCCCCATTGAGCCAATGTTAGAGTCGGTATCTTCATCCCTCCGTCAGTGATCAAAATCCTCTTGTTGCATTGCATATTAGGTGTCTCACTCAGTCAGTTGCATTTTATTAGGAGCATGGATCATTTGATGGTAGTGGCTTGTTGCTCATGTCCCTCATGTCCTTTACCTGCTGGCCTATTTCTGTCCATTAAGATCATTTGCAGTCACAAAGAGTCATTTCGCGTCGGGCGACGCGACGCATTGGACTCGGCGCGCGCATTAATAGTCGGCCCCCACCGTGTTGAAATTACTCCGCGCCGCGCATAGTGAATCACACGACATCGGGGTTTGCCGGCGCGACGCGTAGGGGCCTAGCAATTTTACCGCCATTCCTCTCAAAAAACTTCAAATTTTCTGGCCACTTCGGTCCAAGTAAGACAATAAACGTTTGTCACTGCCAATGAACATGTGTCTTGTGATATCTATGAGGATTTAAACAAAAATTCAAACCCTATTATTTTGTTGAAAGAATGCTTCTTTAGGGTTTATAATTTGGTTTTGTGCCTATCACTCCCACTTCCCCACCCTGTTATTGCTTCCTCACTGACTATCTTGTTACATTATTCCATTTCCCTATTCCCTTATATCCCTAAATCACTCATTCCCTATCCCAATTCCCATTATCCCACATCCTAATTACAAATTTCCCAAACCCAAACGCTGTCCCAAAAAACCTAGTGACTGCCCCTAAACTCTTCAATTGAAAATTTTCAATTGGAAATATCCCATCATTCCCCCTATCCTCTCCCTCCATATTCCCTCACATATTATCACACATTTGGCAACAAAAACCAAAGACACCAAACTCCTCATATTCATCTAAGGCAACATAGACTTTAGCAAACATAGAGATAGATTCTTCTGATGACCGAGACAGTGACTCCACAACTGAATTGCATGCACCTAGGAGACCTCATAAGAGTGGCAGAAATGTGAGGGAGGAGCCTACTTCATTGGCTGAGCTGCAGGCCTGTCCTCTTGCTATTTCATGTTTTCAACATCACTCTTGTTATCGATTTTGTGAAATGTTTGCTAGAGTTCAGCACCATCATGAGCTGGCTCGATTTTTTTTGTTGCATTTACATAATGGCCAAGTCACTCTTGCAGGTGTGACATTCACCTTAACACCCGAAACTATCTCTCAAGCAACTAGAATTCCAAATGTTGGAGAGCAATGGAGCAAAAGGAAGCAGGTTGACAGGGAACACTATGAGCCATATATCAAGCCTGGTTTTTTGAGACAACTCAGTAGAGTTTTTCCCTTTCGGTTTCTAAAATATTCATATGCTCCTTTGATGAAACTCATTATCAAATATTTCAGTTGTGAGGGCCGGTTTTCACGTCTCTATGCATATCATATCAGGTTGCTGATGCATTTTACCAGGGTGAGAATGATGAACCTCCCTTACTTCATATGCTGGAATATTGAGAAGATGACCACCCTCGTGCAAAGGAAAACTCCTGAGCAACAATATAGCAGTATCTATCACTTTGCACTCATCAAAATTGTGGTTATGCATCAGCTCAGCTTGCAGGATATTTTTTGGGAGGATTTAATTTCTAATGATTTCTTCACAGCTTCTCAGGTACCTTTGGAGGGTTTTCATGAGGCAGGTGAACCCTTATATCAGCATGGAGGTTATGAGACATAGACCGCTAGTGTGCCGGTGTTTGTCACCTATCAAAGGGGCACTAGAGGGTTGTTTGCAGCAACCAGGCGAGTATTATCTCCACCCAGGGTGGAAGGGGTCTCGCTTCCTTCATCAGAAGTACAGGTACAGGACAAGGGTAAGAGGCCAATACATGATTAGGGGCCTTCAGGAGGCTAGGATATAGATTTCATACTCATTGATGATGATTTGGGCTCACCAAGCTCAAAGCTGAGAGAGATTGTTCAGGAGCAGAAGGCAGAAATAAAAACTTCGTCCGTCAAGTTGCAAAGAGCCCAATGGATAATCAAATACCTTGAGCAGAGAAACAAATAGCTAGAAGATCAGAAAAATATCATGGAGTTGCAAAATATACGTGAGAACCGGCAAGCTGCCAAAAGGAGCCAAACCGAGATGACATCCATTGAGCAAGAGATTGAGGCTGATCGCGAAACTTGGCTTGAAAGGGTAAATATTCATTTGGAAAAGCTGTTGGAGAAGGCCAACCAGGAAAAGAACATGTTGAGACACACGGATAATCATTATTGGGCAAGAAATCATGTTTGCAAGGCACGAATCAAGATCCTGAAGGCTAAGTTGAAGAGGGCCTCAAAGCGTTGGAAAAGGCAAGATAGACTTCAGATTTTGGCCAAGGCTTCCTTGGCCTAGCATAGTACATGATGGAGGACATTCAGCCCAAATTTCAAGAAATTTGGGACACATTTTTCAAATTTTGTTTTTTTAGCCTAAACACACATTTTTCAGCTCTACGCGTCGCGCCACTTGGCGCGCGCTTTTTATGAGAGGCTCCTCTTGGGTAAAACTTTATATTTTTGGATTTTTCATGAAATTTTATGCATGCCTACCTATGGCCAGAATATTTTGACAAGTTTTGGGCTTCCACAAGGGTCAAAAACACCCTAAAAATGACCTTTCTACCCCTTTTTGGATACACAGGAAGCAGTGTTGGGAGAACTCATTTTTGGAGGGGCCAATGGAAGCCAAATTTAGAAATTCCACTTGTGTTGGAAAGTAGACAGGAATACCTTTCCAACAAGCCCACTTGGAGAAAATTTGGACACCGGTAAGGTCTCCAAAAGTAGCTTCAAACTAGCGTGATGCATAGAGAAATCAGGCGAGGCGCATTGGAGGATTTTGCTCATTTTTGACTCAGTAACTCTGTTTTTCACCTAGTTTTTGACATTTTGACTTTCTTGCTTCCAAATTTTAAAATAATGATGTAATTTGATGTACTTTGATGGATCTTGATTTAATTTTGTTAAATTTTTACTCATAGAGGTAGATTCATCCATCAAAAGGTGAATTGCAACTGAATGAATCAGTTTCCTATCTTATAGAGGCAAGCTGTTCCACTGCCTATTTTCTAGTTCTCAGTTTAGATCTTGTTGAGACAGCTCCTAAACTTGTGAGCTCGACCCCTAGAGGCTGGGGATGAGTTAGTGTTGTCTATATCTTGTAGTTTTTCAGTCATTAGCATGGTTGGACACTTGGGATTGCTTTGAGCATCATTGTACATTCATCTCTGTAGTTTGGCAAAGGAATAGTCCAGGGTTTGCATCACTCCTTGGGATTCATATGGCTCTTTGTTTTGATGATGTGTTTCTCTCTGTTAATGTAAGTTTATTTGTGTTTCATGTGTATCATTTTCCCTCTTATTTCTTAGTAAGTTAAACAAACAAGGATAAAGGTGGAATTCATTAAAATTTGCAGTGCTCTACCTAGGGTTTGTTTAATTTTCAATGTTTTCAACTGTTTGAAGAGGATTTTTGAAAGTTTCTTGCCCTCTTCAACTCCTCACCGGTCTAAGCTATCCATTTCATTCAA
Source organism: Pinus albicaulis (assembly GCA_034641835.2). NCBI lineage: Eukaryota > Viridiplantae > Streptophyta > Pinopsida > Pinales > Pinaceae > Pinus > Pinus albicaulis. The sequence goes on along the minus strand of CM076578.1, from coordinate 729,936,251 downwards.
AATTGAAGTGTCAAAACAATTTCCTACCTTGCCCCATTGAGATCTCTATAAAAACTAGGCCTCATTCCCCAGACCCAAAATTTTCCCTTCCCTTTGATCCAACAAACACCCTCAAAATCAAATAAAACTCTTTTACATATATATCTAGCCTAAAATCAACCTTTATTCAAGTCATCTCAAGCCTCATTGATTATTTTTGCTGATATTGACTAGGAGAGAGCCCTCTCCCGATCTGGTAGGGCTAGCTACTAGATTAAGCGTGGTTTGATGTTATCCTAGACTCTACCTTCCTCAGCCTGAGGTAGATTTAGGCCATAAAACATCATTTTATATTTTGGTTTGTCATGAATATTTTAATTTAGATTTAGAATCTAATTCGGTCAAATAATATGCTCTTATTAAAACTTCATCTTCATCTCACTATCCCTTGTGTTCTATCGTTTACATTTCGTCTACTTGCAACAGAGATACTCCATGCTCATCTGGTTCTTCATCGGATGAGTTATATTCATGATTGACATAAGACAATGAGATTTTCCATGATGAAATTGAAAATAGTCAAATCATAGAGTACTCTTCCCAGACCTCATCATCTCTTCTCTTGCATGAGGACAACTTTTCAAATCAGCTTTCTCACAAAATTAGCCTGATTCATTTATCTTTCAATTTGAAATCGAAAAAATCTTTCAACTTAAGTAATATGGTTGTTGAAGCTAAAAAATCCGGTAAAATCAGTGACAGATATGGCTTCCATTCTATGAGAAGTGGCCTTATTGAAACTAGTGGTAACAGTTATCCTCAAACCATGCATGGTCTGGTTCAAGATTTAAAATGTGATTTTACAATCCTAGAAAGTTTTGGGACTTGCTAGGGAGTTGAGACACTTCAACTTCCATTTATTGTTATGTCACGATCTCGCGACTCTAGTAATCCCCTTGAACTAATTCAGATATGGTTTCTCTCGCACAATCCTTGTATTTGCATAGTTTTACTCGATGTAAATCTATTTCTCAAATATGTTTGGTATTTCCAATGTAGTCTTTAAAATTTTCAAGATTTTACTTTCGACTGGATTCAAGAATATGTTTGAGTTCATTCATCTTCATGCAAATGTCTCGTATCAAACCTGGGTTTGGAATATGCATCTCTCATACATTCATGGAATTTCAAAGTTAATCATTCCAAAGACCATATTTGGCTGAAGGAATCATATCTATCATATTGGTTTCATGATGAGCAGCTCCTGGCTTTCCTTGTGAGTATCATATCATTAATCCTTTTCTTCATCGCACCTAAAATCCTCTTGAGTTCAAATGAATGCATGATTTATTGTGCGAATCAAATTATTTTTCGTTCATTACACCCTTAATGGTGTCATATGTCTATTTCAATAGAGTTATTTTCCACTTCTTCCGATGCTTACGATGTTAGTGTATTATGTTACCAGTTACAAAGAGATAAATTTCCACATTCATCATGAAAAGAAGATGATTCTACTATTCAAAGAATTAAAAAAACTATTCAAATTGATTTATCTTCATTTATTACAAACTGGAAATATGATGTGTTAATAAACCCATATTATCATTATTCTATACTCGGTGACTGTCATTTGTTTTATAATTTTTCCACCAGTATATCCAATGATAGTTATTTTACATCGTTTGATATCCATGGTTTAAATTCTCACCATTCGGATTTTTTTCGAGCAGTTGAGGAACTTCAACCTTCGTTGATGGTTATGGAGGTCCTCACTGTCTCGACATGATTGTTGAATATGAATAGATCCATTTTTCCTCAAAATATTATTTTCATAATCCCATGCCTCTAATTGAACATTCATCCTTAAATCCAAGATTGTGAGGTTTTCAAGAGGATCATCATGAGTTTTGCGATCCAATCGCTGAATGGTTGGAACAATCTTACCTGGAAAGCTTCATCACAGATAAAAAGTTGCAATATTTCCTCACACTTGCTCAGAATTTTAGTGTAGATGAAGACTCATCCACGAGAACCTTCAAGGTTTGTTTGATTGTGCTTTCCGTCAGAAGGGTAAGAATGTGAATTCAATGAAAGTAGTGGTTGTGACACATCTTTCTGCCCACATGCAAGACCTTCAAAATTTTGTGCAAGTTATTGAAATTTTCATATTTTTTGATACATATTACTTTATATCTATTTTAATCGATCTTATCTTTGTGATTGGAGTTTGGGAACGACTACGGTGGATAAATTGGAAATTCCATTATATGTGACCACGAGCTTCTAGCAAGTTAGGTTAGGCATATGTCTAGTTGCATTGTAGTTTACCTGCACATCCATCCTACATTCGTTTCTTGTAGTTTGTCTTGTATTTTCTAGTTTTTATTTCACATCATGTTTTTCCTTAGTCATTTTCTATTTTGTGACTTAGTGTATCTTTCTTGTTGTATTGTGTATTTTCTTTGTGTTCTATTGGTAAGGCCTTGCATGGAGATGCTCTATTAACTTGAAAGGGAATGTGACAAAATAGAAAAGGACTTTGCAACACTGCAACATTTGGCTAACTCTCTGTTTTTATTCCATGTTTGGGTTACATATTTTGGTCGATGATGTTCCAACGAAAAATACGATCCTTGCATTAAGAAAGCCTTGTGTCCAACTAAGACCTCCTTGTCCATTCTAGAACCTCGTTCCTGCACTCGGTCTTATATTTTGGTGTTTTCATGATAATTCAATCAAGTAGAGAAGTACAAGGAGAGAATATAAATGAGAAAACCAATATCAGAGGTCTTATATATGCTTCTATGAAGGGACAACCTCTCCTACTCTCATTGAGTCAGGATCCATATTTCGCCCATAAATAAACAAGTGCCGATGCATATTCCTCTTTAAATAAATAAATAAAGGTGAAAGAAGAGAAGGGATTCCTCCGCAGAGAGGTGAAGCAAGAAACTCTGATGCGGTATTGTCTATGCTCACTAGAAATAGAGAAATGTTTGTGTCCTCGAAGTGACTCCATCAGGGTATTGTCCAGGCCTGTTGGTAGCAGATCAACACTAGTGATGAAAATCTATAATCTAAAAATCTAAAACCCGTGAACTTCATTACCCTATCCTGATTCAAAACATTGTGTGATCGTTGATCTTATGTATTTTTTAACCAAGTAAAGAAATGAATGGGACTATGTTTATGCATGGGATATGTGGGCAAGCCATGGTAATCTAAATGGTGAATCAATACTTCCTGAAGAGATAGACCCTGAACGAAAGAATTGACCAAGTCAGAGAAGTTGTAGTTCTGCCAGTGTGTCGCCAATGTTGTCGCTGCGACAAAAAACCTCCAAATTTTTTTCCATACTTGAATTTTGGAGAATACCATGTATTTTGTTATAAGTCGTTCTATCGTCACTTATTAGTCAGCTGATTCTTTGAGTTCCCTTCTTGGATTGAAATTTTTGAAGTCACTTGATCACATATGCTCAGTCTGTAACAAGTGCATGAGCACATTCTTTTATGCAAGCTTGATCAAGAATAGACCTTTCCTATCAATAAGGTGCATGTGCAATATCCAATCCATGTCGAAAATTAGTGCATGCTGACAACGACAAATTTTCACATTCTTGCGGCATTCGTACTTCCATTTTGGTGAGATTTGAAAACTGTTGATTTCCTGCACCTTGTTTTCACGAGTGACATTTTCATATTTTTGGATGTTTATTTTGCTTTCATTTACTCTAATTAGTGTCTTTTTCATCTTATATTTTCTCTGGCATATGTTACTTTCACTGTCATCCACATATTGCAAGATTTGTTCACACTTTAGAAATTGGCATATTTTCACATGTTAGTTGTTCCCAACATGTGCATGTTTCTTTTGGTGGTTTCAAGGGGTTATGTTTGTGTGAATGATTTGTTATAACCATGTAAACATTAGTTTCAATCATTCCCAAAGTTTTAAGCACTGTCACACAAGTGTCATCATAGTCGTCACAAAGTGTATCTTTAGTCTCACACTTGTCGTGAAATCATCACAAGGTTGTTGCATTGAGGGAAATATGTTGAAACGTGTCTGTATGATCTAAGTTGTAGTGTTGTGTGATCTCAGTCAAGTCATATCATTGTTCACATCAGTATCTTCGGTCCCGCACTTAAGCTAATTTTCAGAATTTTCCCAACAACCTAGCCTCATTCAACCTTCCTCAACTACACACTATGTGGTTCCAACCCTCAAGTTACATCCTTGTCCCTTGAATCAGCATAATACGTAGTACGTTATTTCCATTAGCGCGCACTTCGCAATTTCAGTGCTCAAGCCTGACCTTGCCCCCCAGAACAACACAATTCATCTTCCGATCCCAATCTCAATTATGTACAACACAATCTCCAGCCTCAAGATCATCCCTTGAGCTCTTGAGTTGCACAACTTCACAATGGCCCAACCTCCTCTACCTCCAAGAACTGCACAATTTTCCCAAGCAGTGAAAAACATCGCTGCTGAGCTCACTGAGTCCAGAAACTGCACAATTTGTCTCCCCAATCCTATCTGAAAAGTGCACTGTATAGACTCAAGGATCAAGCCTCAACCTTGAGCTCTTGAAATATGAAATTTCACAATCACGAGGGATAATATTCCCTCCATAAATACGAATTGGCTGAAGCAGTGTGAAATCCCTCATCTTTTCACCCTGTGCTTTAAAAATATGCAATATTCTTCCTCAGTCTAGCTTGAAATGCACATTGTGGAGTATGAGATCCCAATCTCCACCCCTAATTACCTGAGTTGCACAAATACGTAGTCACTGAGCCTTTGTGTTTGCCTACCACCCAGTTATGGCTAACCCATTGGATCATCATGCACCATCTTAGACTAGGGGGTTTATCAGACCGATGTCATCTTGTCATTAGTGAATTGTAGATACAAGAACTCTACCATGTTATGGCATGATGATGAAGAAGAATATGGAGGAGGGAATGCTATAAGACACATATGGAGCTGAAGAAATAAGATGATCATGAAGCAAGAATAAGAAGGAATATAGAACTCTAACAGAAGATAAAGATCAAGTTCACATGGAAGACTCCTCATCCTCAAGTCAGAAAGAGGAGGAAGAATAAGAACATGTACCATATGTTCAAGAATAAACAAATAATAAGAAGCAATAAGGACAAATTTTCACTATCACATCATCAAACAATCCATATCATCAGTGTCATGTTATGTCATGTCACAAGTCATCATATGCCACATCATTATTGTGGTTCGTGTAAATTGTATTCAAAATGTATTGTAAAGTGGAAGTCCAAAGGACACACATGGAATATGAAGATTCATGTAAGTCGAAAAGCCATAGGAAGTCAACTAGTCATGAGGGTAGTCAAAGAGTTAGAAGGAGGGTGAAGCTTCACCCCTTGGTTATATATACACCCTCATTATATGAGTAAAGGACTATTTCACCTTAGCTCCTCCAGCAAAGCATCAGAGAGATGTTCTTTTGTGGAGCAAGGAGTGGCTACAACGCTCCACTATTGGAGCTAGTGATGTTCATTGTATACATGTTTCTTGGGAATTTTACTTAATAAAAAATTCCTTAAAGGCCAACATGTTCTTCATGCATGAATTATAAATTTTTTTCTGCGGATGTTTGTATTTCATGTTTTCTTTCACATGTGATAAGGTAGTTGAAATATTTTGGTTATTTTAGTACTTATCTTATTTATAAATTGTTGTGATGGTTTTTATTTGTGTCACATCCTTGTGGACTATTCCAATGGAAATTAGACATGCCTTTCTCATTCATTGGTTGTAATGGATGTCACATCCCTTGTGGACTATTCCGTTGGTTGTTAGATAGATCTTGTTATTTGTGTATGTATCTTCTTGGGTGGTACTATTACCTCTTTGTTAGAGGCCCACCTTTTCCTCTCCCCCGCAGTAGAAGGAATTTGACACAAATATGACCAAACACTCACCAGGCATGCCACCCTTGATCTTTGATGACACATTTTCACTCCTCTCTCTTGCTGACAGTTAGAGCCAAGGAATATCTTTCAGAATATATGACAACTAGGCTGATATTCCAGATGGTGTTCCTACTCTAAACAATGTGAGGTATAATTGAGACTTCACATAAGGGATACCCCTTGGTTGATGGGTTTCCAGCACCCTCAATAGAACCTTCGATATGTATCTAAGTCCAACTTCGATAATTCCAATGGTTGGCATGCTTGATCGAATTTTTTTTGTTGATTGTTTTATCTTTCTCTGTTAATATTTTCAACCCTTGCCATAGGAAACTTTTCGCACCAATTGAATTGAAAACTCCACTAGGGAATACCATCAAGTATTTCCTAGAAGGGTTGTTTTCTTTGATACGGGTTTAGTTTATTGTTTCTTGGTTATTTCCAATATTTTTAAGTCTAAAGTAATCTGGTTATTCATCCTGACCTTTCAGATCTGGGATTTATTTTTATTTTTTCCTCAGTTTTCTATTTATATGGAATATTTTGTTATAGAAAATTGTGTACATATGTATTTTCTTCCAAAGAAAATTGTGTATATGAATGTTGCTTCACATACAATCATGTACATATGCTAAAAGATATTGAATAATCACGTATAGATTTGAAAAATGAAGAATCTTTATTTCTTGTTTTTGTTGAGTCTTTGAACAAATTTATTTATTCTTTCATGATCTTTGTAAGGTTTGGAATCACCTTGATGACTATTTTTTTGTCTTCCCTCTTGTTGAAAAAAATCTTCTGTCAACCTAGGGTTTTCAATTTTTGAAGATTTTTGTATCTGAAGATGGGTACTAGCTTTCATTTGTGAATCATCTGGTTGTTCTGTGGCTATGGAACACCTCTCATTTCTCTTGAAGTTGTTTATAACCTAGTCTTTGATTTTCTTCCCTTGTGACCTAGAAGTTGGATCTTTTACTTTCTTTTTCTTGCTTTTTGAAAAGGGATTATGATTCTTCGGTGAATGAGATTTTTTTAGTTCTTTGAAATATTTCTAATTTTTCAGAGCTTATTGGGTCTTTGTGGCCAACTCTCATTTTCAATAGTATTTTAATCTTTATATCATATTACTGACCAGGTGGATTTGAGTCTTCTTTGTTCTTTTGACTTTGAGGTATTTGGTTTGTTTCCCTTTTTGAATTTCAATTTTTTTAATCTTTAAAAGAAAAAGAAAAAGAAATTCTTGTTGTTTTCTTGGCTTTTTAGTATTTTTGTTTTGTAAAATGTGCAAGTTTTTGTTATAAGGTTAAAATTATTTTTTCTTTGAGGTGTGCTATTTATTTTGGGAGTTTCTTCTCTTTGTTGTTTGAATTGGCCTTTACCTTTTGATCACCTTTTTTTACTTTTAAGTCTCTTTTTGAATCTTGCATTTGCATGCTAGTGTGCATTGGGTTAGATGAATTTTGGACATCATTTAGTTCTTTGTTAGTTTTGAATGTGTGAGTGCTAAATTGAAAAATAGGAAAAATAGTTTTATTTGTTAAGTTTCTCGTAGAACTTTTGTAGAAGTCACTTCTCATCAAAGAAAAATAGTTGTATTTTCATGTATCTTAGGTTTTCTATTGATTTATTTTATGTAAAAACACGATCAATTGAAATTTTTTTTCCCTATGTCCTAAACAACAACCAATTAAAATGAACTAGACATTTTCTTTTTGTCATAGCAACATCAACTAGTCTAGGGCATTTTAGGGCCTTGGAATAGGTGTGTGGCGAGTAAACTCTCCAAGGACACTAGAAAAGTATAGAAGTTTATTAACGAGTGGAATTATAGTGTTGATAAGTTATCTGGAAAATATCCTTTAACGAGGGAGTCAAGAACGAGGACATTTGAAGATACAGAAAGATAGATACTCCCTCTCCTTCTTGTTGGATCACATGCTCACAGATGTTCTTTCTGACTTCTGATCATGAGCTGGTGACCTTAGTTTCCTTTCCTAGGGACTGGTGAGCCCTGGTATTGCACCAAGAGTGTTACAACTCCCAAGGGCCACCCTACTTTACTTTATCAACCCGGGGTTCGTACAAACTTGGAGGTGACGGTGTTATATACACAACAGATGCAATCTGTTCATGTCATCCTCTTCTGCTTTACGAAAGGGTGCTATTTCTTAAACTATGATAAGAACTGGAAAGTAAATTGCTGGAAGGAAATGACAAAAAGGAAAACTAAATTGATCAAAATAAATGATAGGAATGAAACTAATTTAATTTGCAGAAAAGGAAATGACTGAAAAGAAACTAGACTATATTGCTGAAAAGAATGGTAGAAGGAAACTAATTCTAAACCACACTTAACTTGGCCAAATGGATAAATGCACTCTACTTATCCTATGGTCTATCTACCATGCTTCTACCCATGCAACTAAGCTATCCATGACTCAATTCTAATTGAAAAAGTGTTGATTTGCAGTTTGGAGGAAGTAAAAGGGCTATGGCTAATGGAGGGCTTAACACATGAAACAAGGCTTAGAAGTAGAAAGAGTAGGGTTAGACCTTATAAAACCTTATTATAGCACAGAAAGGACTTTGAAGCTGAATGAATTGAAATGTGTGATTGCGGAGATTCGATCGAGGTAAAAGTTGTGATATGTGATATCGCAATCGCAATATAAAAATATTAAAGGGATAGCAGAAATGTTTTTCGGGAGCGGGAGTGAAATGAGAAGTACGATGAGGTAAGAACTGTGAAGTGTGAAGTGCAACGGGGAAAAAGTTGCGACGTGCGAAATGCGATATCACAATCGGTGAAAAGAGCAATAAATAATAATGAAAACCAACTGAACAGTGCGAAGTGCGAAATGCAATGGGTGACGTGGCTGTGGGACCAACAGTAGAGTGCGATCAAAATATCACGATCGGCAGATCGAAGCAGTAAGTCTTAGTGAAAAAGGAAAAATATTGCGAAGTGTGATTTTTCGAAAAGGCGAAGTACAATAGCAGGAGTTTCGAGGAAGAAAAGGGCAGAGGTCAATTATGAGGTTTTGAAGTGTTCTTCCATTAAAATAGTCGTGATAGCCGTAAAACGTGAAAATGAAGGAATATAAGGCCGAATTAGTCGTTTTGAAGTGTTTTTGGGAATAAAAGGGTGCAGAAGCTACAATAAGTGAAATAGAAGGGATTAGAAGCGAAGCAGAGGTGTTTGGAAGTGAATGCAGGGATGGATAGGGACTGGAAAATGGAGCGGAATGAATTAATAATATCTCTGGGGATTTTGATGCCTATTCCTACAAACAAACCTGCAGATTCATGCACGGGAAAACATAAAAAAATGTGTGATAAAACAGTGAAGAGAAAGCAGTTTTTGGCTTTGGGGGAAGGTTTTCCCTCCTCGAGCTCTATTGACAGAGATGAGAAGGGAGGCTTGATCCATATTTTTTTATTTTTTTTCTTCTATTCTATTACTCACAAGAAAATTAGAAACTACAATAGCATACTAAAAGAAAAAATAAACAGCAATGAAACTATGAGAAGCATAACTAATTGAATGACAAAAAGAAAACTGGCTTAATGGTAGAAAGGAAAAGATAGTAACAATATAGAAGATGAGGCATGTGAATTGGGCCCTAACCCATGAGCCTAGCTCTTTGAAACTTAAATCAGTAAAATAAAATCAATCTGCTCATTTCATAAAATAATAACCTCATACATCTTTGAAATTTTGATCACTGAGTAAAATAATGAAAATCTCAATAGCTTGCAACAAATTTCCAACTAGAATCGAATAAATCTTCCTAGCTCTAGCTCTGCTCTTTTTAATCTATAGGGCAGCTACCAACAACTCCCTTGAAAATGGTGATTGAGTCCACTTGACTCCAAGTAAACATAGATAGAGTGCACTTCTCTTCGAGTTGCGTGGTTGCCTCTGGAACTCGAATTTATGGAGAGAATGATTGAGCCCACTTGACCTCAAGTAAACATAGATTGAGTGCACTCCTCTTGGAGTTTCTTGGCTGCCTCTATAACTCGAATTTCCAGAGAGAATATTTTGGGTGATTGAGTCCACTTGAATCCAAGTCTTTATGATAAAATCCTTATAAAAATGCTTAATAATTCATGATTTCCTACACTCAACCTCATATTAGGCACTCAGAGTATGTTAGCCTTAATCACTACCTATAATAGCATCATAAAACAAAATAATAATAAAAATGAAAGAAAAAGAGATCTAATAAGGCAAAAAGGTGACCATTAACCCCTCCAAATATGTCTAATGATGGAGCTCATCATCACCCCCCTACTGAATGGTTGCTCATTCTCTAAGCAACTAATCCTCCTCCTACATTTCCTTCAAGGCTTTGACAGCACCCCTGATTTCTTGAGGAAGAAGTTTGGGAGTTTCCCCAAGGGGGTAAAAACCATTATTCTTTTCTGCATTCTCCCATTCTATATCTTGTGCATATGTGTCCTTTTCATCATTCAACCCCAGTAGCAAATGTGGGTTGAGCTTTAGTACCAACCATTGGATCTTTTTGGCCTGCATGGCCCTCTTGTATAATGGTTCCCTTTCCAATGCACCCCTCAATATTTCTGGAGTATGGTACACCCTATTCTTGAGGTTGTGAGGGAGGTTTTTCCATCTCCTCTGGTTGGTCATAATTCAGTCATCTTCTATCTTCCTAGAAACATCATCAAAGTGGCCTATCACCTATGTTTTAGTTTGAAGGTATCTTTCAACTAGTGCAGGGTCCCTTTCAATCTTGCGATGGTTAAGGATGACTCCTCTTGGGCTAAAAAACTTTGGTCTGATATATAAGGGTTCTCTGTATTTTATTCCCATGACCCTCCATATCTCTTTTGTCTAGTGTCCTCATTCATCATCCAAGATATTAGATCCATCAACTGCATATCCCCCATTGTAGGATTGGGGTCCCAAGTATCCAGATTTTTCATCACAAGGTTATGCACATAAAAATCTACCATCTTTGTTTGATCAGCCATGTTAGCTTGCTTGTAGAAATTCATGAATTTCCTACAATCTTGGAAAGGTACTGATCCATGGGAGGCTATAGTTTTGATTTGAAATAGGATCCACTGCTCCTTGAGGTACACAACATATGAGTCAGAAGGGAATCTATGCTGAAGGGCTTCTATGCATAAGTCTACCAGGGTAGCTACTTGCTATTGTTTTTGCTACAATTGCTCCATCAGTGCTACATTCTCTTCCTGTACCTTCTGCAACTACTCCTTCAGAACTGTTTCTTTGATTATTTCCTCCCCCCTTGATGATTCTTCAATGATAGTTGGCCTCATGGGAGGAGTTTCTATCTCTCTCTGACTTATCCTCTGACTCTTGTTAGCTCTGAAATACATAGAGGTCTTCCTTTTTCGCTTTGCGTTCAGAGGAGCTAAGGTGGAAACTACCTCTTTGTCTTGAGGGGATGTGGTGTTGTGCTGTGATTCTTGCTCAATTTCGGCAACCTCTATGACTTATATTGCCATCTCTTCTATTTTTCCTTGGCCCTTTGTCTCTTCCTCTTCTTGTTCTGGTTCTTCTTCTTCTTCTGGTTCCTCTTCTTCCTTGTTTGGGTTGCTCTAAAAGCTTCCCTACTCATATTTACGAAAGAGGAATAGGCCATGGGTAGGGTGATGCTGTTTTGCTATTGTTGTTGCATGCTATCCCAAAATACGTAGCTGAAGCTCACTGTTGCTGCACTACGGGCTTTCGTCGGTCTCTCTCCCCCTAAATTTTTTTAATTTACTGGTTTGGATGAGATGGGGTCTCTTTTTATTAGATTCCACAACTAATTTTGGAGTGCTTATGTAACTCGACCGCAACTCTAGTTTTCTTTAGAGACCGTTGTTTCCTTCTCCCTGTTAATTCATGATGTACTGCATGTTTCCTCCCCTCATTCTCCTCTAATCCACTTGATTTAAATTCTTTTCTTTTGCATGCCCAGGTGGTGTGAATTTGCAGTTCTCCCTTGTCATACTTCACGATATTGGGCAAGCTAACTGGCCTTTGAAATATTTAAACCTTGAATCATAAAACAATGCCCAATCTCCTTCTTGGAAGGTCTTTTCTTTGATGTTATTGTCATGCCATACCTTCCTTTGTAGTTGAACCACCTCCGTGTGAAGAAGTGCTTGCATTCTGAACTCATCCAATCCATTTAGTTGTAGAAACCTCTCTTTTTTGGTATTTGATAGATCTAGATTTAATTTAGATGCCATTCTTAAAGTATTGGACTCAAACTCAACTAAAAGTAGAGCCTTCTTACCATAGACTAGTTCATTGGGAGTGAATCCTATTGTTGTCTTCCAAGTAGTGTTGTATGCCCAAGTAGCTTCCACCAATCTGTCTGCCCAATATTTTCTGCTGCTACTCACAACCTTGGTGAGGATGCTCTCTAAAGGTATGTTAGTTACTTCTACTTGGCCATTCACTGAGGGTCATAGGAAGTATAAGTTAAATGATGAATCTTGTGCTTCATCAAAAGATTCTCAATGAGGTGAGAGGTGAATTGTGCTCCCTGATCAGTGACTATTTCTTTGGGGTATCCAAACTTGTAAAACACATTCTCCCTTAGAAATTCTGCTACTTTCTCCTCGGTTGCTACTTTCACTACTTTTGTTTCATCCCACTTTGTTAGGTAATTAGTGTAGACTATGATATACTTATTTTGTCCGGATGGTGGATTGATAGGTCCAATAAAGTCCATTCCCCACTTGTCGAATGGCTAAAGAGACACCTAAGGGTCCAAAGGCATCTAATCCCTTTGCGTGGGTTCCCCATCCTTTGGAATTGGTCACACCTGATGGTGTATCTTCTGGAATCTTGATGAAGGGTAGGCCAATAGTATCCTGCCTGCAAAAATTTGTAAGCAACTCTCTTTGCAGCAAAGTGGCCTCCACATGGGCTGTCATGAAATGTAGAGATGATATCGAAAACTTCATCCTCCCTCACACATCTCCTTAGGATTTGATTAGGGCCTAGATTGAAAAGGTTTCCCCCAATCCATGTGAAAGGGGCACTTTTTTTGATGATTCAGCTCCTCTCCCTGAATGAAATATTAGGAGGGGGTCTCCCAGCAACCAAGTAGTTGGCTATATCATCAAACCATGGTGAGAGTGTTGATATAGAAAAGAGATGCTCATATAGATGTTGGTCATCCACCATTCCTTCTTCACTTGGAGGGAGAGATAACCTGGATGAAAAATCAGCAAAAACATTCTCCTTTCCAGGTTTATCAATAATAGTCAAATCAAATTGCTAAAAAAGTAAAAACCATCTAATTATCCCAGCATTAACATCATTTTGTTCATTAAATACTTGATGGCTGAATGGTCATTGTGAAAAAAGGTCTGATATCCAGTTACATAATGCTTGAACTTGTTCAAAGCATGGACAATGGCTAATATATCCTTCTTAGTAACATTATAATTCATCTTGGCCTTGGACAAATTATTGCTGATGAAATAAATGGCATAAGGGATTTTTTCCTCTAATTGTCATAATGTTGCCCCTACAGCTTTTTCGGATGCATCAATGTGGATGTGGAAAGGCAGAGTAAAATTTGGACCTTGGAGGATGGGGGCAGTAGTTAACTATTCCTTAATGAGCTTGAAATCCTCTTGACAAGGAACGAACCAAATAAACTCAGAATCCTTGGCCAGTAACCCAAATAATGGCGAAGCTATCTTGCTGAAATATTTGATGAACCTTCTATAGTAACCAAATAATCTTAAGAAACTCCTAACATCTTTCTGCTTTTGAGGAGCAGGTATCCTTTTGATAATAGTGATTTTGTTCGGGTCTAATTGTATTCCTTCTTGGGATATGGAGTGTCCTAACACAACCCCTGCTTTCTTCAGGAATTCACACTTTTCTGGGATCAAGGAGAGATGCATCTCAATGCAACTTCTTAGTAATTTACCCAAATTAGAGAGAGATTCTAGGAAGTCATCTCCATATGGTGTGAAATCATCCATGTAGATTTCAACAGAGTCATGGACTAACTCAGAAAATATGCTCAGGACAACTCTTTGGAAGGTAGTTGGGGCATTGCACAACCCAAAGGGTAGGACTCTATAAGCAAAGGTACCATAAGTGCAGGTGAAAGTAGTCTTATCTTAGTCTTCAAGGCTGATTTGAATCTGATTATACCCACTGAACCCATATAAGAAGGAAAAGAACTTCTTCACTGCAAGGCCATCTAGGACTTGGTCTATAAAGGGAAAAGTGAAATGGTATTTCTTGGTGGATTTTTTAAGTTCTCGATAATCAACACAAATTCACCATTTCCCATTCTTCTTCGGGACTAGGGTAAGAGGAGATACCCATTCACTGTTAGATATAGGATATATGAACCCTGCATCCAATAGTTTCTGCATCTCTTATTTGACTATGTCCTTCAGAGTCGGGTTCATCCTTCTTTGGGGTTGTCTCACAGGCTTTCATTCCTCTTTGGTGTAAATGTGATGTCTGCATACTGAAGGATGCACCCCTTTCATGTCCTTGTAATCCCAAGAAAATGCTTCAAGATTTTCTTTCAAAAGTTGGCATAGGTGCTTCTATTCTTCATTCAAGAGGTTTGGGTTGATTTTCAGAGATCTAGATGGGCCAGACTCAATAGACTTGGTGGTTTCAGAGGTTGACTCAACTCAGTGAACTTCCATCCAAGGTTGGCTTTCAGACTCTTTGACTAAGGTTTTGATAGGAATGTTAGTGGGGGACTGGTTTTGAATGGCATGGTCGATGAGTTAATATTCATCAAGCTGCCCCCCTCTAAGAATAACATCTACGGTACACATAGGGGTAGTGTTATATAACTCATCTTCTTTATCCTCCAATCATATAGGGAGGTCATGATCAATGAAAGCCCGAGCTGGAGGATATAACACTAGTTGTTTAGACAAAGGCCCATTTTTTATAGTCGTGTTTCCGGCCCAACAAGTAATATAAGTAGCTTTAGTGGCTAACCAAGGTATCCCTAAGATAAGAGGATAACAATTAAAATTGGTTTTTGGTTGTAGGACAAGGAAATATATAGGGTACTCCCAAGATTCAATGGTAACCATGAAATCCTCAAAAATTCATTCTAGAGTTACTGTGGACTGATTTGCAAGTTGCAGAATTGTTGTAGTTTTCCTCAAAGTCCCTTGGAGATTAAGTTTCAACATAGTTTCCTTGGTCATGACATTTATGGCAGCCCCTAGATCAATCTAAGTGTTGGGGACTATGACACCATTTACATGCACATCAACAACTGGACTACCAGGGTCCAGGTACTTTGGAAATATCACCCTTCCCAACATTAGGTCAGACATTTTTCCTACCACATTGATGGTGGGGGTATCTCTCTTCCTTCTCCCAATTTTCTTGAAGAAATTTTCTTTGATGAGCCTATTGTAGATAGGTACATCCTTAATGGCCTGTAGAAGTGGTATCTTTACACACAAATTTTCCAATTCTTCCAGGAGTTCAGTCTCCTCTGGGGTGTGTTGACTAAGCACTCAGGAAAAGGAGCCGGTTGGATCTGAGTGTTACCTTCTTCCTTTTACTCCTCAACCTCTACAGGTGTAGGTGGAGGATGGTTATCTGGGAGTAATCTTCTTGGCTTGAGATTAACCTTCTATATCTCCACAAAATAAGCTGGATAGGATGTTTCTCCACTAGGAGCTTGCTGTACCGGTCTGTTATTTGGGTTCAGATTGGGATGTGCAGGTATTTTGGGTAGCCTAGGTGGAGCAACATAAGTAAGCTGAGGTTGAGGTTGGGGTGGAGGCATTAGAGCAGGTGGTTAATTTTGTTGAGGCCTCCACACTTGGGATGGATTTTTCCACTAAGGTTGTTGTGGAACATACTAATGGAATGGTTGATTTACTGGCTGAGGATGATATGAAGGGTTGTAAGGCCAAATCGTAGGTGGAGACTAGGATGGAGGAGTGGGGGTGTACGAAGGTTGCATGGGTGCACTCTGATTTTTGTGATAGTATGAGTAAGTTGCACCTTGCATACCTTGTTGATATGGCTAAGGGCCTTGAGGCCTTCTCTAGTTGATGAAACCGAGTTTCTCTGGCATTTCTTCCCCACCTTGTTATAAAACCTTAAGTACAGGTAAGGAGGGACACTTTTCTGTGGCATGATTCTCCTCACAGACTAAGAAAACCTCTAGGACATTCAGTGGACATTCATTTCTTGAGTGCTTTCTGGTACATCTAGGACAAAATATGTCCATGGATCTCTCTGATTCCTCTTGCTTCCTTTTGACCTACATTGTGTCTATTTGCAAAGAAAAGGTATGCAACATTTCACTCTTCAATTCCTCTAGCATGTTTCCAATCTCATGTTTTATGAAGGTGGAAGAGGAAGGGTTATTGGATGTACTTTAGCTTGCTTTGCCCTTCTTCTTAAATGCCCTAGAATGGTTCCAAAGACAGTTTTGATTGCTTCATAGGGCTTTTGGTATATATCTCCTCCTGATAGCATATTCAAGGTTTCTATCATCTCTTCACTGATCCCTCGAAGAAGTACAAGTTTAAGTGATGCAGGATCAAGAGTACAGTTGGCTCTCTTATAGTTTAATCGAAACCTCTCTTCATAGTCCTCTAGGGATTCATCAGGCCCTAGATTCATCCTAAATATCTCATCCTTAGTTTTCTTGGACCTAAAATAGTCTCTATAATTGTTGTTGAAGGTCTCTTCCATCTGTGTCCAGGTAGTGATGCTGACCCCAAGCAGACCCATGAACCAACTCAAGGCTGCATCCTTAAAGGTGGATGCGAATATGTTCAAATTATGATCATTAGAGGTGTAGTCATAAGTCCTACAGACAATAGAAAATTAAAACATGAATGTGTCAGGGTCCTCAGAGGTAAGTCCATGGAAGTGTGGAAGAGTTGAGGGGCTAATGTTTTTCATCTTAGTTTCCCCATCTACCTCTCTTATGGGAAAGGCTCTTTGGATCCTAGCCATGGTTAATATAGGTGAAGCAGGTCCCTCAGTTGAAACAAGGTCTTCTTCTTCTTCTCCAATAGGATCCTCAAAGTATTCATAAGGCTCTCCTATAGGGGGTTCAATCTCACTGCCACTGAAGAAGAGTGAAGGGTGGACAAGAGGTGATGTGGGGGTTTTAGGTAAGATTTGTCTTTGGGTATTCCTAGTCCTACGAGGCATGAAAATGAGATCCTTTTGTAACTTTTCAATATTTCTGAAATAAAATGAAAGGAAAGGAAAGAAGAAAAGAATACTAAAAAAAAAATCAAAGCATCTATTAGACACCTCCCCGGTAATGGCTCCAAAAAGTGGTGAGCCCTGGTATTGCACCAAGAGTCCTACAACTCCCAGGGGATTCCCTACTTTACTTTATGAACTCGAGGTTTGTACAAACTTGGAGCTGATAGTGCTATATACAAAGAAGATGCAATTTGTTCATGTCATCCTCTTCTGCTTTACAAAAGGGTGCTATTTCTTAAACTATGATAATAATTGGAAAGTAAATTGCTGGAAGGAAATGACAAAAAGGAAAATTGAATTTTTGAAAAGAAATGAGAGGAATGAAACTAATTTAATTTGCAGAAAAGGAAATTACTGAAAATAAATTAGACTATATTTCTGAAAAGAAATGGTAGAAAGGAAACTAATTCTAAACCACACTTAACTTGGCCAAACGGCGAAATGCACTCTACTTATCCTATGGTCTATCTACCATGCTTCTACCCATGCAACTAAGCTATCCATGACTTAACTATAATTGAAAAAATGTTGATTTGCAGCTTGGAGGAAAGAAAAGGGCTAAAGTGGCTAATGGAGGGCTTAACGCATGAAACAAGGCTTAGAAGTGGAAATGGGGTTAAACCTTATAAAACCTTATTATAGCACAGAAAGGGCTTTGGGGCGGAATGAATTGAAAAGTGCGATGGTAGAGATGCGATGGAGGAAAAGTTTGTGATATGAAATATCGCAATCGCAATATAGAAAAATTAAACGGATAGTGGAAATGTTGTTCAGGAGCGGGAGCGAAATGAGAAGTGCGATGAGGTAAGAACTGCGAAGTGTGAAATGCGATGGGGAAAAAGCTGTGATTTACGAAATGTGATATCGCAACCAGAGGAAAGGGTAGTAAGTATTAACAAAAACCAACCGAATGGTGCGAAGTGCGAAATGCGATGTGTGACGTGGTGGTGGGATCTATGGCGAAGCGTGATCACAATATCACCATCGGCGGATTAGAGCAGTAAGTCTTAACGAAAAAAGGGAAAATATTGCAAAGTGTGATTTTGGAAAAAGGCGAAGTACGGTAGCAGGAGTTTCGAGGAAGAAAAGGGTGGAGGTCAACCTATGAGGTTTTGAAGTGTTCTTCCATAAAATATTTGTGATAGTCGTAAAATGTGAAAATGAAGGAATAGAAGGAGGACTTAGTCATTTTGAAGTGTTTTTGGGAATAAAAGGGCGTGGCAGCTGCAATAAGTGAAATAGAATGGATTAGAAGTGTAACATAGGTGTTTGGAAGTGAATGCAGGGATGGATAGGGACTGGAAAATGGAGTGTAACGACTTAATAATATCTCTGGGGCTTTTGATGCCTATTCCTGCAAACAAACCTATGGATTCATGCATGGGAAAAAAAAAAGAATGTGTGATAGAAAAGTGAAGAGAAAGAAATTTTTGGGTCTGTGGGAAGGTTCACCCTCCTCGAGCTCTATTAACAGAGATGAGAAGGGAGTCTTGATCCACAATTTTTTTGTTTTTTCCTTTATTCTATTACTCACAATAAAATGAGAAACTACAGCAGCATACTGAAAGCAAAACTAAACAGCGATGAAACTATGAGAAGCAGAACTAATTGAATGACAGAAAGAAAAATAGCTTAATGGTAGAAAGGAAAAGGTAGTAACAACAGAGAAGCTGAGGCACATGGATTGGGCCCTAAGCCATGATCCTAGCTCTCTGAAACTTAAATTATTAAAATGAAATCATTCTGATCATTTCATAAGAATAACATCATACATCTCTGAAAGTTTTATCACTGAGTAAAATAACGAAAAGCTCAAGAGCTTGCAACAAAGTTCCAACTAGAATCGACTAACTCTTCCTAGCTCTAGCTCTACTCTTTTTATTCTACAGGGAAGCTACCAACAACTCCATTGAAAATGGTGATTGAGTCCACTTGAATCCAAGTAAACATAGACTGAGTGCACTCCTCTTGGAGTTTCTTGGTTGCCTCTAGAACTTGAATTGCTGGAGAGAATGATTGAGTCTTCTTGACTCCAAGTAAACATAGATTTATTGCACTCCTCTTGGAGTTTCTTTGCTGCCTCTGGAACTCGAATTGCCGGAGAGAATATTTGGGGTGATTGAATCCACATGAATCCAAGTCTTTATGATAAAATCCTTATAAAAATTCTTAATCATTCATGATTTTTTGCACTCAACCTCATATTAGGCACTCAGAGTATGTTAGACTTAATCACCACCTATACTAGCATCATAAAACGAAATAATAATAAAAATGCAAGAAAGAGAGATCTAAGAAGGAAAAAGGTGACCATTAACCCATCCAAATATGTCTAATGATGGAGCTCATCAAGGACCACACAGGTGTTTGCGAGTGGATTCCCGTGGTACCTGAGGCAGACGTTGCATCACTTTCATAGTACTTTTGGAGGGTGCCCTTGTGAAGCTTGGTTCCTTGCACCGGAAAATGATATTATTTGGAGGCCAGCGTAATTTTTTCCCATAGCTTCGCTGGTAAGAATTGGGTCATCATCATCCAAAATTTCCTTTAGAAGGCCCCTTTATCTACTTTCTCATATTTTGGAGTCCGATCCTAACCACCTAGAGTGGAAATACTTGGAATTTGTTTGCTTGTATGTGTCTTTACGACTTTATAGTGGAGTTCTCTTTTCTCTTTGTATTTAGTTGGCTTTAGGTGAATTTTGTCTTTTCCCTTTTTGACATTTGATTCTTAGTGAATGACTAACCACTCCAATGGTCTTAAAATGCTTTTAATATTTCTCTTGAGATTGTGGAGTTTCCTTTTTAAGGGAAAATATTTTATTATGCATCTCTCTTCCTTGAAAATTCATTTGAAAAATTATGTAAGGGAAGGATCTGTGTATAAGTTGGGTATAGTCAATATTCCTATGGATTCCAACCAATGAACCCATCCAAAAGGGAATCCTTGTGCTTTTCCTTTCTTTGGAAAAATTGGTATCCCTTGATGGCCACTTTGAATATGCCTGGATTTAATGTTGGACTACCAGTTTGGTTGTGGTCCACTTCGAATATTCCAAATGTTCTTGAAGATTATGTGGTAAACACCTTATTTCAAGGGCATCAAATGGGTGTTGATACTTCATCTTCTTTGCGAGAAAAAATTGGGCTTCCTCTTTCTCCTTCGTCTTGTAATAATAAATATAAGAAGAAGAGAAAGAGGTGGAATATGAAAAAGAATAGTTCTCTCCATGAATCATCACCAAAATTTGCTAATCATATTGGAGATGAGACTTCAGCCACTGCAAGTCACATTAGGGGCATGAGTCTAGTCACTACAAGTCATACTAGTAATGGGTCACCTACCTCTATGAGTCATGTTGTTGATGAATCGCCAATTTCTATGAGTCAGAATGGGGGAAAAAATCCCATATCTCTTGGGAAAGAGTCACAAACCTCTGCAAGTCATGTTGGAGACCCTCTACTAGCCACTATTAGTACTATTGGGTGTGTTTTTTTTTATCAGAAATGAAGGAGTAGAATATTTAAACCTAAGTTCGCTTATAGGATATGTATGGGATATCATCTAACTCATTTTTGCCTTTGGATTTCAGTGGTACAAAGGTTTTGGTATGAGGCTAAAGGTTCTTATACTCTTGAACATGTTATGGTTGCTCAACAATTTACTCAGCCATTGGTTGATGAAGTGGTCAAGCTAGTGCAATATTTGACCGATCCCACTCCTATTTTTGGGGATGAAGTTCCTACCAACAACGTCTTATTGATTTCTAGTTCAGATTATTCTATGTTGGGGGGCATGATGCTCTTCAAGTGTACCCCCTCCAAGTTCTAGGAGTGTTTCCTTTGATTGGGATAATCTTGTTGAGCCTCATCTTCCTTCTGCTGCACCTTTCCAACTAAGGGTTATATTTAATTCCACAAATTTCAATAGATGTATGGTCGATGAAGGATCCTCTACAAGTATTATATGCTCCTCGACTTGGAAGGATTTGGGTTCTTGAAAGTTAATAGCAGTTCATAGTCAGTTTCTAGCCTATGATAGAAGACCTGGTGAATCTATGAGTGTTCTTCCTCAATTTCCTATCTCTTTAGGTGGGAAGACTATCTTAATCGATATGGTGGTGGTTAATCGCCCTTTCGACTTTAATATGCTACTTGGGCGTGATTATGTCTATGCTATGAATTTTATGGTTTCTTCACTCTTTAGAGTGATGCATTTTCATCACAACGAAAGTATTTCCACTATTAATCAACTGGCATATGATAATGACCATCCTAATTTGAAAATTTTCCATAATACCCCTTGGTATGTTCTAAGTGTTCAAGTAGACCTTGCCCCACAACGTGTGAACTATGTGGCATTATATCCTCAATGCTCAATTTTGTTTGAGAAGGATTGTTTGAAATATTATTTTCTTTCTCGTGACTCGATCCCAATAGTTGATCAATATATTTATCCTATGGAGGCATGGGACCCCTTCTTCCCTCTTTTGATCCTTCTTGTTCTCATGATTTATTGGATGTTGAGTTGGCTTCATAGGAGGATTTTTTTTAAGCTATGAGTTTTAACTACCAAAGGAGTCCTTGGCCTGAGTCTCACAAGGATCTTGTCTAGAAGAACTGTTATTTGTAATCCGTAGGGCAATGTGGTTTCCTATACCATACTGTATATATAAGGTACACATTTTCAAGTTTTGTATTTTTTAATACAATATTTTATTTGAAGTTTATATATGGGATGTATTAAATTCTTGCCTAATGGTCCTAATTATGTCTACAAAAATTTGAAGACTTATCCTTTGGCTATTTTCATGGATGATCTGCTCTAATAGGCATTGGATCTCAAAACTGGCATATAGGTTAGGTTATTCACCTGCATTGTGCATTATCAGTTTCCTTTTCCATGTTTTCCTTAGGTTTGACCCCACCAAGTTGTGACACTGAACCTTATCAGTGCTTAGAAGTGTCATAACTTGTGTGGTACAACCTACCTTATCATGGGCACCCTATATAATACCTTGTTTTCACTTGGCACCCATGCTGAAGTTTTTTTCTTACGCTCGGGTGTCCTCTTTAGTTCGTCCATGACTTTGTGTTGAAGCTTCATTCTCCTTCTTCTTCTCTTTTATTCCAGATTTATACCCTAGAGGCTCCCATGTCTTGAGTTGTACTATTGCATTGCATATTGACCACTTGCACCCCTTTTGGCTTTAAGCCGACTTTATTGGACTCGTGTATAAGCCCATTTTGACCAAGACATTTCTGCAAGTTCAAACCATGCATTCGTTAGCCTTTGCGACTTGTCACCTTTTTCTGTGGAGGGAACATTCCCCAAGTGTTGATGAATATTTTCCACCACATTGTATTGAGCTTAGGAATGTTCCAGAACAAGGAACTAGTGCACTTTCCTTTTTAGGGTTTATAATATGAAAAAGGAAAAAAAAAATAAATGTTCCAAAAAAGAGTGGGAACAAGATAATTTCTTCATCATTTGTTCGCAGTAAGTCTAAGTCATGTCGACCGTGTTCTTAACTGAATCCCCAAATTGCCTTGGGCTTTTCTTTGCATATAATCTTATTTTTTGGATTTTAGTTATTGGGATTTTTAAGGGAAGGCATATATATATATATAAAGTTGTGTTATGTGTTTTTTTTTAATTTAAATATTTGTATAGCACATAATTGATGTTTAAAATATTGGTAAATTTTAGATTCTTATGGTATTATAAAGAACTCTCTATAGTGTTATTTGAAAGTGTTTTGAATCCAAAATATGATCCATCTTGAGACAATGGTTGAAAGAAATAGACACTTAAGGGAAAATACATGTACAAAGTGGAAAGAAGAAAAGTAAGACAAAGAAGGAAAACCACTAGATTAATAAAAACCCTAAACATAAGAACTAAAATAACCAAAATAGAAAAAAAAAAGGCATAAAGTAATAAATATAAGAAAATAATATAATAAAACAATATAAAATAGATACAAATGTAAATATACAATTAGTTATAATAATTTTATATTATTATGTAATTATGAGTATAATTAGATTCTTATAATAATGAGAAGGTAGGATCTAAATATAATAATAATAATGCAAGTATAATACATAGTAGCTATATTATATTAGTATGAAGATTAAGACTATGGAGGTAAGTGTAATAATAATATAAGTATAATAAATTATATAGATTAAAAATAATAATTAATTATAATATTATTGTACTAAAAAAGACGTGCTATATGATGATGCAAAATTCAATTCAATTCATATTGAATATGTGTGAAATTTAAAAATATATTAATAATAAAAAATAAATTTAATGTTAGCAATAAATAAAATATTTTAATATTCATCTTTCACAAAATAATTATATATCAATTTTATATATAAATAAATAAATATAATTTATAAAAATAAATATTCTTTACTTCTGAATATAATAATACGCTTTAATTCCTTCAATTATTAATATAATAAATCCATTTAAAATAATTCTAAACAATCCCAAGAAACGAAAACTAAAAATATATAAATTAAAAATTAACTAAATTCTTATTCAAATATATTTTTAAGATATTTTAAGTAATTTATTATATCACAAATATTACAAATGAAATATAAATATAAATATAAATTTATAACTATTTAAAAAATAAAAAATAAAATAACAAATTCATTATAAATATAAATAAATAAAATTCTATATATAATTACATAAATAATTAAGTATAACTAAAAAGTTATAAATAATTTTTTCCCCTTTTATAATGATGCGGAACATTTTGGAAACTATCTACTATTTGATGTAAATTGTTTTTTCCAATATAATGAAAATTAATTTGTTTTTTTTTTTTTTTTAAATTTTAAAAATAAAAATAAAAATGAAAAATTATATCTAATAACATTTTCAATAAAAATTTAAATTTCTTTATAACAAACTTCAAAAAAATAATTTAAAAAAAAAAACACTTTTCACAATTAAAGACAGCCACAATGTTAAATGAATTTTCCATTAAAAAGATAGATAAATAAAATGAGAATTAAGTAAATTCTAATACAAATATACTTTGAACATATCTTCACTAAATTATTATATATCACAATTTTATTACAAAGTTATTATCTATATATATATATATATATATTTATTGATAAATATTAAAATTTAAATATAATTTATTTATATTTTTTATTAAATATTAATTTTTATAATATTAATTTGTTATATATGTATATTAATCGTAACTTATTTTATAGTAATGTTTATTTGTTTATGACATAATTCAATATTAATACCTTTTAACCCTTACTCATTATGATATAATTTAAGAATTTTGAACAAATTAGACCAAAATAAATTGATAGAAAGCCATCCAAAAAATAGAATATATGATAAATTTCTGGATAAATTTCCATATATAATATATCATCCCAAAAATAATGACTCATCATCTCAATCAATCACACTGCACCAGTTATTCCTCCTCGCAAACTCACCAAATCCATCACCACCTCAGCCACCAACACCTCCACCAATTCCACCGCTGGCTCCAACACCAGATCCCATGCCTCCTCTAAATCCACCTCTGGCCCTTGGTTCTACACCACCACCAACACATGCACAATTGTTGAATTCTCCACCCACTACATCGTCCTTGCTAAAACCTCCTCCACCTCCCACACCGACACCTTCACAATCTCGAGTACCACAACACATATTATCTCCACCTCTCATGTTGCCTCCGACGTGCAACCTCCAACTCCTCCACCAAAGCCTTCTGCCAATGTCACTCTCCTCCTCCTCCTCTTAATGGGTTTAGATTGTTGAACTGTTGAGTTGAGTAGCAAAAGCATAACTTTAAAATAACTTGAAATTGCAAAAAATAATGGCAAATAAACAAGATAGCAAAATAATCAAACACAAAAGTTGACACAACGATTTACATGGTAAAAACCTCCTTGTGAGGGAAACATCTATAGGGCAATGATAATCAATATTCTTATTTTTCAAGGGATATTTAAAGCAACCAACTCATAGGCATACATTATCCAACTATTCAACCCACTCTCCATTCATTGTATTTGTTCTTATTTCCTCTATAACCTTACATGGATAAATAGAAACCTGTGAGATTTTTTCTAAATCCATCCATAAATTTTAAAGCAGTTACATAAGAAAATTTTAACATAAAAAGAAAAATTTTCCTTTTATATTTTTTCCATAAAATTAGATTAGGAAAAACAACCCAAGCCAAAGGATCTAATTTTATCTATTATCCCAAGAATATAGGGAAATAGTTGACAACTTCTAACAATCTCCACCTTGAAAAAAATTTACCTGATATATCATGACCAAAATATTCATCACCTTCCTTGCAAGCCAAGAGAAACTAGGTAGAATTTTAGCTTCTTTGACAAGACTGGTTTTGTGAACATGTTTGCACAATTTTTCTTTGTATGAAAATTTTCCAAAGACACCACTCCACTTTCATCAATAACCTATCTTGCAGAATGGTATTTAACATGTATATGTTTATTCCTACTCTGATAAGATAGATTCCTCACCAAATGAATAACACTTTGGCTATCACAAAATACTTTCACCTTGTCCTGCATCCTTCCAAACTCACCTAGAAAACCTTTTAACGAAATTGGCTCTTTGCAAGCATGTGAGACAACTATATATTCTACCCCAGTAGTGGATAAATCAACTATGTTATGAATCTTTGACATCCAACTAACAGCTCCACCTGCAAGAGTAAAAACATATCCAAAAGTGGATCTCCTCTTGTCCAAATCACCTGCAAAATCTGAATGAACATAACCACAAATTGAATCACTACTACCATTATAGGTGATCCAATAATTACTTGTGCCCCTAAGATACCAAAGCACCCATTTCACTATTTCCCAATTATCTTTACTTGGATTTTCCATGTATCTACTAACAACACCAATTGCATGTGAAATATTTGGCCTTGTACTAACCATCTTATACATTAACCACCCTACTGCATTAACATATGGTACATGAGACATATACTCATTTTATTTATCATTACTAGGACACAAACCTGAAGAAATCTTGAAATGTGAAGCTAAATGGATTTGAACAAGGTTCACATTATTCATATCGAATCTTAGAAGTATTTTCACCACATACTTATGTTGTGATAACGAAAAATTACCATTTTTCCTATCTCAGTGTATCTCCATGCCCAATATTTGTTTTGCTTCTCCAAAATCCTTCATTTTGAAAGTCCTATCAAACTGAGCCTTTAACTTGTTGATCTCAATCATGTTTTTTCTTGCTACAAGAATATCATGAAAATATAACACTAAAATAATGAATATGGCATTTTCCAACTTTTGAAAGTAAACAAAATGATCACACTAACTTCTGGTATCTAATACCACTTGATGGTAGGAAAATTTGACTTTTCCTACAACTTAACTATGCTCTAAACAAATTAGCACTTCTTTATTTCTCTTACAATCATTCACACAAATTTGTGAGGAATCTTGTATTGTAATAATTAATCATTCAAATTATGTAAACATGGACACTAGATATCCATGAATTCATGCATAAACACACAAAATCAAAGCACAATAATTAATGAATTCCTCTTCTCATTAATAAACAACATAAATGTACATACATAATAAAAAACTTGATCTATTCTCCTTTTCTTCCATGAGCTTTCTGCTGCCCACTATGAACTACAAATAACCTTTATAGTAACATGGCATCTTTGTGTTGTATACACCTCACTGAGCTTCCCACTTGTACTTGGTCTTTTGCATTCCTGGTTCCCTCCTCTAGAACCCCTTGAGCACTCCTTGCTTGTCTAGGTTTTTGCACTCACATTTCCTCTTTCCATCACAATTATACAAGTTGTATGATTTCTTGCCAAAATTCACCTTCTCTGCCGCTACAATTTGTAAAACACTTTACCAAATTTTAGATAAAAACATTCAAATCTACATCTTCAAACATCAAGAACCAAGAATCAAAATCTCAACTTTGATTTTGCAATCATCTAAAAGAATTTAACAACCATAAAATAAACATAAACCTATAAATCAACCATGAATTTAGCTTTTAAATTCCACTTCCAAATATCTTTACCAACTCAGATACCTCTACGATGCAGGAAAAATCACTTTTCCTATGAATTCATTCCCACAAATCTGTAGTTCAACTAGGGCCAAAACATTATACCAATTTCACCTCGACAACTTTGTTATTCCTTCATTTAAACGTTGAATCCTCAGATTATGATTCTTTAATAATAAAATTGATAATCAATTAATTGGAATTTAATATGCACATCATAGAGAATTCATATTGGCATTAATGTGCTTCATTAAGTACCTAATTCCATATTAGCAATTCTGGCACATTCAACAAAATATTCAGGTATCAATTTTCACAATAGAGGTTCACTTACATATAAATGGTAATTTCATCAGTCCAATGCTTTCTTTAATGAAATATCCACATTTCATTAATTTTACGTGACTTCCACACACAAAATTACCGAGAGAAAATATCAAATAACATAAGATTCTATTTCATTCATTGAATCTTATACATGCAATTATACTAATAATCTCTCTTTATATTGATCTCTATGGCTTGATTACATTTAATTACAATTGAAGGTGATCGATTTACCAGATAGCACGTTGTAATAAATTATTTTTCCCACAAATCCTTATGCAACTTGGCATTATAGAGGTTTCTCCTTGCTCTCTCTCGAAGAGTCATATTCATGCATTCAACAATTTTTTTTTGCTGAGGAGTATAAAATATGGTTTTATGTCTTTTGATCCCTCCTTCCTTGCAATAATTTTCGAATTCCTTTGAAGTAATTTATGTTCCATTGTTAGTTCTCAAACATTTAATTGACCCGGTAGTGCTCTTTTCAACCAAAGCTCTATATTTCTTAAAAGCATCAAATACCTCAATTTTTCTCTTTAGTAAATAGATCCACACCTTTCTAGAGTAATCATCTATAAATGTTACCAAATATGAAGATCCTCCAAAAGAGACTTTAGGAGATGGTCCCCAAAGATCTGAATGGATGTAATCAAGAATACCTTCACTAACATGTTTTCATGTTTTCTCATTTTATATGTTTTTTCCAAAAACTTGATTAGGAAAAACAACCCAAACCAAAGGAAAAAATTCCAGTTATTATCCCAAGAATATAGGGAAATACTTGGTAACTTTTAACAAAAAATTATGTTGGTTGTAAATTTCTAGAATATCTTGGTATTTGACGGCCATGAAATAGATCAATTGTTTAACCTCTCTTGACTGTTAGAAATATGTAATCTACATAAAAGTGCAAGGTTTAGATAGACTATCAATATCGTTTAAATAGACTATCAATATCATATACTCCAATATTTAAATTTCTACAAATGTCATGTACCCCAATCTTTGTATTTCAATTTCTATGACTCTCATGTACTTAAATATTTATATTTCTAGTGAAGTTTACATGACAAGAATAAGCAGTTTCCACTAACAATCCGAAAACAATAAGGAACACTTCATCAATATTAATCTCCATACTAACATGGGTATTGATCCCAGGCATTGGAGATCACATACCCCACACTCCCATGCTCCTGGGAGCTTGGGATTTGGTAGGAAATGTTCCAAAATCACCGGGAGATTAAACAGGTACTTTGGATCTTTTGGGGAGCTTCACTACAACAAATTTTTACATTTTAGGTACCTATTTTGAGCAGAGAAAGTACCATTTGTTTATTTTTTAAGTGATACATGTAAATTTAGAGGTTTGGACTGCATGAGCTTTGTAAAGCGATGAAGATGTGGAGATGTAGTAAAGATTTCAACAAAATATAGACAGTTTCCAATCATTCCTTGGCAGCTTCTGTTGCAAATCTTGAAGTTAAACAATTGCAAATAAGTCAAATTTCTTGAAGTTATCTTGAATCTTTAATGATAAGATTCAACAGATAACAATGATGGTAAGAAAGAGAAAGAGTAGCCTTTTAGTCAGTTAATTTTATAAATTTCCAAACTTGAATTTTGAAGTTGAATATAATATAGTGTTGCATGAAATCACATAATAATCAAGTAATAATAGCATTTTTTCCCATTTGGGAGTTCCACGTGTTTCTTTGCTAGCAAGGAATTTCATTGGCAAATTGTTGATGGATGAATATTTTGATTTTTTCTCGCAGTGTTTCAAAGTTCAATCTTTTACATATTTAATTTCAAGATGGAATTTGATCAACAAATTTTGGATGGAAATAAAATAATTATTTTATTTTTATTTTTAAAATATATTAAATTTTAATTACATTTCCTGTAAATTTGGGCAAAGCTTCTAACTGTATAGTTGTTTCCCATACGTGAAATACCCTCGTACTGGAAACTTGTACAATATAATTAATGTCAATAATGTTAGGAACACCTCATCCATATAAGCATTGTATTAACACAAATACATGCACAAAAACACAGGCCTTCTTTCACATCCATTAAGGATCTAGAAACCAATATTACAGTATTACTCGAGAAAATGGGGTGAGAGGGGAACCCATTTGCTACAACTAGGGATATTACATCGTTAAGAGTAAAAATATGCCAACTCCAACAAAAATATCTGTTGCCTCACCATAAAACCTTAAAAATAAAATCCATGACACCAAGATCGTGCCAAACACACATCCATTCAAGAGAAGGATAAACCCATTACTCTTCCAAAGGAAGCCGCGTGCAAATATCAAAAGTTAGGATTAACGAAATTTACACACTAATAGTATTATTTCAACCTTTAATTTTCAAAATAACTAATTATTTTATATTTTATATAAAAATTAATTATAATTAGGCTGATAGGCCTTTCTTTTGAATTAGTCTACCTAGAATTTAAGTCGACCTTTTCTATTTAAGGGTGACATTTATCCATAGTATCTACGTATATATTCCTGACATCTGTCCACAGTAATGGTTTAAGTGGTGGAAACTGAACTGAACTGTGCATTCATCTATGGAATTACCAACAAGTTATATCCACCTGAAAGGTTTAGCCACGTATTCCATTCCCACATGCCAAAAATAAAGGAGAGATCCACTCCCATTGTTTACGACTTGGATTTTGTTGGGAACCCAACTGTTTGGAAATGAAGACACCAAGCAAACAAATACACACAATTGCATGAGGGGAAATTGGAATTTTCTCTATGAAGTCGCGTGCTTGATCCAGAGGTCCAGAACGATCAAGAAAATAAAAAATACACCGACAGTGCTCCATTGCGAGGTATGATAATATTGATTCATCTAATTGAAGTATTGATAACCCTCATCCATTAAACCTGCATGGCTACATGTAGACAAAACACAAAGAATGGTGACATGGTCTGGACTAGTTTCGAAGTGTTTCATTTCTTTGAAGAATTTGAGGGCCTCCTCACTGTAGCCATGCGTATCATATCTCGCAATCATTACTTTCCAGGTGACAAAATATCGTTGTTGTATTTTTTCAAATAATTCATATTACATTTTTATGTCCCCACATTTGGTATATATGTAAATCAGGGCATTGGCCACAATGACATCAGATTGAACCCCACTTCTAATTATTTTTTCATGGATCTCCCTAAATTTTTGTAGAGATGACAAGTCGGTGCAGACTGGGAGGATCCTAGCAAACATATTTGAAACTAGCTCTACACCTGCCATCTACATTTGTTTGAAAAGATTCAGAGCATCCTCACTATGACCATTCTCGTAAAATCCTATAATCATTGCATTCCGTGAGACCATGTTCCGCCAAGGCATCACCTTAAACATCTTATGGGCTTCATTTACAAGTACATTTTCATCAAATCCTGAAATCATTGCATTCCACAAGACCATGTTTTGTCAAGGAATTTCCTGGAAGAGTTTCAGTGCCTCATCAATAAGCCCATTCTTCACAAAGTCTGCAATCATTGAGTTCCATGAGGCCATGGTTTTTTTAGGCATTTTCCTTAAAAATATTCAAGGAATCTTCAAGAAACCCATACTCTGCCAATCCTGTGATCATTAAAGTCCATGACACCATCATTCGTCGAGGCATTTATTGAAAGAGAGTCAAGGCCTCATTGACAAGCCCATTATGTGCACACCCTACAACCATCACATTCCATCCGATCACATCCCTTTCTAGAATTTCTTTGAAGAGAATCATGGCCTCATCAGAATGACCATTTTGTAAAAATCCAGAAATCATCACAGTCCAGGAGATCACAAATTGCTGGAGATTTTTTTTAAGAGTGTTAATGCTTCATCAACAAGTCCATTCTGTGCAAATCCTGCAATTAACGCATTCCAAAGACCACATATTTTTGAGGAATTTCATTAAAAAGTTTCAGGGCTTCATTAACAAACCCATTCTCAAAAAATCCCGCAATCATAGAAGTCCATGAGGAAATGTATTTATCATACATTTCTTTGAAGAGATCGAGGGCCTCATGAACCTGTCCATTTTGCGCCAATCCTGAAATCATTGCATTCCTGACACCATTTTCCTTTGAGGCATTTACTTAAAGAGATTATAGGCCTTATCAACAAGCCCATTCTATAAAAATCTAGAAATTAGTGCATTCCACGAAATATATGTTTCCTTAGGCATTTCATAAAAGAGTTTTAGGGTCTCATCAACAAGCCCATTATGTGACAGTCCTGAAGTCATAGAATTCCACGAAATCAAATCTCTTCGAGGAATTTCATCAAACAGTTTCAAGGCCTCATTAACGAGCCCAATTTGTGCAAATCCTGAAATCATTGCATTCCATGAGATCATGTCTCTCTAAGGCATTTCCTTGAATAGTTTCAAGGCCTCATCCACATGCCCATTCTGTGAAAATCCTACAATCATGGCATTCCACGAAACAACATCTCATCGAGGAATTTCCTCAAATATTTTGAAGGCTTTTTCCACAAGCCCATTCTGTGCAAATCACGCAATCATGGCGTTCCACGAGACTAATTCAGGTTTTGACATTTCACCAAATAAATCACAAGCCTTGTCCATGCTCCCACATTTTTCATACATGTCTATAAGGGTGTTAATCACAATAACATCAACTTGAAATCCAGTTCTCCTAATTTCTTCATGGATCTCTACACCCTGTTCTAGAGATTGAAAGGCACCACACGCTGAAATAGATATTTCGTAAGTGAATTCATTGGAATGAACGCTTGCTTGATGCATTTGGTGGAATAATCTCAATGCCTCCTCGGCAAGCCCATGCCTTGAATAAAATGCAATCATCACAGTCCAGGAAACCACATTGAGTCTAGGCATGTTTTCAAACACTTCACTTGCATTCTCTATACTCCCACATTTTGCATACATATCAATAAGGGAACTATACATAAAGACATTAGAGTGAAATCCATACCTACTTATTTTTTCATGGATGTCAAAACACCAATTGGTCATAAACAGGAAGAACATTGTCTAAAAGGTAAATTCATTGCGTTTAATTCTAGACTCTAGAGAAAAATGTTGTCAAATCCACTTATTTGAATGTAGAAGCTCACAAGATAATTCAACTCTTCTTCATACTTCTGCCTCCAACATTATAGTATAATGAAGCATTTGGGTTTCCATTGAACATCCGGTCAATCTGCTCATCATACCCACACACATGTATTGGAAAAAAATCCACTAGGGCCTTTCCAATATTCGACAGGAGACATGGTTCATTTTCTGAAATCAATAAACTCTTAGATTCCTCCAGAAATATATTAGAAGGAATAATTTGCAAAGAATCTCCCAAGCATAAGTCAAATTACAACACAATTATTTTTGTTGAACCTTCCCTCTTTGGAGAATAATCGTTCAGAACCTAAACAATCCCCCAATTGTTAGAAATTCTTTTCTGGTCACTGTCTTAATCCTACTCCTCCAACTAATAGAAACACGTGGATTTTTGTATGGAGAAGCAGGAACAAGTGCATGCCTAGTACCAACAGGAATATAAATTGAGCCATGAATATCCAGCACACTCATTTCTCTATATCCTAGGATTTCCATGACAAAATATTTTAATAGAGACCCACTCAATACAATCAAGACTTTCTCCTCATTATCACTTACAAGTGCTACCAAAATAGTTCCCCAACCTATGAATCAAAGTAGTCAAAACTTACTCTGGAAAATGTATCGGTAGAAGCAGATCCATAGCTATAGGTTCTATAACCATCCTCTCCTTTGCAGTTTGTGGATAAATTTTTCCAGCTAAACAAACTCAAATTTTGTTCTACACCAGCAGATGGACTCAAAATCTGGGTACTTTTAGGCATAAATATGAAAGACCCAATGCTTGCAATTTTTTTTCTAACATCATTTGGAGTTAATATTGCATTATGGGTACCTAAAATAACTAGGACTAGAGGAAAAAAGACATTTTTGGGCATGGAAAATTTTAGGGGATAATATTCGCAGGTGGGCTAATTTTCCATGATTTTTCCAAAAAAAAGATTTGCCAATTTCCATTTTTCTTAAAAATGATTCGCCCAAATTTTACAATATAAAATTATTTTACGTTAAAAATTGCCAACATTATATAAAGAGTATATATAAAATCATTATAAATTTCAAGAATTTTAGAAATACATCAATAAAATTTTTATAGTTTGCATATTAGGTACTAGTGAGATTCGCCAATTTTTTAAACTTCAAAATATTTTTCCATCCTTAAAATTTCCCCTGTTGTTGGGTACCCACGAATTCTCTATGATCTTTCAATTGGCATACCAGTAGCATCTTGAGGAGAGTATGTGTGCCAATGTGAGAAAGTGATTTACTGATACGATTGTTACCTTCCGATTGATCAACATAGCGTGCCACACTCTCGCCTTGTTCATAAGTCTCTACCAAAACAGGTTGTACAAGTGGATATAAGGGCTTAGGAAAAGACACATCTTTCCACCTGTGGAAATTGTAAAGAAATCGACTCAATTATGCAGCTTCTCTTGCAAGATCAACTTGAGACAACATAAAGACAACAAAATTTTGTACACTTTCATCAAGTCATAGCCATCTTAGTGCCTAAAGATGACTATAGACCTTTGCAACCCAATTTATTATCACAAAATCCCTCTTAATCACTTCACTAACTCTAGGATGCCTGAATTTCAATGCAACAATCATACGGTTCATATTCTGACCGACATAATGAAATATCAGAGTAGCTTTGTGGAAATGTGCAATACTGCCAGAAGCCATGGGATCCTCTTCAAAATCCTCAAATATGTCATCAATTCTACGACCAAAACCATTTTTAATAGTTTGCCGTGTATTTGAAAATTTATTTGTTGGTGCCTTTGTCTGCAATTTTGTAAGCTCATTACATAAATATCTGGGAGAAATATCAGGACGTGTAGATTCCCATTGACCCCACTTGATAAAGGCAACCGCTGATTTCTCCAAAGATTTCTGAAAAAGTTGCAGCCACATTTCTCTATACCTTCCTCCAAACACAGAGGAAAATACAGCCACGACAATAGCTAGTGTGAATAAAGTAATCAAATAAAGTTCTCTTACCACCAAAATCAGTACCTCCATGAATGACCAGATAGATGAGTTCTTGACTGTTAAGGTAGAAATTGGGATGTAATTCTTGTGATTCAACCCACCTATTACGTGCCCATAAAGCCTCCCCAATAATAACAACCAAGACTGGGGGGGTAATATGTGACCTAAAATAAGCCAAGCTCACAAAACAAGAAATATTCCTAACTTTCAGAAATGTATGACCATGATAGTAGCATATGAGTGAGAGATTCCTGCATGTAGCTCAAGCATCACAATTCATGCCAGCAGACATCACAAAAACACATTTGGGGTTATGTGGTCTACAAAGATCATGTTTGAGTTTGAATAATCTTGAAAGTAATGGGATATAATGTGCCTTTCTTGCACTTTCCTGGGAAAAACTATACTTGTCATCTATCCTACTCCAGTGGGGCTTCTGGTACTGTAAATGATAAAATCTAAAATAATTCCAGAGTATTTAAGGTAACCTGGGAGAAGATGGGTTTCCATGTGTGCTAACTTCTATATCTTGGAACGTTCAAGCTCAGAAACCATGTCCTACTTTCTTAGCACGTCCATATGCTAAAAGCTAGCAATATATTATTGGGTCGGCATCAAAAATGAAGATCAGTTTTAAAGCCCACAGTGCCCCTAAGAGACTACTAAACCTTGAAATTAAAATGAAGTATGAAGTTAATTTCCCTGAGAAATGAAAATAATTTTTTTTGACCAACAAGATTATAAATTCACCTTTCAACACTGGAGTCTACCGTTAGACATTTTCAAATTTTCATTTTAGCGAGGAATTAAAAAAAAAATTCTGCAATGTGCCTCCTTTCATGTTTATAGTGCCTTCTCTAACTCTCATTTCAATAAATAGTTTCACTGATGAAATGGATTTTAAGGTGGATTCTGGGCTTGAAAACTATAATAACCAACAAAATAAGTTATTTTAGTGTTCAAAGGATAAAGATAATGGATTTTATGAAAAATTTATTTTAACTTAGAGGTTAAAGATAGGTTAAAATTAAAGTTAAAGATAAACTAAAATTAACTTGGATAAATATAGGCTAAAATTAAATTTAAAGATAAACTAAAATTAACGTGGAGTCTGGCTAGGCTTCATTACTATTGATCAATGGATTGGTGGGAAACACACAACAAAAATTAAATTTAAGTTAAAGATAATCTAAAATTAAGGTGGAGTCTCCACTGGGCTTCAAGCCTATTGATGAATGGATTGGCTAGAAACACAAGTTATCACAAAATAAATTAAAATTCATATTTTCATGTTTTTTTTTTAATATTTCAATTTCATATTTGCCCATTTGTGGAGATATACTAAGGGTTAGAAGATCTAATGCATCACACAATGAGAAAAAAAATGAGGGATTGTGATAAATCAACTCCATTGGAATATGTAACATGGTAGTTGAGGTATTTCATCCTCTCACCCAAAAAATGTTATGCTTTGAAGTAGGTTAAGTTATATATTTAAACTATTATAAGTAATGATGGGGTTTAAGAAAACTATTGGGGTATATTTTGTAATTGGTTTATTGGGATTGAGTTTTGAGGGGTTGTTGTCTTCTTTGGAGTGATATTTCAAATGATTACTGATGGAGATGTATCAAATATGTCTTGATCCTCAAGTTAAAGTTTCTTGTTACTATTGGCCTCACATAATTATACTAATCAAAATAATATGGGTTTAAGGAGTAAATGTGGTTTAAGATTTTTATATTAAGAGAGAGAGACATCAAAATAAAAAAGGGATGTCTTACAGTATCACTCTCTCAATAATCCAATTATTTTAAAAGTTATCTTATAAGTACAATCATCTAATAGTCCTAGTAGAATTAATTTGTAGATTTGACTATAGGAAAATATTTGCGACATCTTATCAAGAAAGAAAGAGCATGAACAACTAAATCAATGATTTTGTAATAATAAATTATGACTATGATTATAAAATAATTGTATATTTGGTTATCATGAAGAGTGGTAGAGACAATAAAAAATCCGAGGGAGAGTTGTGAGTGATGTTGGCTGGCATAGCTGAATACCCGTGTTATTGTATGTTGTAATGGTGGTAGTCAGGTGGAGGGAGAGTTGTGAGTGGTGTTGGGAGTTGTGAGAAATGTTGGTTGGCATAGTTGAACACCCGTGTTATTGTATGTTGTAATGGTGGTAGTCAATTGGAGGGAGAGTTGTGAGTGGTGTTGGTTGGCATAGTTGAACACCCATGTTATTGTCTATTGTGAGGGTGGTAGTGAGGTCAAATATTGATGCACCATTTAAAAATAATTAAGGCTATAAAATTCAATTCCAGTGCCACTTACTAGCCCTCCTAAAATGGATGTAGGATTCTCCTAACAATATTAATGCACTAAGAGTAGCTAGTACACCAACATCATTACACATTAAAACTTAAACTAGTTCAACCAATCAAAATGTAGAAAAATAAATAATTAAAATATCATAAAGATAAATTTTATTAGTTAATAATGTTAACTTTGAAAAAGGTTGTTTTTTTTTAGTGAAATTGGGATTATGTAAAGGTCAACCATATATCAATATGATATACATGGGAAACATGGTAAATAAGGTTCTTAGATTTGTTAATTTTCTTGGATATAATTTTGAGAAACAAGGATAAAATTTTTCATAAATGAGATAATCAACAACAATTTCCAGAAATAATAAATATAGATAATTTCATAAATGAGAGAATCAACAAAAATAAAGAATATAAATGGAAATAATAATATAGTATACATTCTGAATATCATCATATCAATAGGAAAAATAAATGATTTAATTCCCTTGATCAAATAACATAGAATGGTTAAAATGAGGCAAAAGTAATCAGTTTTTTAGTCATAGTATAAATTGTCCATTCTAGAAAATCAATATTTCTTCACAGTGGTTTTAAATATTTAGATGGTAAAATAAATAGTAAATTATATGTCCATCCTTCATCGTCTCAATATTTCAGTTACAAAATACAACTTTTCCAATTGAACATTCCAATTCAACAAGCAGCTTTTGGGGCAATTTCTATAATACACATAATTTTTTAAGAAGAAACTTTTTTTTTTTAGCCATAATTTTTAGTAAAGTGTTGAGCTTGTAATCATGATTTACATATTTTTGACCACATGGGATACTAGGGCTGTTAGCTTTTATCTTTTGACCACATAGGGTAGTTAGGTAGTTAACTTTATGCATTCAAGTTTTTTAATTGTATTTTATAATTATGATATTTGGCTAGATAAATACTTTATTGCTGGAAAGAATTAACATGTCATACATGCTCTCTGAAAATTATGATGAGAAGATTTGGGTGTGTTAATCAAATTTTATAAATAAATAAATAAATAAATATATATATATATATATATATATATATATAGTTACTTTATGGTCCAAATTTTATTCATATAGATTCATATTTAAACAATAACTAAAGCCTATCTAAAAGTATTATTGTTATACAACTTAAATAATAATTATAAATTATGTTAATTAGCTAATTATTTTAAAAATAATAAAATTTGGTAAACGTTCCATAATATTTTTTAGAATAATAATATTTAAACGTTTTTTCTTAAAGTATATTTTATATCTATTATAAAATAAAACTTAAATTCTATGATGAAAGTTAGAAAGTGAAAAAAAAATGAGCACAATACACTATTTTACATAAAATAAAATAATTTATAACACCACCTAACAATAGTTTTATTTTAAATAAAAATGCATAAACATTAAAATGAATATAAATATATTTTTTATAGTTTTCAATTAGGATGTATGTAATAGTTATCTTCAAAGGTTAACCTTTCTACTTTCGGAAATACAAAGCATATGACATACATGTCTACAATTGTCTTTCTCATACATTTTTTCCAAATTAACAAACCTATCGGCCTCTCTTTGCATCTTCTGGGAAATTGCTAGTTAATTATTTTTTATGAAATCTAATATTGCATCGTAGTAAAATTCAAGTTCAAATATGGATTTTTATATTTTTTCACGATTATAAGGGTTGTCACGCTACATAGATATATAAACTAGGTTTCCAAATAAATATATAAATATTATTGTAATAACAATTAGTATTTGTTTGCTTTAAGAGATAATTTCATTATACATTTCTGTAATATTCCAAAATAGGAAAAGCAATAATATGGAACATAAAACTGGAAATAGAAGTGAATATCAACACATAAAATATGAAACAATGAAAGAGCCATCTTATTATACATATCAAGAGCAAATAAGTACAATATACTGAGGTACAAATCAAATGATCAAGGCAAACAAGCCTCCAATGAACACACCCAAACACGAGATGTTGTTGCTATACAAAATGCCGAAGAACTAGTACAACACAGTGCCAGTGACTATAACTGTTACTAGAAAATACAATGATATAGATCTCCTGATATATGCTTCAAAGAGTGTCTAGAATGGAGATCTAGGCTCCCAAGCACATTTCCAAGACAACCCATAAAGGGTTTTCGGATATACATAAAATACAAAATGATGGAATAAAGCCCTAGGGCTGAATAAACACTACAATTGGATAGATGATAGGAGGTGGCTGAACTGATTTAGAAATAGAAGGAAACCCCTACAATAGATTTTCCAAATTAAAGGTTGCTCCCTTCACTGGAAATCTAACTCACCAAATGAGGCACTGAATCCTCCATTGCAACTACTCAATAGAATAACATAGTCTAGGAGGAAAAATATGTTGTAGGGGATCATAACAGCTTGGCCTGATGCCAAATGATCAAATAATGCTCAAGGAGCCTCCTTGCTAGCCTCCCAGTGGAAAGGTTTCTCCCTCCACTGAAAAAAAGCTCAGAAAAATGGCCCCGTCAATCCTCCACTGCCTCTTCCCTACAAAGCAACACAACCCTGGAAAAGACTGTGCTATGGATAATGGTTGAAGCTTGGCCTGATGCCGAATGGTGGAAATGCAGCTCAACAAACCTCTCCTAAGTGGGCACTCGAAGTCCCCCAATTATGAGTGTGGGATTCCCACTCGAGAACACCTGGTGCTAAACATCACAACAGACTCCGCTAAAGAGCTGAAGCGTGCAAGAAGTTATAAAAGACCAAAACATAAGAAATAATCATCATCCCTCTATGGTTTCCTTTCCCTTCCTTATATGCTTTTTGAGCCTTCTCACATTTGGCCCCACACATTAATTCCACTACTCTCATGGAAACTTCCTCCCATTAGCATTGTGTTGTCCCTCATTAACTATCCACTCCCTCCATATTAGTGTTGTAGATTTGGTCAAACTTGACTCCATCCAAATGCTTCAACCTCTATTCACACATGATGGTGCTTTATCCAACTAATAAGATGATCCTCATTCACATTAAGAGTGATTTTATTCCTACTAAGAATATTTATGGGTCTTCTTACCCTCTTATTCATCTATCTAAGTGACAAAAGAAAATTTTAATATTCCAACTAGCTGAAAGCTAATTTGGAATATTACAGTCCTCCCCTCCCAAATGTTGTTTGTCCTCAAGCAACTGCAAGGGTAAATACTAAAAAAATTCTCCTCCTCCCCTTATGGCACCCACATATGATAAGCTTCTCCACTGAAATAGGTTCCCTCCAATCAATATATTGCTGAACTGCTCCTCCCAAGTGCTCAAGTTAGCTAAATGGCTCACATCATAAGGAAACAAGAGATCTACAGTAGCAACCATATACTGTCCAATGTTCTCCCTGAAGCATGAGGCATAAGAAGTGTTGGGGATCTCACTCCCAATGGAAAACTGTAGCCCATGTGCCATCCCTCCAATAATGCCAACAATAATGACAAAAAAATCATCAACATATGGGATCAAAATCAAAGATACACTATCTTCCATATGAAATACTAGAGGATGATCATAGTCCCTCAAGTGGAACCAACACAGTTCTGATCCTAGCTGCCTCAAAACATGATATGATGAGTGGCTTCCCAACCACTTGCTTGTTGCCACTATCTTCTCACATGCCTGGAGAAAGTAACTGATGTGTGGTGTTAATTGAGTACAACCCAAGTAAGATATCATCTCTCCAAAGCCTCCTAGGGAGTGGTCATTCCCCTCACTAATTGTGGCCCCAAGTAGACCATGAAGTCTAAAGAAAAGAGTGCCCTTTCGTGGGGAAATGTACTACAAATGATTGGAAAAGGAATAAAAATACTTGGTTAGTTGATCATTATGAACAAAAACACAATCCTTACCATGTACCTTTGGAAAGCTGGTGAAGAGGTTCATAGATGAGCCTTCCCACATCTCTATCAAAAAGGGGAGTGGTTTTGACAACCCTGCAAGGTGCTTTTTTTCCTCCCCAATATCCAAAAAAACTGTACACCTCCCGATATGTTGGTGCACCTCCTCTTTGAGACCCTCCCAAGAGAATCCCTCCATGATGGTTTTATATGCCCCCATGAAATCTGTGTTACTGGAAAGGAATGCTTCATATGCTACATGTAGAAGCTTCTCTTTAAGCATAGAGGCTCTAGTCAAGAAGATCTTATTATGATAATAGATGACTCCATCCATCATTGCATAACTCTCATCTATCACCTAGCCATCAAGTACCCTGCATGTGAAGAGATCCTTGGAATATTCCACCAACAACTGGGATTTCCAATAAGGATCTATACCCAATAATGACAGTGCTGTTGGTTTTTGTGGAAAATCACCTGTCATTTTATTTACCTCCTCTTTAACATGATTCATGCCAAAGTCATATGATGGAATACTGCTATCCTGCCTATGCTGCCTCTCTTGTAGCTACTCTTGCTCAAGTAGGGGTTGAATTTTATGGAGGTTAGCCCTCACTAGGAAGCTATCAACCATCCAAAACTTTCTATTTTTGGCCAACGTATGCATGAGTGCCCACAACCCTTTACCATATATGGAATATTCCTCCCTATGTGGAAGTATCTTCAGGTTCTCCACAGCCATGGAGTGGCCTCCTTG
Organism: Pinus albicaulis; assembly: GCA_034641835.2. NCBI lineage: Eukaryota > Viridiplantae > Streptophyta > Pinopsida > Pinales > Pinaceae > Pinus > Pinus albicaulis. The sequence goes on along the minus strand of CM076578.1, from coordinate 729,894,487 downwards.
CACCATGATGGTGCCATCATCCATCCCTGAAACATCTCCTCTCAGTGCAAGTTACTTGGTGAGAGTAGGTAATAATGATACTCAAAGAGTGTCTCCCTCTTTTGATGGGCCTACTAAAGACTCTTTGTGTTGTGCTATGTACTCCCAAGGTTCTCACCTCATCTGGATCTATGAGTGGTGTAGCTTGTTGTGAGAACTCCCTAACCAACTCCTGGTCTGGGGGCCTTCCTGGTGGAATGCCTCCAAATAGTACTGCATCATGGGTTAAGGTCAACTGCATAACTGAATGTACTGTTGGGTCCTTGCCCCCACTGTGCAAATCAGTTTCTATCTTATGTGAAGAATCTACCTGAGAGGGATAAGTGTGCATGCCCCTGATCATCTGATGCCTACCACTCTTTTTATCTATCCACTTCATCTGCAAGGTCTCCCAATCTGTGGTGACCTTCCCTAAATTAATCAACCACTGTACACACAATATCACATTGGTGTCAGGAATATCAACCAAAAATAAGTGATCAATCAAGGTGTATGTTCCCATGGTGATAGATAATGCCAGAACATACTTCATGCACTTCATGGTTCTAGCTCTTGGAACCAAAAATGAAAACCCCTCAAAATAATTAGTGGGTATTTCTCTCCTCTGCACTAACTAAGCATCAATAAAGTTGTGGGTAGCCCCACTTTCAATCAACACTGATACTCTCTGATCTTGAATGGTAACTCAGACTCTCAAATTCAGGTACTTGGGTACTCCAACGCAAAGATTCAAGGTCCCCTCCAACTGGAGCAAATTCCCCATTCACACCTCTTGGGAGTGGTGGATCCTCTCCAACATTGTTTACTCCTTTTGCTTCCTCTTCTTCCTACTCCTTACTATTAGAGAATACCTTCATATAGTGTTCCTTCCCTCTTGCACATCGATACCCTGATGCCCATGGTTCTTGGCATGTGAAGCAAAGCTTCCTTCTTCTCAAGTCTCTTCAGACATCATCACTAAAAGGTCCTTTGTTTTCATTCTCCTTTGAAGGGGGAAACTTCACATCTCTCCCCTTTTTCTGGAAGGGTGGCCTTGGTTGAAATGGAGCCTTTTCCTTTGGCAAAGCATCTTGTAAATATCTTACCCTTTCAATAGCATCTCGAAGGGTAATTGCTTTGGTAGATTTAACCAACCCATGTAGAGGCTCTGCTAGCCCATCAATGAACATATAGACCCTCCTAGCTTAAGATTAATCAGAAACCATGACATAAAGTTTTAAAAACTCAGAAATATAGGTCTCTGGATTACGTGACTGCTTGAGCTTGGCTAGCTCAATGAAAGGTGCCTCTGGATCTCTTCGATCAAACCTCTCTACTAACCTCCTAGTGAACTTTGAATATGAAGTTACATTAGCATGCCCTAATGTATAAATACCATGACACCACCAATCATGTGCCTTACCTTCAAGGTGCAATGCTGCTATTTTGATGGCCTCCATCTCCGACACTTGATTCAACTGGAAGTAGATGTATAGCTTCTCCACCCAAGACTTTACTGTGCATTTAGATGATCCATTAAAAGCGGGAAAAAAGAATCTACCCATGGTCTATTGTAGATCATTGTTTTGTGTGAATCCTCCACTTCTACTGTTATGCCGGGGTCTCCTGTTATCCTTGATCTGAAAAAAATCCTGAAATCTTAGATTATCTTTGAATCTTTGAGATTTAGACTCATAATATATGAAATAATCTTCAAGAGTTTCTTGTTCTTGGGATCCTCCATTTCCCACTACTAAAAATGTAGGCTTAGTGGAGCGTTGGGAAACTTGCTGCCTCACCGGTTGATCATACAAGTGATGTGAAATGTTGGAGCCCTCTCCATGTAGAAACCCTCTAGGGGATTCTTTGTGTCTCTCCATCCTCATCTCCTTGTTTTCCCGGGAAATATCTTGCATGGTTTGAAGAAGAAGTTTGGGAAACTCCTTCTCATCATCTTCTCCTGATATGGGATTTTTTCCCTTGTGTTCTTTGTTGTCTGTGTAATCATATCTCTGGTTTCTATTGAGATACCTCTTCTCCCTTTCTGTGAGAGGCTCTTCTTCTTCTAATGACATAATGGCTGAAATACACAGGCTCAACCAAGATTATGCTCTGATACAACTGTAATATTCCAAAATAGGAAAAGCAGTAACATGGAACATAAAATTGGAAATAGTGGTGACTATCAACACATCAAATATGAAACAATGAAAGAGCCATATTATTATACATATCAACAACAAATAAGTACAATATACTGAGGCAAAAATCAAATGATCAAGGCAAACAAGCCTCCAATGAACAAACACACCCAAACATGAGATGGTGCTGCTATAAAAAATGTCAGAGAACTAGTGCAACACATTCCTAGTGAGTATAACTACTACTGGAAAATACAATGATATATATCTCCTAATATATGATTCAAAGAGTGTCGAGAACGGAGATCTAGGCTCCCAAGCACATTTCCAAGACAACCCAGAAAGGATTTCTGGATATACACAAAATAAAAAATGATGGAATAAATCCCTAGGGCTGAATAAACACTGCAACTGGATAACTAATAGGAGGTGGTTGAAATGATGTATAAATATATGGAAACCCCTCCAATATATTTTCCAAATGAAAGGCTGCTCCCTTCACTAGAAATCTAACTCACCAAATAAGGCACTGAACCCTCCACTACAACTGCTCAATAGAATAACGCAGTCTATGAGGAAAAATGCACTATAGGGGATGGTATAAGCAGATTGGCCTAATGAAAAATGATCAAATAATGCTCAAGGACCCTCCTTGCTAGCCTCCCGGTGGAAAGGTTGCTCCCTCCGTTGAAAACAAGCTCAGAATAATGGCCCTGTCAATCCTTCACTGCCTCTTCCCTGCAAAACAACACAACCCTGGAAGAGACTGCACTGTGGATGATGGCAAAAGCTTGGCCTATTTCCGAATGGTGGAAATGTAGCTCAAAAAACCTCTCCTAAGTGGGAACTTGAATTCCCCTTAGGATGAGGGCAGAATTCCCGCTCGGGAACACCTAGTGCTAAACAACACAACAAACTCCGCTAAACAGCTGAAGTGTGCAAGAAGTCATAAAAGACCAAAACATAAGAAATGATCATCCTCCCTCTATGGTTTCCTTTCCCTTCCTTATATTCTTTGTGAGCCTTCTCACCTTTGGCCCCACACATTAATGTCATTACTCTCATGGAGACTTCCTCCCATTAACACTTCATTGTCCCTCATTAAATATCCACTCCCTCCATACCAACGTTGTAGATTTGGTCAAACTTGACTCCATCCACATGCTTCAACCTATATTCACACATGATGGTGTTTTATCCAACTAATAAGATGATCCTCATTCACATGAGGAGTGATCTTATTCATACTAAGAATATTTATGGGTCTCCCTACCCTCTTATTCATCTATCTAAATGACAAAAGAAAATTTTAATATTCCAACTAGCTAAAAGCTAATTTGGAATATTACAATTTCATTCTATTTTTTATTTATGAGATATGTTTGAATTGTAAGATAGCTACTTTATGTATATAGGGTTTTGGATAGAGAGTGATTGGGTGCTCTGTTAAAGTACTTCGTCATGTGCTGCAAAGATATATTGGATATAATGATGTAGTCCTACATAGCTTATAAAAAAATAAAAGATAAATTAGTTTTTAATATTTCAATAATAACTAAAAAAATTCCTGTGTAATAAAAAATTTGGTGTCCATACATAATTTAAATAATTATAAATAAATAATTATTTTTTGGATATATATATATATATATATAATAAATTTAATTTATATTTTTTTAATAATTAAAAAAAATTACATAAATATTTTTAATTTGATTAAAAAATTTAATATATGTTATTTTTAATAAATTTTTAAAATTAACTACCATAAAGAAATATTTAGACAAATGGAGTCTCCCAGGAATAAGGCTTACCAATAACCAATCAAATCTATGGTAGAGTTTATTGCAATTGAATAGATTCATCTTGTAAATGTTGGAGTGTCATGAGCTAAGTAGTACGAAGAAACCATGACTAAGAAAATAAATTTAACATTTTTTCTTAAAGTTGCTGTGAACTTTGATATTTGTTTTCATTGTTTAAGTTTTTTCTTTGGGTTGAATACTAGGTATTTTGCAAAATCTTATAGAGGTAGGAATGTAATTGCAAAAAATGTAGGACATGGATGAATGTTATCTAAATTATTATATACCCAAGTTTTATATTAATTTAATTGATTGAGCAAAATGTAATAGCTATAACATAAATTTTAAATTATAAAGAGTTGAATATATAAGGTTTGTAAATAAGATATCACATGATTATAAAAAAACGTATTAAAAGTGTATAAAAAATGTGTTCAACTAGATATAATTAATGCTTGAAAATTATATCAGAGAAAAGAATACTGAAGTTTTAAATCTTAGTTTTGACATTTCTCAAAATATGCCTATTGACTTGCAAAAACAAAAGATCACAGACAATTATCTTTTCATCGAAAATAAAATAAAATCCTTATAACAATGTTCCAAATATCTACCATTTCAGAATGTAACTCAAATATGTAATTTTTTTGGTACTACATACACAATGTGTAACACTTATTGTCAACAACTTGCAATTAAAATTTTCACAATTATCACCATTCGTTACCTTGTAATGAAAGACTTATTCCATAAGAGATATTACTTTCTAAACATAAAAATACTACTCTGATTAGCTTGTGAACTAAATGTATAGACATCAATTCCTTTCATTCAATAGATGTAGTTTAAAACATTAAAAAACCATACGAGATTTTTGTTCAGAAAAATGCTTAATTCCTCATGTTCATAATATAATTGGTACCAATATGTTCAGATATAGGCACAAACTTAATTATGTTATGTGTTATTGTGAGAGGGAATTAAAAAGTTGGGATTAGACGCAGCTATATGACTCCATCTGTATTGTATCAATACATTAAAATTGTTGGAAATTTAACACACAAAAACGATATGAGATGTGATTCTTCTCTATTGATCACACAAAATTGATTGAGATGATTTGATTACAATGAACCTGATGAAGGATACTTAAACCTTTTTAAATAGAGACTCACCTAAAATAACTTGACATGAACATACCCTCTAAATTCGACTTTGACTTAAATTGACTTGAATGACTCTCTAAATTTAGCCAACTCTTCATCTGAGAGTCATTAGCTTATTTTAACTCTCTCCCTTAATTATGACCATATGACTCAACATAATTAAAACATGACTTAACTATTCCTTCTAGGCTTATAATAGAATTTGACTCAATTGTTACTCAAACATGCCTATTGGTCTATGTCTCAGCTAGACTTACAATTACTCAAAACTTTTACAACTTTGCATTTTTTTTTTCTCTACTTCCAAATTCTATATCCTCGGAATTTCTTCATTCTCTGTTGTGCTTTCTTGTTGTAGGCTCTATATTTATTTACTTGTTGTTGCTACAATTTTTCTTTGAATTTTCCTGAATTTATGCTCAAAAACAATTTGATATTGTCTTCTACACCCTCCTCTTCAAATATTCATTCAATTATGGATTGTTGCCATAACATTACATCTTCAAATTGTCTTCTTTTCTCTTCTTCTTGTGCTTCATATTCCTAACTTTATTTCTACCATATTTATTGATAGCAAAATCTTATATCTTTTTGACTCCCTTGTGAAAGAAATATTTTAATACAGTCTTCCTTGTTTTCAGAAACTTCCATATCATTCTCTTCACTTTCATCATCACATGTTGTTGTTTTATTTCTATAATCTACACACTCAAGATCATTATTAACTATTTCATTCAATTCTTTTATTCCAACTACTGCTTTAAGACTTGCATCAATTTTTTCATTGGTTTATGAATCCATTCTTTAATGAGCTTCAAATATGCATCAAGCTTATTAACAATCTTATTTTCAACTTCTGCTCCCTTGCTCCTTTGAGCACTGACATATTTAAAAAAAATGTTAAAAATGTCTTTATTATTCTCTTCAGTGAGAGCTTTATGCTCTACCTCTTCTTTCTCTGCCTTCTTTTCCACTACATGGAGGTTTTCTTCCACTGTTATGTTGTTAGTGTATATTCTCATTAGAATATATTCTATCATTATATCCTCTTCTTGATCATCGACTGTTGCTAGATCATGTATGACTTCATGAGCAGTTCCAACTACTTCATATCTGGCTGCTACAAAGACAAATTCAACTTTCAATGAATCATAAAACATGACAATTACTATATTACCATAATTAATCCTTGTTTCAAAAAGGAAACCACACATATCATCGACATAATGTTCATCCACCCTATGGTGGGATATATGAGCATGCACGTGCTCATTCTTAATTTCATTAACAACTTCATCTTCACCAAATTCACCACCTGCGGCTAGATTCTCCAACGTACATCTCACTTTCTAGTCATCATCCACATGTGTTTCATCACAGTTGGATTCACCATCATATGCACCATCCATGTTATAGTGGGGTGCTTGAGCATTTATATGCTCTTGCTATACTTCATACACATAGGCTTCTGCTTCTTTCTATGCAAACTTTGTTGCATCTGCGTCATTCATATGCATGCTTGCATAATGGGTTTCAATTTTATGGTCTTGACAACCATCATCCACTTTTGAGTGGGATTCTCCAAGCCATGTTTTCCTCTCACAGTCTTTCTCATTTACAATGAAGTTATCGATCAAACGAGAACTATTATCTCAAAATGAGAACTCTAACCAAAAAAAACATCCAAAAAGCATGAAAAAACAACCCAAAAAAGAAAAGTGATATTCTGAAATAACCTTCTTTTCGGGGTAAATTTTCATCATTTTTAAAAAATGGAAGTAAAAGCCAAATTTTTTGTACAAAAAACAACCCGAAAACAAAAAATGCTGATGTTGGAATAACGTCGCCATTTTTTTATTGCAAAAAACACCCTGAAAACAAAAAGTGTTGATGTTGGAATAACGTTTTTTTTCTTTTTAGGTAAATTGTCAACAATTTTTAATAATGACATTAAAGATAAAATATCATGACTTTGAAAAACCTTAAAATTCCAACGATAGACATAACATTAAATATAAAATATCAAAAGTCTTAAAATTCCAACGATTTTTAGGCATGGTATTAAAGATAAAATACCATGTCTTTGAAAAGCCTTAAAACTCCAAGGATGACATAGATAAAATATCCCCTCTATGAAAATCCTTAAATTTCCAACCATTTTCAGCCATGGTGTTAATATTATTTTAAAAAAATATTACCATTTAATTTATTTTATTTTATTAAATAAAAAAAAAAACATTACAAAAACAAAATTTGAAAAAAAAAAACAAAAAACATTTTAAAATAAAAAACAACTTAAAATCTATTAAAAAAAAATAAAAAATAAGAATAAAAAGAAAAACAATAAAAAATAAATAAAAATAATAATTAAAAAACAAATTCTTTTAAAAAAATAAAAATAAAAATCATAAGTTATTAAAAACAAAATTAAAAAAAATACATTAAACAAAAATAAAAAAATAAAATATTAAAATATCAAATAAAAAAGGAAAAACTAAAATTTTTTTTGACACCTAATCCTAAGGGTTGGGTGAGGATATTTAATATTGTATATTAAATAATATTAGGAAATAAGGAAGGCCAAGAGTCATTGGGAGATAAATCCCAATAGCCTCACCTCCATGTATAAATACATGGACATTCTTCATCTAATACACATTCTGATTTGCGGAGTTACCTCCTGGTTTGACATGGTATCAGAGCCAGTCCCACTATTGGCATTATTGCCTATGGTGTAACTCCCTCATTTCTGCTAACAGTCTTTTTTTCAGTCAGATCTATGTCTAGTTTTTGCTGCTCCATTAGATTTCCGCCATTCTGAGTTTATATACTGCAATTCTGCATTTTTTTTAAAGTATCTCTGCAATTTCTGCACAGTTCTGAATCATTTTTGCAGCTTCTGAAGATTCTGCAAATCTGCAATTTGCAGCTCCTACAAATACCTGCAATTATGCAGCTCTTGAAATCCTGCCACTCCTAAATTTTCTTTTGGCCACTCAACCTCTCCGCTACCTGCATCCAACCATACCCTCGCTCCCCCTCACTGCTATCTCCCTGCCCCCTCTCTTCACACAGGCTCCCCTAACCCGCTCGACTCCCTATCTCACTACTCACCTCACTCGCCCTTTCCCCACGGCTATTTTCCATCTCCCTTACGCAACTGCGCTACCCCATTCCCCACGCCCACTCTACAGCAGTCTCCACCCCCTAAGCTACCCTCCGCCACACACGCCCTCATCGACCTACGCTACCACATTCCCCCACCCCTCTCCAACGCTCACACTGTCTGCCATACCCCCTTCCTACATCACTAAAGCTTGCGCGCTACCTGAACCCATCTCCCATTCGCTCGTCCCTCACCTCACGCGACCCATCCCCTCCTACGCTCCTATTCGCTCGCCCTCCTCCCTACTAGCTTCGCCCTCACCCCAACCGCACATAACACCATCTACTCTCGTGGCCTTTCGGCCCTCTCACCATAGAATAGCACCCACAGTCCTCTCCTTACATCGTTGTCTATTCTATTCAATACCGCCCCTTACATTGCTGTCTGTCCTATTTAATATCGCCCCCCACCATATATTATACCGCCCCCCCACCATATATAAAACAATATCCATATAATTTTTTTCTCCAAACAATATATATATATATATATATATATATATTAGTGCGGAAGTATTGCATATTGGGTAGCAAACTTTTTCCCTCCTTCAAAAGAAATTTTCTAGCAAAGTAAATTTTTTTTCCCTTCAAAAGAATGCATTCTCTCATATCTATTGTAGGGGTGGTTCTCTCCAGCAAGGAGAACTACCTTGAATGGTCTCGGAAAATCAAGCACACTCTCATTTTTAATGAGTTGTGGAAAGGAATTTGTGAAGGACAAGAAGGAAATCCACCAGCAAAGTCCACTTCAGACAAGGAGCTCGCCATTTGGGAAAATAAGAACTGCAAGGCCTATGCCTTGATTGCAGCTTCCGTAAATGAAGAGGTGAGTCTCCATATTTCACCATTTTCAAATTCCTATGAAGCCTTGAGCAAGCTAAAATAACTCTATGACTCACATTCAGAACTATAAATTGTTCAATTGATGATTAAGCTATTTAGTATTGAAATGAAGAATGATGATCCCCTTGCTTTAGCTTCAGAAGTAAGATCTATCACGCATGACATTGAAAGCACTGGTGTAAAAATTGACATATCTCTCATAGCATATGTTAAGGCATTATATCCGAATTACTCACATTATCTTGAGTCATTGCAAGCAAGTGGAAACCTTAAGCATATCACCTTTAAGACCCTTGAGAAAAAGTTTGCAGAAAGAGAGAAAGCTTTCGGGAAGATGACAGTCCCTTCGTCTTCTGAAGAGGCTGCATACTGTGCACATAGAGAAAAGAGTCATGCTCCATATTCTTCCAGAGGAAGAGGTGGCAGAAGAGGAAGAGGAAGAAGAAACTTCAGAGAAAGGGGGGGCAGACAATCTGACAAATCCGATCTTCATTGCACACGTTGCAATAAAGATGGGCATGATGCATCCAAATGCAGGACACCTTGGAATAAAATTGAGCAGCAAAGAAATCAAGACAAAGGTAAAACTAATGACAAAGACAAAGGTAAAGCACCTGAATCCACTCATTATGTTCTAGCACATTGTAACAATGGAGTAAATGAAGACTTATTTGATGTTTCATTTACTTCATGGAGAGATGATTGGTTGCTAGATTCAGGAGCAACATGTCACATGACATTTAGAAAAGATTTTTTTGAAGAATTCACTGACAAAGTTGATGGAGCAATATATTTCGTAGATAAATCCAAACTCAAGCCATCAGGGCTTGGCACAGTCAGGCTTAAGTTGCCTGGTCTTCCATATCATATTCTACATGAGGTTCTATACCTCCCTGAGTTGAGGAGAAACTTGTTGTCCCTGGTCCAAATCTGCCAGCAAGGACACTCTGTTCACTTGTTTGATGGCAAGGCAGAGGTCAGAAAAGCATCAGATCACTCACTTGTCATGGAGGGAATAGAAGAAGGAAGACTCTTGAAGCTGAAAGGTTCATCTGCTCATGCTCAAAACTTTGAATTCAGTTCACATCATGATGAAGGTACATTCCCATCAAGTCTTTTATGGCAGCTAGATTTGGACACTTAAACTATGAAAGCCTTCGTTTGTTGAAGAAAAATGGTGTTAATGGACTGCCTACAATTCCTAGGAAACCTAAGGAATGTGATGCTTGTATTCTAGGAAAGCATAGCAAACAGCCATTTCATGATTCACACTCCAGAGCACATAGAAAACTTGAGCTTGTTCATTTAGATTTATGTGGCCCTATGCCTATTGCTTCTGCAAATGGAAATAAATACATGATGACATTTATTGATGACTACACCAGAATGTGTTGGATTTACTTATTGAAGAACAAGTCTGATGCTTTTCAAACATTCAAGAATTTTCATGCATGGATTGAAAATGATGCACAAACTCATATTGGCTCTCTACATACTGATAATGGAAAAGAATACACTTCAAACGAATTTGAAAATTATCTTCGTCAACATGGGATAAAACATCAAACAACTGTGCCGTATAATCCCCAACAGAATGGTGTAGCTGAAAGAATGAACAGAACTATTATAAATATGGTTCTCTCCATGTTATTTTTCAAGAATGTAAAATTGATGTTTTGGGCTGATGCAGTTCTATGTGTTGTTTACATAAAGAATATGTGTCCTTCAAGTTCAATTAGAAACAAAACTCCTTTTGAAATGTGGCATGGCCACATTCCTTCGGTAAAGCATTTCAGGGTCTTTGGGTCCACCTGTTATGCCTTAATACCCAAGGGACAAAGGAATAAAATTGGTGTTAGAAGTCGAAAATGTATCTTCTTGGGGTACTCCAATACCTCCAAAGGATATCCTCTCTATGATGAAGCCAATAAGAATTTTGTAATAGCAAGAGATGTCATATTCCTTGAATCTTCCAAGAGTGACAAGGTTGTTGAGTGGCAACTTGATCACCTGGATAGATTCACACATGCAAAGTATTTCCAATAATTTGATAATCAAATTCCACATATTGAAGGGGGGATTCCTATATTGAATCAAACTGTGGAATCATTTCCTGAAGCACTTTCTCCCCCACATGAAGAAACAACCATGGATGACACATTGAATGATGTGATTGATAGAATTGGGAGATTGAATCTTGAATCAATCCCAACTTAGTCAAATGAGCAGCCTGGGCCATCTCAGAAAGGTCCTCCCAAATGGCTGACAAAGACACTGGAGAATGTTCATCCTGATGAGGTTGGAAAAACAGGAACAAGAAGTTCCACTCAACAAATCGAAGGTGATGTAGATAATTTTGATTCTCTTGTTGATATGGATATTGCTTATAACTGTGAATTGAGTTTGTCTACAGATCATGAACCAACTTCCTTCAAAGAAGCCGCTTCTCATGATGAATGGAAAGAAGCGATGCAAAAGGAGTATGATGCCTTGATAAAGAATGACACTTGGAAGCTGGTTGATCCGCCTTTGGGAACAAAACCAATTGGCTGTAAGTGGGTCTACAAGAACAAGTATAAAGCAGATGGCTCACTTGACAAGCACAAGGCCAGGCTTGTGGCAAAATTTTTTGCACAAAAAGAATGAATCGATTATGAAGAAACTTTTTCCCCCACAGCAAAATGGACCACCATTCGGACTCTCTTTGCCCTAGCAGCTCAGAATGGATGGAAAGTCCATCAGATGGATGTAAAAACCGCCTTTTTGAATGGAGATCTAAAGGAGAAAGTTTTTATGTCCAAGCTAGAAGGATTTGTTGTAAAGGGCCAAGAACACAAAGTTTGCAAGCTTATGAAATCTTTGTATGGCCTCAAGCAAGCACCACGAACCTGATATGAGAAATTAACTAAGCAGCTTCTGAAACTTGACTTCAAACATTTTGATCTTGATGTTGCAACTTTGTTTGTTAAGAAAGTTGGAAAAACAATTGTATATCTTGTGGTGTATGTAGATAATCTTTTGATAACAGGGAACAATGAGAGCTATATTGCATCCATGAAGAAAGAATTGAAGAAAGGTTTTGAAATGACTGATTTGGGTTATGTTCATCACTATATGGGTATTGAAGTAATTCAACATCCCAAATTTATATTTCTTTCTCAAAAGAAGTACATTAGAGATCTTTTGAACAAGTTTGGCATGGATGAATGCAATCCCTTAACCACTCCAATGGAACAAAACTTGAAGCTCACGTCCATTGAAGGGAAGGAATTCGAGGATGCAACTAAGTATAGACAGCTTATAGGAAGTCTTATCTACCTAACCACCACCAGACTTGAAATTTCATTTTCTATTGGAATCCTCTCAAGGTTTATGCAAAAACCTTGTGAAGGACATTGGTCTACTGCAAGACGAGTGTTAAGGTACTTGAAGGGGACTCAAGACTTTGGACTCAAATATACAAAGGTAGGCGACTTCAGCTTGATCGAATACTCTAATTCAGACTTTGATGGGGACAAAGAAACATGGGTGTCTACTACAGGTTACACCATGAGTCTTGGATCAGGAGCTGTCTCATGGAGATCATGAAAACAGTCAGTTCTAGCAGATTCCATGACCGAGGCAGAATATGTGGCAGTAGCTGAAGCAACAAAGGAAATTGTGTGGCTCAGAAAAATCCTAGAAGATTTGGAGATGAAACAAATGTATTCAACACCACTCATGATCAACAACACTTCTGCAATAAAGTTGGCCAAGAACCCAAAGTTCCATGATCGAACAAAGCACATCAATACAAAATACCATCTAATTCGACATCATTTTCATGCCAAAACCATCCATCTACATCATTGTTCCAAAAATGAGCAAACTGCTGATATCTTCCCCAAAGCACTTGGAAGAGAAAAATTTGAAAAGTTCAGATCGATGCTTGGGCTCACCAACATCCCTTCGGATTAAAGGGGGGAATGTTGACACCTAATCCTAAGGGTTGGGTGAAGATATTTAATATTGTATATTAAATAATATTAGGAAATAAGGAAGGCCAAGAGTCATTGGGAGATGAATCCCAATAGCCTCACCTCCATGTATAAATACATGCACATTCTTCATCTAACACACATTCTAATTTGTAGAGTTACCTTCTGGTTTGACAAAATTAAAAAACAATAAAAAAAATTAATAATAAAAAAAATTGGGCCCACCCCTTGGTGGTCGTGGGGCCTGGTTGTCTAGTGGGCGGGGAGCTACCAACTCCCTACCCCCCGCTCGGCGACCAGGGGGGGGAGGTCGATTCCGAGCTCCCCACCCGCTCGACGACCAGACCGTGCAACCACCAAGTGGGGGAAAAAGGTTGAGTTCAGGCTCCCTGCCCACCTAGCGTCCACCAAGCGATAGGCCCAAATTATTTTGATTTTATTTATTATTTTTTACTTTTTTAATGTAATATTTTATTTTATTTATTTATTTATTTAATTTTGCTTTCATTTTTTAATTTATTTTTAATTTTTTAAAAATTTTAATTATATATTTTTTTAATTATTTTAAAACTAGTTTTTCAAATTATTTTTTGATTTAAATTTATTTATTTTAATTTTAAATTTTGTTTTTATTTTAATTTTAAATTATTTAAATTTTATTTTTAAAATTTTTATTTTATCTTTTTTTAATTATGGTTTTTTTTTTATATAAATTTAAAAAATGATTGTTTTTTATTTTTTTTCGTCACCTTTTTTTTTTTTAATTATGTGATTTTTTGAATTTTTCCTTCTTTTTTTTTTTTAATTCTTTGTTTAAATTTTTTATTTTTACAAGTTAATTTTGTTTATTTGTTTGTTTTTTTTAATTTTATTTTTGGTCATATTTTTTTATTTTATTTTTATGTTTTATTTCCAATATGAAAATCACCACTCTAAACAAAAAGAGTTGTTGTTGCATGGGCACTTTTCAAAATTAGCATGAAAATCACTAAAATTTTAAAATGTAAGTTCATATTTGATAAATAAATAAAAAATTAAAGTGTCAAAAATCAACCCTCTAAAAAATTGGGTTGATTATGCATCACCACTTTTCAAAATCGATATGAAAATCAATGACATTTAAAAAAAAATCAACGAAAATTTAAAGTGCCAAAAATATGCTAAAAAAAGATGATTTTGCATCACTACTTTTCGAAATCGACATAAAAATTCATGACATTTAAAAATAAAAAAATTAAAGAAAATTTAAAGTGTCAAAAATATTCCCCCAAAATATAGGTGCTTCTGTATCACCACTTTTCAAAATCAGGTGTTTTTTTTTGCTACCTCAAAAAAATAGGTAATCGATAATTTTCTTGTTTAATTGCCAACTATGTTTTACTCTGAGATCTGTGGCTGACTCAACAAATTGTGACACATCTAACTAGTGCATGCCACTCCCCCTTGCACAAAATTATTCTTTCCAAGTCTTCCACACTTTCTTGGAGGCTATAGCTTTTTCTACCTTGCACATAACCGTTTCATCTATTGCTTGTTGAATGAAACTCTGTTGGAAAGTCAAAGGATATAAGACACAAAATAACAAAAATAATTCACATAAAAAACACACACGAGTTGCGAATCTTCTATTGATTACACAAACTTCAATCTTCAATCTGAATACAATGAACCCAATGAAGAGTATTTAAACCTTTTCGACTAACAACTCGCTTAATATAACTTGACATGTACACACTTACCAAAATTATCTATCACATAACTCGAATTGACTCAACGCTGACTTAACCAACTCTCTAAATATAGTTACATCTCCATGCAAGAGTTAATTAACTATTTTAACATTCCCCCTTAATTACGATCGCTAAACTAAAACATGACTCATGACTACTCAAACATGCCTGCTGGTCTATGTCTCAGTTAGGCTTACAACACCCAAGTTTGTTTTGTAAAACTGAAACACATATTTTGCTATGACTTAGTAAATATATCATCCAGTTGATCAATAAATTTACAAGGCCTCAAGTGAACTTCTCCATTGCTCACAAGTTGTCTAATAAAGTGATATATAGTATCAATATGCTTGCTCTTTTGATGAAATACACTATTCTTGGATAGTGTTATCACTGAGGTGTTGTCACAATATATTGTTGTTGATCTTTGTTGTTTCTCCTTGAGTCCATCCAATGATGTTCTTAACGATATTGCTTGACATGTTGCTGATGTTGTTGCTACATATTATGCTTCTACTGATGATAGTGTCACAATGGGTTGCTTCTTAGATGTCCATGAAATCACACCTGAACCAAGATGGAACACCTAACCGGAAGTGCTCTTCTTATTATCCAAACTACCTACAAAATCACTATCTGTAAATCCAATCAAATCTTTGTTTTATGTACCTGCATACATTATGCCACAATCTCTAGTTCCAGTTATGTATATCATAATTATTTTTCCTGCACTCCAATGTGTGTCTTTTGGAGTCTCCATAAATGTGGAAATCAAACTCACTCCTTGCATAATATTTGTTCTTGTAGATGTGAGATACATGAGGCTACCAACCAATCTTTTGAATAGAGTTGGATTGACATATGATCCTTCATCATCCTTGCTTAACTTTGTACATGTTGCAACTGGTGTAGGGACATGTTTGCAATTCTCCATCCTCAATATTTTCATCAAATATTTTGCATATTTATTTTGACAAATAAAAATTCCTTTTTCAGATTTCTCAACTTCAATGCCAAGAAAATATTTCATGAGACCAAGATCTGTCATCTCAAATTATTTCATCATGGCTTCTTTAAATTCATCTAACTCAATATCACCTGTAAAAATCATGTCATCAGCATATAAGAAAACGATCAAAATCTATCCATGCTCATTTACCTTTGTGTATAAGGTAGGCTCAATGTAACTTCTGCAATATCTATTCTTAACGTGTAGCTGTCGATTTTTCTATACCATACTCTACATGCTTGCTTAAGTCCATACAGTGCTTTCTTTAATTTATAAACTTTATATTCTTTACCTTCAACTTCATAACCTGGTGGTTGCTACAAAAAAAAAAAAAAATTCTTCTAGAATTCCATTCAAGAAGGTTGATTTGACATCCATCTGATATACTTTCCACTTGTTCAGAGCTGTTGTGGCTATAACTTCTCTTACAATATCCAATCTGGCTACCAGAGCAAATGTTTCTCCAAAATCTATTCGAGGTTGCTATTAGAAACTATCAATTTCACCTTTCTCATTCAATTTTGTCTTGTACATCCACTTTACACCAATGTGGTTTTTATCCTTTAGAAAATAAACCAAATCTCATGTATCATTATTTTCAATAGCTTCAATTTCTTCATCCATGACTTTCACCCAATTTTCATCTCTGATTTTTTCTTCAAACGAAGAAGTTTGGAATGACAAGAATACAAAATTTGAACTAACATCCAAATCATCATAAATATCTTTCAAAATTCTCATCTTTCTCTTACCATTGCTTGATTCATCACCTGATTGGCTGCTAGGAGAAGTATAGTATATTGATTTGCTTGAAGATCCATGCTGCTCCGAAAATCTTGGAGTCCTTACTGATGTGACCCTGTTTGGTGTCTGCACTTTTGCTTCCTATTGCTCCTTTTCTGCTACATCATCGTCTTCCATTAATGGTGTTTGTGCATCAATTGTTTTGTATACAGTACCATTCCATGACTCTTGTTCTTTGAGAAAAAAAATCTCTACTAATTATGGTATTCTTGGTGACAGGGTTATATAATTTGTAAGCTTTTGATTGCTCACTATAACCAGTAAATATGCATTTTTCACTTTTATCATTAAATTTTCCTCTTATCTTCTTGGGTACATGTGCATAGCCTAAACATCCAAAAACTCTGAGATGAGATACGCAGCAAGGCATACCTGACCATGCTTCTTCTAGTACTTTCTTCATCACACTCTTTTTAGGAGATTTTTTTATCACATAAATAGCACATGTAGCTTCTTATGCTCAATACTCATTAGACAAGTTTCTTCCTTTCAACATACTCCTTGTTATGTTCATAATTGTTCTATTATTTCTCTTTTCTACACCATTCTTCTGCGGTATGCGCCTGGTTGTAAACTGTCTTATGATTCTAGGTTGTTTGCAGTAATAATGGAATTCCTTTGAATCATATTCTCCACCACGATCTGACCTCAATACATTGATCTATCGATCACGTTTTGGTTCTCTTCCAAGACTTTGAATTTTTTGAACTTTGCAAAAGTTTCAGACTTCTGCTTCAAGAAGTAAACCCAAGTATTTCTATTATAATCATCAATGAAAACGAGGAAGTAACAACTTCCACCAATCGACTGTGTCCTCATAGGTCCACATAATTCTGTATGCACCAACTCAAGATGTTGTCTTGCTTTGTATGCAACTCCCTTTGGAAAACTTTCACGATGTTGCTTTCCCAAGATGCAACACTCACAAGTACTAGCATGTTTTTTGATGAGAGGTAATCCTCTGACCATCTATTTCTGTTGCAACAATCTTAAACCAGAAAATTGCAAGTGTCCAAACCAAATGTTCGATAACCAATAATCATTGGAACATGCAACTATAAAAGAACTAAACTGATCACTGTAATTCATGATTAGAGAAAAGAGTATGTTTCTCGTCATATGTACCTTTTATATCAACTGCTTGCTTGGGGGCTTGTCATAAATAACACACTCTTAAGTCCGAAAGATAACTCTGTATCCTTTATGCGTCAATTGACCAACACTTATCAAATTATGTTTGAGGCCAGGAACATAATATACCTTTGAGATTGTTTGACTCCCTCTTCTTGGTCAGAATGTTGACCACTCATTTGCCATCTACATCCACAATTTTGTCAGTCTCCAACTTTACCTCTATCTTCACAGATTTACCCAGATTTGCAACCAAACTCTTGTTGCCTGTCATTTGGTTACCACAACCAGTGTCTAATAGCTGCACATTATCAGAAGATTCATGCATGTTATGGAAAGCTAGGAACATGGAGTTAGTATTCTCGGTACTAACATTAGCTCTTTGGTTTCCTTGATCAAATATCTTTTTCCTGCAATCACGAGCATAGTGACCAAATTTAATTGCAATAATAACATCTCACTTTTTATTTATCAACTCTTTGATTATTGTTGAAGCCTCTGATGTTGCTTCCACTTTCATGTTCATGCTCTTCTCGACCATCTCTTTGACTACCATATATTCCACCTCGTTCTCTGCATCTTGATCTACCTCTGTATCGACCTCTTGAAACGAGAACTTGACTTTTTAAAGCAGTTTCTAAAGTGGAATCCTTATTTTTGTCTATCCTTGCCTCATGCAATAGAAGTGACCCCATCAATTCATTAACTGTCAGTGTAGCCAAATCCTTCGCTTCTTCTATGTTTGCTGCCACAACATCAAACTTGGTAGAAAAAGATATAAGGACCTTCTTAATCACTGTTCCATCTTTAATATCTTCACCATATTTTTTTAACTGATTTACGACAGACATGACCCGATTCATGAAATAATTGATGTCCTTTGTCTCCTTCATCTGCATACTTTCAAAATCTCTCCTAGTATTC
This sequence comes from Pinus albicaulis, assembly GCA_034641835.2. Classification (NCBI taxonomy): domain Eukaryota; kingdom Viridiplantae; phylum Streptophyta; class Pinopsida; order Pinales; family Pinaceae; genus Pinus; species Pinus albicaulis. Next base: position 729,875,774 of record CM076578.1, on the reverse strand, counting down.
TTCAATTTAACAATATTAACTTTGGTCATACCTTGATAACTTGTTGCCAAAGTTTCCCATGCTTCATTTGATAAAGACGTGATCATAATCTTCTAGAACACTGCCTGGTCTACTTCCTATTGGATAAGCAGCAACGCTTGTGCATTTTTTTTTTTGTTTTTCTTCCATTGTTCTCTCTCTACATTAGTGAGAGCTCGTTCTTTTGCTTAATTATGAGGTTATGAAAACCCAAACTTGACATGATCCGAGACATCATACGCCTTCAACATAATCTCCTTCTTAATACCCCACTCATCATAATTTTTTCCTGTAAAACCAGAATGTTGTGACTGGAAGCTAGGTATTACCATCTTTCTTCAAAAAATATCTTTTCTGATAGAACTCTAAATTTCTCCTTTTAAAAACTTTTCAAAGCTCCTTTCAAAAAGCCCTTACATTTAATTTTTTATATAATAAATTCCTTGTTATAGAAAATTTATATGTATAAAAAAAAAACATTTTATAGTAACCATCTCTTAAAAATCGATATCTGAAGATCCTTTTAAACAAAATATTATAAAATTACCTTTATAATTTTTTATTTTTTTTATAAAGTTCTTTTATAATATCCCTTAATACAACTCACTTATTGTTTGAATACGGCCATTTTTCAATACAACGTACTATGCGTTTTGATAAAAAGAACGAGCATGTGAAAATTTCTATATGCTTTGAACCTTGTTTGACTTAATATTATGGAAAGTTACGGCTGTCGGTTCCTTTTTTTAATCCTTTTTCAGGCTTGAAGTTTAATAAACCGCTCAGTGAGCTCGGTTTTTGACAGAATGGAAGTTTCACGATATTTGCCCAGTTTTTGCATTAAGTGCGTGCGGAATTTGCGTAATTTTTGCATGACTTACACAATTTTTGAATTTCTGCGCTTGCTCTCTTTTTCTCAGTGGGTTTGTATTTTCCATGGATGTTGTGATCTTTTCTCAATACCAATTTGTTAGATAGACAGAAAATATAAGATATAAAATAGCATAAATAATTTATAGAAAAACACACACATGAGCTGTAATTTTTTTATTGATCACATAGACTTCAATTTTCATTCTGAATACAATGAAATTGGGGAAAGGTATTTTTTTTTTTTTAATAACGACTAGCTTAATATAACTAGACAGACACACACTTACCAAATTTATTTATCACATAACTCCACTTGATTCAACATTCACTTAATTGACTCTCTAAATATAGTTAAATCTCCATGTGGGACTTAATTAGCTATTTTAACAAACTCAAAGCTAGAGAATCATTAAAATTAGGAGGTGGTTGTAGCAAATCCACTCTATACAAATCAATCTCGATTTCAACTTTGTCTTCTGCTAGAATTTTCAATTCCGCGGCTCCGGCTTGAACTTTTCTAAATACGACAACAATATTTTTCTCTTCTTTTTTATCCCTTTTCTTAGTCTTTTTCTGTGGTGCTTTGTGACCCATGACTGTTGCCACTCCTCTGTCTTATAGTTGTTTGCATGATTACAGGAAGCTATTTTCCATATAATCCCCCCAAAAAACATGATTTTTAATATGCAGCCCTATAAGACACAATCTTCACCTAAAAACAAGTCAGGCTTAAAAAAACCAAATTTTTTTTATAAACTAACAAACTTTTAAAAAAACTAAACTTTCTTATCCAAAAAATTCTTTAAAAACAATTTTCACACCAAAAAAAATTCTTAATACCATAAATCTCTATTAAAAAAAAAAAAAAACCTTAAAAATTCATTGAAAAAACTTTTTAACTCTTTATATATCCCTTTATAATCAATTCTTTTTAACAAAGTCCTCTTAATAAACCCTTTTTAATAAAAAAAGTATTTTCCAAAAATGCTCACACGGATTATGAAAGAGCTCCCCTATAAAAAAAACCAATGTGACTTATACTTTGAATAACTTGCCGACCTTTTTAATTTTTTTTTACTATGTTAAAAAACATATTTTCACCCTTTTTAAATATTTAACTCTGTTGAAATTATTAAAGTCACCTGCCGTGAATTGGGCAGGAAGAACAAAGTGCAGCAGTAGCAGCAGCGGAGAGGAGATTGAGTGCACAACACTCTGTATTTAAGAAGAATGAAGAACGTAAGGAGAAGAATTTACTTATGATGAGCCTCAGCCAAGTATGACAGAGAAAGGAATTAATTTTGTTATGGGCGAGAAGTTACTTCAGCAGAGAAATGAAGATTTTTGTCTACGGAGGAGCAGTTTTATTTAAAACAGTCAAGTCGGGCTTTAAAGCCCTCAACAGCCAAAATGAATGAATTGCTTATAAACAGGCGGAAGTCTTTTATGGGGAGGAATGACAAGTGGTCCCTACCACTTAAGCGCTTTAGCGCAAATCGCAGAGCGCAATTTTCAGTTTTCAGATGTGAAGTGTCTTGTTGATGTGGATTATTTGTGATGTGCGATCGTTGCGCCATCGCACGATCGCAACATCGCAATGTCACAAATCGCCCTCCGCCCATTCCATTGTATTTATCGCAAATATTGAAATTTGCGATATGTGATATGCACCATCGCAATATCGCATATCGCATATTTCAATGTTGTCATAGCTCTCCACCATCGCAAGTTAGTTTGTTGCGATGTGCGATCGTCGCGCCATCGCAAGATTGCACAATCGCATATCGCAAAGTTGTTCCGCCACATATATGTGTTGATCGCAAATGTTGAAAGTTGTGATGTGCGCCCATCACAACATCGCAATATCGCAATATCGCATTTCCATTGTTCGTTTCCGCCATGTGTTATCGCATATATTTGCGATGCGATCCCATCGCAGATCGCACCGTCGCATTTTTGTTTGATCACAAATTTTGATTGTTCCGTCGTTTGCGCCATCGCAAATCGCAATTTGGCCGACTGCGATATGGACCCCACTCGTATGTCGTGCTATGTTCAAAGTTTTATGTTTTGCAAGGTTTTCCTTTGTAATTTGTTTTATTTGTTTGTTTTGGGTTTTGTTCCGCCGCGCTATATAAAAAGGGAAAAAAGGCCTGTGAAGAAACAGAATGAATGTATTGTATTGCATTGTAAACGCTGTGTGAGCTCGCAGGCAAGAAAACCACAGTAAGAAGAACAAAGCACTATTTGTGCGTTCTTGAGAGACAGAGAGAAGTTTTATTTTGTGAAGCACTGTCTCTGTAGCAGTCCCTATTCATATTTTGTGAATCCCTCACTGTTGAGGAAGAAAATTTGTAATAGTTTTTGTTTTAAAAGTTTTGTTATTGAAATAGAAAGCATTTTCATGCCATCTCAGTCTGCGATTAAAATTTCTGTTTTAAACTTCTCTGTGTTGTAGAGGAGAGTTTGTTCTCTCCATTGTTGTTTGGAATTCTCAATAATTCCAACAAACTCAAGAGAGTGTGTTAATGCTTGGTTTTACCTGTAACGAGACTAGCAACTAAGCCCTCCAGTGTTATAACTGCAACTTGCAATGCCCGTTATAGCTTGAATTAAGAGAGAAATATATTTTTCCTTTTACTTATAATCGTTGATCTGTCTTTTCTCTCAACTCTCAAAATTTAGCTCTAATCTCTATGAACTTAGTTGTTTGGAAAGTATATTTATAATTGATCTGTCTTTTTTTTTCAAAAATTTAGTTTTAATTTTTATAAATTTAGTTGTTAAAAAGAAAAAATAATATAAATTATCGCTTTTTTCTATTAATCACACAAACTAATGACTGGATTACAATGAAAGAATTAAAAAGTATTTAAACATTGTTTTACTACATATTTACCTAAAATAACTTATATGCACACTTGGTCTAAATTCACACACCCTCTAAATTTAACTTTAACTTGACTCTCTAAATTTAACCAGCGGTTAATTAACTTATTTTAACAAAAATGAATACGTGAAAACTACGCAGTGCAATAATATGCCAGAAGCACCTTGGAAAAACTCAAATCTAAATAGAAGTGAATTAATATCGATGGATATCGATATTAATTAATTACAACTGTTGCTAATATCTCCAACGGATTCAGTGGACATATGGATATTAATTAATTGCAACTGTTTCTGATATCTCCAATGGATTCAGTTGACAATATTGATTGCACAATTCGGCATGCCTTCACTACGAATTGACAGATGTACATTAATGATCACGCTGCTGCTTTTAAATTCCTTCACCTTTAAATTAGATTTTTGAGTTGGACGATCTCGATTTAACATTTTTATTCATGGATATGGATGTGCGCTTGAAAATCCATATTAATTAGTCGAAACTATTTGAAAAAAAAAATGGATAAAATAAGTATAGTTACTGCAAAAAAAAAATCAATGCCATAGTTATTATGTTGCCAAAATTTAGTGAGATGGTTATTTGTATGAGATAGTTATTTATATGGTATTTTTTTAAAGATTATAATAAAATATTTAATTGATTTTTACTGATTTTTTTTAATAATATTGAAAAAAATATATTTATTTTTTTAAAATTAAACATTATAATTTATGTGAGTGAATGTTAAACTAGTAGTAATTGCAAATTATTAAGTAAATAGGGGAGAGGATTCTATTGTTAATAGTTATAATACTAGTCTGACACATCCATCAAACAAAATTCATAAACTCACTAAAATATGCACATAAATACTATATATTAAGTTATATAAGTTATATAAATATGTCCAAAATGGGCCCAAGTTTTAATTGGACCAACAACTCTCATACACCAAGCCTTAACATCACAAGTTGACAAGACCTATTGTCTCAAGTACTTCCACTTTTGAATTACCAATTAAGTCAAAATGCACTACAAAACATTACAATGCTTTCCATCTAAAAGTACAACTATCTCATCAAATAGTCACTCACTGATTTTGCATTGGGGCAATGCATCCCATTGTTGGATAACACCTGCACAAAAATAGGTGAAATGTGTGCCATCCATATGTACATGTCTGTTTAACCATTCAACCTATTGAAGACATTAAATGACACCATTCAATTCAGGAAATAGTTCACCCAACCTTTCAATTCAAGAATTAATCACAACAACCCTTTCAATTCAGGAATTAAATTTAGGAAAGCATTTCAATTCATGAATTAAATTTAGGAAATCATTTCAATTTAGGAAAGAAAAATAAAGCACAAGGATCAACCATGAAATCTTATCAGCCATTGGATCATGTACAAATCAATGAACAACACAAATTTGAATTTGGGAGATGGCAATACATGCCAATCTTCCCTACCATTTAAATTCTAGATCATAAAACTATAAAACATCAACCCTTATTTCATTTGAAACATTCATTATACTCTGAAGCTGCTGCTGACATACAATCAGAGTTTTCACATACAATTAGAGTTTTCAGATAGCTTTCCATTCATTTTGAAGACATACAATCGTTTTCAGACAATGTTCCATTCATTTTGTAGACATACAATCAAAGTGTTCAGAAAATGTTACATTCATTATAATCATCAACTGCTGGGGACATACAGACAAAGTGTGTGCTCAGTGTTACATTCTAGACAGAGTGTGTGCACATTGTTAGAACATTCATTCTCTTCATCGGTTGTTGGAGACATACAAGTTTTTGGTTTTTGTTGAATAATGTTATTATATTGGCTTTTGGTTTTTGCTAATAGTCTAATATTCTAAGTTACATACTAAAGCTAGTAGTTCTACTTGGAAGCTAATAGTACTTATTGTTGTTGTAGTTCTTTCTGAACTAAAGCTTGAACTCTAAGACAACAAGTTACTTACCTTAAGGCACAGGACTAAAACTAGAGTTAGTCCATTCTCGGGTCTGCCTTTAGTTCGTAAATTCAAATAGAGAGAGATTTTTAATAAAAGCATAGTCATTGTTATAAAAATAGAAAGCTACTAACTACATAGCAGTTAGAGAGATTACAAGAGTGGAAATACAACTAATTAGAAGTCTCATTTCAATTTCACTACATATTCCTTCTTAACTACTTCTTCTGAACTATTGCTTAGCTCAAGCTAAGAGCAACAAGTTGAACTACACTAGTTGGATCACAGGCTTAGTGAAATAGAATAAATTGTTGTATCTATTTTGTTCTAAACAAACATGAAACATTAACACATATTTGTTGAGTAGATACGCACTAGGTAGATAAGTCCATGTCCAAAGTGTATCTAGAGCTTATTGACATGGACTAAGGCCAAGGTTGATGGCCAGTATCATTGACAGGAAGTGGAATTTTCCAACCAGTCATATAGCCAAACATAGATAGTGTTCATTTCCATAAGGGCATTTGATAGTCGATCATTGGAAGCCATAGCTTCCAGACATAGATCTACCTTTCATTAGTATAACCTAAACGAATAGCAAAGGCAAGAGTAGTGGTTCCAACACCAAGAGTTTAGGTAGTAGCACCAACAATCAATAGGGAATCTAGTTAGATTTCATAGTAATATCCCCCAAAACCACTAAACTCAAGCACCCAATAGTTTTATGCCGACCCTGGTTAGCTACTATTCATGCTATCATTGGTTGTAAGAATGGAAAATGACCATCTCTAATGGATCTCATATCGAAAAATTGGAAATTTTTCCACCAGCTCAATTAGTAGATGAAGTCCCTCTTTGGTTGGAGAACCATTATGGAGAGGAAGAATGTATGCTCCCTCTGTTAACCTTAGAAAAATCAAGGGGATATCAAGAGCAAACAGAATAAAATATCTTGAGACAATTTTTATCTAACATAAGATGCATTGAATACCATGTTTCTTTTAGTGGTTACATTTATTCTTTTAGCCCTAAGTTTTAGGAAACCTTCTATCCTGCTATTTTTGCATCAGTCACTATTGAAGCCATAGGTGGAAACAAGGAAAAATACTTTACATAGGTACATACTTAAGTACATAACAGCAACAACAACTGGTAGAAATTATTCAAAAAAAATATGGTGAATTTGCTTGGGACTGCTTGGACATGAAAGGAATTCATCTTGAAACGTGCATACACTTAACCATAAACTATGAATGTCTTGTTAGTCAATACCTCTACACCAATACAAAAAGCTTGAATATGAACTTAACCAGAAACTATGAATGTCATATCGAATGTCCTATCTAGTTAGTTTTTCTTGCCAAGTCAATATCTCTATTCAACCCTTGCCCCCAATAGATGGAATTTAATAAAGTCACCAAACTTGTCTTAATGAAGCCAAAAAGTACGTTGCTTACAACCATGTTAACAATAGAAGATGCCATTTTAACTTACAACCATGTTGCTTACAACCATATTATCTTACAACCATGTTGCTTACAGCCATGTTAGGTTACATCTATGTTAGCTTACAACCAATAGGTATCACTTATCTTTATCATGATGATATTAGAATTCATACATAATTGAAATACAATATACTGAAAATCATTCAATAATTCAAAGTAACAATGTAATCCAAATTCAAATTTTCAGGTAAACCAGGTATGTTTCATTTCAATGGCAATTAATTCACAAAATTCTTCATTGATATGAATGGATTACTAGGTTTGGTTTTATCATTACGATAAAATCCTTGTTGATAACATAGTATACACTCAAATGCAACATGAACTCTTTTGAGTAAAATACCAAGTTTCCTACACAAATGCAAGAGTTCACAACAAACAATAGAAGGTTTCATGTTGTTAACAGTCAATAGGTATTACTTATTGAATCTCATGCTAATATTGGAATTCATACATAAGTATAGTTTAATCTATAAAATTGTGCAGTAATAATTATCAAATTTATTACTCATGTTGTAATCGAATACAATTTTAAATTAGAATTTCATGGTAAATCTGCAGGTTGTTGGAGCCATGCCAAGATTTTCTATTGTAGATCAGATAAGGAACCAGAGGGGAGGGACAAGGGGGGCCCAACTGCGGAGCAGTTCATCAGATGAGGATGTTAATGCTCCCAATGCTCCCAGCATTGTCATTGAAAAGGAATCTATGGTAGCAGATCATCCTAGCCCACCATCAGTGAGAGAGCCACCTTCAACCATAGTGCAAGGTGCAAGTTCAACAAAGAAAATCAGTGCCATCAGAGGTTGGACAAAGCAAGACATGCTTGATGATGACATCGAGTTTAACAGATATTCAATCCGTGCATCTACAAAAAACATGGTATTGTTGCCTCTAACATACATTATTGGATAAATGGGTTGACTAATACAAAGCGTAGAGGGCCTGTTACAGTTATGACTGAAGAGGAGGAGGATGAGGTGGTCGAGTGGTGTAAGGAGATGGCCCAATTGGGACATGGGTTAGAGCTTATAAAACTTAAATCCACTGTAGCTCAAATCTATCAAGGAATGCCAAACCCCTTTAAATATGGTTTTCCTGGTAAGTCATGGTGGAGTGGGTTTAAAAAAGGCATCCAAGCCTTGTGTTACATATAACACAGAGCCTTGACAGAGACAGGGATTTAAATCTACGCCCTGCAATTGTTTCCAATTTCTATAACACCCTTTCTACTACATATGACCAACACTCATATGACCTAGACTATATATGGAACTGTGATGAAACAATATTACAGGAAGGAAGGAATTGTGGTATGCGGGTTATTTCCAAGATAGGGAATAGAAATGTTCCTAAGATATTGCCTAATAGCAAGGAGTGGATCACAATTCTTGCCCATGTCAATGCAATTGGTTCATCAATACCAGGATTTTATCTATTGAAAGGTAAAACTCAACTAAACAATTATATACAGAATTGTGAACCAGGTGCATGCATGGCTGCACATCCACATGCATGGATGACAAAGGAACTATTCCTGAATTGGCTTTGCCACTTTTCTGCTTCTGTATCGGGTGGTGTCTCTCCTGAAAACAGGCACTTACGAATTTTAGATGACCATGGAAGCCACATGGCTGTGTAGACAATCAAGGAGGCCAATAAATTGGGCGCTGACCTGTTAACATTGTCGGTTCATACTAGTCACAGATTGCAGCTCCTTGATCTGAGTGTGTTTGGGCCTTTCAAGAACTATTTAAGGGTCGAGCGAGCTATGTGGATGGCAAAGAATATAGGGGTGGACGTAAAGTGGTTTGAGCTAGTTGAGCTTGCAATTAAAGCATTTAAAAGGGCTCTCACACCTTCTAATATCAAGGTTTGATTTAGGAGGACTGGTATATGGCCACTTAATTTTGATGCTCTTATGCATGATACCACTTGTATCTAATAATTTGAAGTGGAAGGTCAAGAAGTAGAGAACTTACAAGACCATGTCGGTGCCCAAGAAGATGTAGTTGCTGCTGAAGGTATAATGTCCCTTTCTGGAGGGTTTTTCTATGGTGATGATGATGAGCATGTGAGTGAGGCACAGTTCAGTCATGAACCAACTAATAATATCAATGAGGCTGTCATACCCACTGAACCACTTGCGAATTATGCATGTGATATTTAATGTGATGCAGCTGACAATGAGCCATTGACCATGCCAACCCAAGTAAGCGCACCATCATGGTTGGTAGAGGCCATGATGAATATCAATGGAAATAATGTGTCTACCACCAATGAGGAAAGAATGGACATGCCTTCACAATCACCAGGGTTGAACACCGAACTTGTTCATTATTTTGTGGAAAATGGACCACTGGAAGAGGATCCTATTCAGCATGAAGTACTTGAAGAAGACAAAAATGGGGGCTAATCAGTGGTCCCGGAGGACGGAATCCAAGTGTCAGGTCCAGAGGAGCATGGGGCAACAAAAAAACATAGTATACTTGGTGCATTCCTAAAGCTACTTGTAGAGAGAGAGTGAAGGCCTCATTAAGGAACTCAACATCAGATTATCGTCATTTAGGGAGGAGTTCACTATTTCTAACATATAAATATTATATTAATTTAATGTTCTAGTCTGAATGTAAAAAGAATGAAATTCAGGAAGCTAAAAAGAGAAAGAAGGAGTTAGCCAATGAAAAGAGAGTTGCAAGGATTGCAACAATAGAAGATCGAGCAAAGGAAAGGTTGGAAAGAAAAAAACCAAGGGAATATAAGGAACATCAAAATAAATTAGCAAGGCAAGAGAGAGAGGCAAGAAAGGTTCAACAAGAGTTGGAAAAAGGAGGAGGGGTGACAAGCAGGGAAGAACATGGTTCAAGTCAGTTTGAGGAAAATAGGTTGATGTCTAACACATTGGACCACATTGCAGAGTAGACACCATCATTCCAAGACCTAATTAACATCCAAGTCCCCAGCTATCAGGCAGGGGTTAGGCCCACCTCTTATACCTCTACCGATGTAGGTTTGAATCCTAACTGTGTTTATATGACACCTGCAGTCAGTGCTGGGGTTAGTAACAAAAGTGGACACTTGGGCTACTTATTCCCACCATGGCTACATGGAGAAAATGGGATTCAAGCATATGGAAACATTTAGGCACCTCCTAATCATCCAATATTGGGTAGTCTGACATACTTGGGTCAGGAAACCAACTCAACAATTTTGGGCAATGTAGGAAATGGAATCCATCAAGCATAGGGGTGGCATGAGTTAATTTTTGTAACCAAAACACACTGTGATTTTGGTAAGGATAAAATAGGTTTTCTAAGGATAACATCCATGGATTTTTGGGAAGCTACAAACAGTTTCAAATTAGTATGTATCAAATAGTTTCTAGTTGCTACAAGTTTGTTGATCTATTGAAGTTATAATTTCTTATTTAAAATAAGACAACACTTGCCATAGCCTATTCCTTGGGAGTTAACAAATTGATAGTGTAAGCCATTTCTAACTTGCTCACTTGCAAAGGCATAATCCAAATCATCAATGACACCATTAAAACAAGTGATAGCTGGTGCCATTTTTGTTACTTAAAGTGACAAGACAACCCACATTCATTGATAGAAGCCAATGATAATATTTATGAATAGTGATTAATAACAAATTTATGATAAATTTTTCCAAGAATACAAAATAAATAAAAATCCATCCATGAGAATTTCTCTGTTGAAAATATTATATGAATACAAACATCAAAATTTCATTTTTTATTACATCTAAACAAAATATCCCTTCAACGTTACATGCTCTTTAATGAACAGAAAAAGCTACTAATAATCTTGTTAAATAATAAGGATATCAACACGAGGAGAAAAAAAACACACTTATATAACAAATTTGTGTGAGGGAATCAGATAAAATAAATAATGCTAAAAAAATTCTAATTAATCAGATCAGTGGGCAACAAACCTGTATCATTATACTGGTGCAATGAAAATTACTTGCTAACTTCATCAATAAAAATCACTCAGTAAAGGATGAGACTATGAACAAAGAAACTGAATTCATAAACAAAAAGGGTCTATGACACCAAATTCCAACTTGGATTTTGGTCCATTTCCCCACTCCGAAAATTTGTGCCTTGCAATGAGAATGGCCATGATTGAATGATCCTACCTCTTAATGGATTAAAAATAAGTGGAATATAAAAATCATAACTGCAAACCAATGATACCCTGAAACCTTTAATTACCACCTGACTAGAAGGAATTCCCTGTTTTTGAAGAGCTGCTAAAGCATTTTAAGCAATTTTGGAATTATTTCAGTTCTTTTGTAACTGCAAACAGAGGGTGTGAACAAATAATTTGAATTCATAAGCGAAAAGAAAAATCTAAGGTAGAATACCTTATGAAAGTGAATGTAATACCTCAACTCTGTGAAACAAGAATGCAAAACCGAGACGTCACATGAAAGTCAAAACCCTTAACAGAAACGAGGAACAAAGGTAAAATACCTCTATGGAAGTGACTGTAAAATTAATACCTTGACTCTGTGAAACATGAATGAAAGACTGAGAATTCACATGGAAGTCAAAACCCTTAAGAGAAACCAGGAACAAAGGTGGTTATACCTTGTTGGAGTGAAACAAGAATGCAAGACCGAGACTTCACATGCAAGTCAAAACATGTGCATATATCAATGTAAATAACACAGTATGAGAAAATGTCATCAAATTAATATAAAACATGTACATAATATAAAACATTATTAACATACTTCGAATCTGTGGTGGATAAAAATATTTAAACATCAAAATCTCAATTTACACAAAACCCTAAACCCTAATTGTGTTGAAAAACAAAACCATAAACCCTAAATGTGTTGGAGTGAAACAAGAATGCAAAACCGAGACTTCACATGCAAGTCAAAACCCTCAAAACCCTTAAGAGAAACCAAGAACAAAGGTAAAATATCTGTATGGAAGTGATTGTACAACTAAGGTTATTGAATAGAGACAACTTACATGTGCATATATCAATGCAAATAACACAATATGAGAAATTCTAAACATTATTAACAACACTATTAACAACATAGTATGAGAATTTAGAAAACATTATTAACACAATATGAGAATTTGGACAACATTATTAACATAGTATGAGAAAATTTACACTAAAACATATTCCTTTTAATTTACACAGAAACCCTACCCTAGACTAGTGAATTTACTAGTCAATTTACACAAAAACACATGACATGGGAAAAAATCTCAACAGAAACATATCCTTCAAGTTAAATGTGTTAAAAAACCAAAAAATTTACAAAAAACCCAAGTGTTTAAAAACATAGTAAACAAGCTCAACAAAGAAACATATCCTTCAAGTTAATTGTGTTAAAAAACACATACATATGTCTGGTAGGACAGAGTCCTACCTTACGGCTGCTCTCCTTGTCTTCCTCTCCCTCCTCACCTTCCTTCTTGCTAACTTCATTGACTTGCAAACAATGCAAAAAACCAATCAGAATACAACCATTCACATATGAGGTAGCACAAATATTAGCACAAACATTAAAAAAAATAACAGAAACATTAAAAAAAAGGAAAACAAACACTAAAAAATTCACCTAAAAGCACAATTCGGAGCATCCATACCTGAAAACACAATTATGAGCATCCAGACCTAAAAACGATGCAGAGCCGAATGTAAGTAAAACCACCACATAGCTGAGGTAAAACCACCATAGAGCCGAGGTATAACCACCAAAGAGTCGAGGTATGACCACCACAGAGCCGAGGTATGACCACCACAAAACTGAGTATAACAGCCATAAAGCCGAGTAAAGCCACCAAAAATTCGAGTAAAACCACCATAGAGCCGAGGTAAAACCACCACAGGGCCAAGGTAAAACCACCACAGAGCCGAGGTATAACCACCATAGAGCCCAGGTATAACCACCAGAAAGCCTAGGTATGAACACCACAGAGCTGAGTATAACCACCACAGAGCCTAGTATAACCACCACAGAGCCGAGTATAACCACCACAGAGCCGAGTATAACCATGATAGAGCCAAGGTATAACCACCACAGAGGCGAGTATAAACAACACAGAGCCGAGTATAACCACCAAAGAGCCGAGGTATAACCACACATAGTTGAGGTATAGCCACCACAAAGCAGAGCTATAACCACCACAGAGTCAAGGTTTAACCAACACAGAGCTGAGGTATAACCACCACAGAGCCGATGTATAAATACAAAGTTCAACCCCCGCGCTCGAACCAGGACCACAGGAGCTCGAACCAGGAGGGCAGATGCTCTATAACCCAGGGTTTAGCGTGCGAAGGGTAGAGGTGGAGGCGTTGGGCATCGGTGCAGGGATTGTGCAACAAACGACCAGGCAGACGATCAATAACGAGTGCCGGAGTGAAAATGGTAGCTTGTGTGACAAGCCTCCGATTAAATGCGGGAACAGACCATCTGGAGAGGTCATAGACTGGTTGGAGAGGTTTCCAGTACCCGTGGCATGTGCCCGCACAAGGTGGTGTGCTGTCATACACATGCATGGCACTCCACATGGCATGGGGGCCTAGTCGTTGCTGAGGTGTCCAATAACTGACCCCTCTCCCCTATTAAAGTCGTGTCACCTTTTCCATTTTGAATCGTAAGTCCTCGTACCAAATTAAGTAATTTGGTTTTGTTCTTTTATGTTCAACAACAAACTTTTCCATTTTCCACCCTTTGTTCGCCTCCCATATAGAATGCTTATATATTTAATAAATAAAATATGAATCTAATTTATTTGCAAATTTATAAATATTATTATGGTAAATAAATGAATTTCAATTATATTTTTCAACGAAAAGTAATATAAATAGGAATCCTTATGCTTTCCCTCATTTTAGACTCAATATCCATCCTCATTCTTTCTGCCTTTCATACTCATTCAATCCTTCTCAATGGGTAACCCAACAACACATTTTCTAGCCTTTTGTGGTTGTGTATAGCTCCCAAAATTTCATAGAGATGGAGTGCGAGATCTGTCTTTCGAAGTTGTATGCGGTATGTCTTTTGAGTTTATTGACCTATTGTTTTCTTTCCCATTCAAATTTTCCCCTTTGCAGAACACGCGTCCATCCCTAACAATAAGTTTTATTATTCGCTAGATCTTCCATCAAATGATTTAAGTACATTGTTTCGAATGTTACCTCCATTCCTAGATGATCAAATTGTAGCTGGAGATGAAATATTTGTTTGTCAATGCTTCGTCTTTTCAATATGTAATAATTATCATTCATTGGTGGTTACCCTCATCACAAAATGGGTTTTTAATGCTCACCACTAACTAATATTGGTCTTTGGTACTAATTCCTTCCACAATAATAGAGGGTGCGTTAATTCTTGGTTTTACCTCTAACACGACTAGCTACTAAGCCCTACAGTGTTATAACTGCCACTTGCAATGTGCGTTATAGCTTGAATTAAGAGAAAAATATATTTTTATTTTTACGAATAATTGTTGATCTGTCTTTTCTCTTAACTCTGCAAAATTTTAGCTCTAATCTCTATGAACTTAGTTGTTGGAAAGATAAAAAGAAGAAACAATATAAATTGTGGCTCTTTTCTATTAATCACACAAACTTGATTGAGATGACTGGATTACAATGAAAGAAATGAAAAGTATTTAAACATTTTTTTAATACATATTTACCTAAAATAACTTATGCACACTCTGTCTAAAGTCACACACCCTCTAAATTTAACTTGGACTCTCTAAATTTAACCAACGATTAATTAACTTATTTTAACAAAAATGAATACGTGAAAGCTACGCAGTGGAATAATATGCTAGAAGCACCTTGGAAAAACTCAAATATAAATAGAAGTGAACTAATATTCATGGATATATGGATATTTAGGCCAATAGGCTTTTCTTTTGAATCACATCACCTTAGAATTTTGTCAACATTTTTTTTCTGCAAGTGACATGTGTACACCACCACATTTATGCTTGATATTTGTCTCACTTTAACAACCTCTTAAGCCTTATTTAACTAACTCTTAATCCTAATCTCTATCCCAATTTAACTACATCTTAATCCTGATATCTATCCCACTTTAATTATCTTGTATGCATTCACTAACGCGTGGCGACAGTTTGTAAAGAGATAACCATTGTTTTCGGAGTTGTCTTTAGTGCGACTTTTTGGAGTTTCAGGTGCCCGCATATGGTGAAAAAATTTGAGGTAAAATCTTAGTTTTTGTTATTTAATCTGGTTTTTTGACTCTATATATGGATTCAACACCCTCAAAAACCCCTAGGCCACTTCCATTGTGCAAGGTTAGCAATCAAACTTCTCTTTTCAATAAATTTCTGCCGGATTTTAGAGAAATTACACTGGAAAAAGCCACTGTAAAAGCCTTCAAAAAGTCGCACTAAAGACTACTCAATTGTTTTCATTTCCATCCATTACACACTACCTTTCGTGGATTCACTGACGAGTGGAGATGGTTTGTAACCCTTACTGCTCAAGTGTTTTAATTTCCTTCCATTACCACTACTTTTTGCATCAATATGACCTGAGTTCTTGATTTAATGGCATTTTATTTTTGCAGGTTCGCTTGTTCCAACTGGCGTTCTTTCAGTTTCTTTTATTCAAATTGTTCTCCTTTTATAACACTGAGAAGCTTTGGGGTTTTCTTCGTTGTTCTACAGGCTAGAAAAATGTCACAAATTGAGTATTCTGAGAAGTACTACAACGATAACTATGAGTACAAGTCCAAACAGTTCCCATTTATAAGGGTTTTTTTCTTAGAATTTCTCTTTTCAGGATCTTTGAATTAGGGTTTGAAGATTGAATTGGATAAAAATATCTCTTTGTCTCAGATTTGAGTGTGGTGTTTGTTTATATGTTCAGGCATGTGACGCTACCCCGGGATGTTACACGGCAAGTTATTCCGAGGGATCGTCTTTTGAGTAAACTAAGTGTCGGGTCGTCTTGTTCTCGGGATGTAAGAGAAAATTTTCTTTTGTTTTTAGCTATGACTTATGTTTGTGTTTGTTAATTATTGTGACATCGTTGTTGGATGTTGCATTTAGTTTTTTTTTTTTTTTTTTTTTATATAAATGATGTGGGTTCAGAAGTACACTACCATATTTATAGCCATGTCTGTCCCACTTTAACTACTACTTAGTATGGAATGGCTTAGCCGGTATAGGATGCTTATAAAACGGGCAAGGTCTCCTCCATTGTTTCCATGTTTCCGAGCATGAACTCATGCGAGTGATTTGTAAAGGCGAAAATGGATTCAGAACTGATGAAAGAAGCATCAGCCTCCAAGATCAAGTTGGTTCCATTGAATCTGTCGAAGAAGAAATTGGTATGTCGACGATCCTCCACGATTTGTGCAGGAATAATTGGTATGGTGAGGGAAGAGGAAGATATCAGAATGAGGCTGCACCATGGAATTAGCAGCGCGAATCGAAATTTTCATTGTGCTAAATTATCGAAAATAAAGGTACATGGGTGCAACATAACAATAATCAATATATGATTTTTCTCATCTCTTCTTGTTGAAGTCAAGAACCAATTCACATTTCAGTAGTACAATTTTTATCATTAATCACATGCTAGAACTATTTTTGAACATAAGGTCATCTGGAAGAAAGAAAGATGGTTGTACTTTCATTCTAATTGTAATGCAATACTATTATGCGTTGTCATACATGAATAGATACCAAAAATTAGAGTTCGAATGTGTGGGCTGTGATAGCCTAGTCATCCACAATATTATTGACTACGTGGAGGAATTTAGGGTTTCAGTGTCACAATTTGTATTTTAAAATTAGGTTTAACTCGAAAAGTCTTATAAATAATCTTTTTGCTCAATTCTTCAACCTGACCTCGCGGTGGCCAAATTCAATTAAACCTACAATCTTTGTTTGTGAAAAATTGAAATATTTCTATTCTTCCCTAAGTATTGAATGCTCTGAGAAAATCACTCTTCGAATCTACCATTATCTTGACTATGTTGGGCAATCAAATCTACTATTTTATTTTTCTAATAGTATTATTTTTTTAATTTTAATTAAAATTATTATAATAATCTAAAATGACTCTTATATTTTTATCTTATTTCAATTTCCACAACTGAAATATATATATATATATATATATATATATATATATATTTTCCAACAATCTACTATTTTATTTTTCTATTATTTTTCCCCTTACCATTATGAATGTGAATAGAACCTTAATCCTATTTATTTTTCTATTATTTTTCCCTTTACCATTATGAACCCGAATAGAACCTTAATCCTATTCCGGATGAAATTCTACCATTTAATTATGATTGGAATTTAATAAAATCTCAAAATACCTTAATACTATTCAGGATTTAAATTCGCCATTTCATTATAACTGGAATTTACAAAAATCTCTAATCTTTTTGGTTTACCATGCTTTATAAAATCTCCTCTACATTCTCTTTTTAATTTAAATCATATTTGAATAAAAATATGTCTAATATGTACTGCACAAACATGGGTCAAAGTGTTTAATATGCAGTGGATGGACCTTGTTTTATATATATTTTAATATTTTATAATAATTTATCTAAATATATTTCACACTGTATTGAAATTATATATATGTATATATAGGCAAATAAGTTTTTTTTTTTTTTTTTAAATGAGTTCATCTCAGATTTTTGTCAACTTTTTTCTTTAGCAAGTGAAATGTGTACACTACCATATTTATGGCCATATCTATACCTTTTTCTTCTGCAAGTGACATGTGTACACTACCATATATATGGCCATATCTATCCCGGGACATTAATTACTCCATGCCACTTGATTGCGGTGATCAATATCCTGAAAACCTCTGATATGATGGTTCATTTTCCAACTCCAGCTCGACTACTCTAAAAATAAGCTGGGAGGGTTGTTGTGAGATGGGGCAATGGGGACAGAGTAGGTGTGGTGTAGCCCAGATTAGTTTCACCGCCTCCTAGCAAAGGAGATGTTGGGGGGTTTTACCATTAGCAAATCAGGGATGGTAGGGTGGGTGTAGAGGCTAGCGGGCACATGTTGGCTTGACAGAGGATGATGGCGAGGATGGGGTGAAAGGAGGGCTAGGATTGGGCAAGCAGAGAAGGGGATCAACATGCCTCTTATGGCCAAGAAGGCTAAGAAGACTAATAAGAGAGTAAGTTTTATTATCCATACCAGCCAGACCAGGCCCGAGAAGAAGATTAAGGGCAATAATATCACTACCACTCCCACCAAGGTTCATAAGTGGTGTGTTTTTCTCCTTTATATTCTAATAATTGTAGCTTGTTATTTTTTTTGTCATGGGTTCTTATTAGCGCATTGTTACCTTC
Source organism: Pinus albicaulis (assembly GCA_034641835.2). NCBI lineage: Eukaryota > Viridiplantae > Streptophyta > Pinopsida > Pinales > Pinaceae > Pinus > Pinus albicaulis. The sequence goes on along the minus strand of CM076578.1, from coordinate 729,857,120 downwards.
TTGGGTGATATTTCTTATTTCTTATAAAGTAGAGAAAAGAAAGACTTACAACCATAGAGTTCATATTAAAAAAAAAAAAATTCCCCGCGAATGAAAATGAAGAATTCAATTGTTGGCGAAAAAGGAGGTCTCTGAGAAAGACCCGGGTTCAGGAGAGAGGCCAACAAGGTTTCCGCAGTAGTCTAGCACAACGCCGACATTTTCACCCTACTCCAAGGAGCAGAGCATCTCACCCGAGGTGTTCCATGACCTTAGTAAGGTTAGGAAGCAAATCAAGTATCAACCACTTACAAACATGAAGAGCAACTAAATCAACTTGAAATAGTAAACTTATCTCTCTACTTTGTTTAAGATATTACTCATTAAGCATAGTCAAGATGTTGAACTAAAATTTAAAAAAGGGCATACATTCACAATAGGCAACTGGTTAACACTTAACTTAGAACATCAAACACAAAAAGAACCATCTTTCATTATCATTATCAAACAACTTACATCACTCCGCAGAGTCTATTACAAAGTGGTTCAGTACAACAGAGCTCTTATACGGCTCTCTCCCTCGGCCCTCTGCCGAACTAACTCTCTTGTCTACACTGGCTGATTGCCTATTTGTTCTTCCGCCAAAGTGACTGTCAGTCTTTCCTCTTTTCCTACTTTGTTGTTTGCCGCTTCTTCCTGATTACTGGGAGTTTTGTTGATTGTCTTTGACTCCCATACCTGTCATCTGTGCTATTTTCTGCAACTTCCGCACCACCTATCTTCCAGCTATCTGAAACCATGACAGCTCCTTGTCTACCGTGATTGCGCTCCGCCACCTATTCTCCGCAACTCAAAACTATTCCTTTTTTCAAAACAAAGGCCCCAACAGGCCCCGAACACATGCTATTGACTCGTCCCGAGTCAATCCTTTCCTGCTGCTTCGGTTTCCATTGGTATGTTTGCTTCTGTGGCTGTCTCTGTCTTCTCCGTTTCCTCGTTCTATCCAAACAAAGGCCCTAACTCGGGAACCTTGCTCAATGATGAATACTTGAGTTCTGTGAACTTGTTAATTTCCTATTTCCATTCTTGAATTAGCTGGTCAGTTTTGGTGGTAACTCTTTCAACCTCTATTTTGCTTGCTATTAGCAGCAGGTTGTTGAATAGTTCTTAGATTTTTATGCCGGCCTCGGTGGCCATCTGTTGTATTGCCTCCATTGTCTACTTGACTAGTTGCCTTAGTTCTCGGAGGACCTAATTTGTGGCAGCAGAATTCTCTTCTATCTTCTGTATCTTGGTTTCTATTACCTGCGCTTGGTTGTATAGCTGGGTTATGTCGACAGGATCCATGGCCTCTTTTATCTCTTGTGAAATCTACTGAAGCTATGCTGAGATAGGTTGGGATTTCATATTTAACGAGTTAGAGCTTTGGTGTAAATTCTTTAGGAGGTTTTAAGAATCTCTGATTTTCGTCCTTAGGGTTTCTTACATCCCGGTTTCCTGCTTCTGCTTCTCGGTAACCTTCTCAGCATATATCACAGCAGGATCTGGTAATGCTGCCCTTGCTGCGAGCGTTTTTTCGAGCTCTTGATTTTCCTTGTGAAGATTTGCACATGTTATCGTCACTCAGATAGACCGTTCGAATATGGAGCAGGCCAATATGTCTTCTGGCGTCTTTTTATCCTGGGAAATTACTGTTGGACAGAGATCCTCGAAGATATGTGTTACCTTTTCCAGTTGTTCCTGTAGATTTTCCTTCTCTCCCTTTAGCTGATTTCACTCTTCAATAAGCACAATTATCTGTTGTTGTTTTTTCTCAAACCTTTGCTAGAGGTCATTATGTAGCTCTTCTTCCTGTTGTGCTACATCCTGAATGAAGTTGTATATTTGTTGAGTACCCCATGTCTGCATACTCTCAGCGCCAGATATGTCGTGGATTGGCGGTCTCTCTCCGAGGGGTTGGCTGCTGGCCATTGATCTTGCTGAGTGCTCATGCAATGATGCGGGTTGGTTCTGTTGTGGTAGCTAACTTTCAGGGTTACTTATATTCGTGGTTGGCTGAATCTATTGTAGTATTAAATTGGCCTGCTAGAATGTGTTTAGCTCTTTTGGCGAGGGTGTTGTGTCTGTAGTAAAGATCCCCCCTAAGCTAATAGTTCCAGAAAAGTGCCCTGCCCCACCAGAGGTTGGTTAACCTCGGGTACCATATCCGTACTCAAGCTAACTTCTTCCTCGGTGTCCCCATTTGTCTTGTTTCTTACCTTTACTGGGTCTGAGATAGTTGTTGAAGTGGATGGAGTGTGGGTGGATTGGTCCTTAAAAGTGAATGAAGTATGAGGTGATGAATGGTGAGTACGAGGTGAAGAGGTGTGAGGGTGGGGTGGAGATGATGTTTGAATATTCAAAACTGAGAATGAATCAAACACAGGTAGCTCAGAGGTGACTTGGGTGGCAACCTCTCTCTCTTCTTGAATTGGTACCCCTGTATCCATGGGTTGGGTTTGATCTTCCTCAGTGAGGTCAAATATTTTCCTAGGCACGATGATTCTTTATTTCTTGGCCTCAGGGGTAGCTATGGGTAGTTTAGGTGCCTTACTCTTTCAGATTGGAATTAATGTGGTTGCTAGGGGTGAATTAAACATGGTGGAAGGTAGGGCAATGACGATAGGTGAAATCATGGATGGTGATGTAGAAATTGAAGATTGAAACTCCGAAAAAGAAGGAAACACAGGAGAAGCACTTGTGAGAGTTTGAATTACCCGATTGAAGCCCTTTATCCTTGTGTCCAGTTGTTCTAGCATAGGTGTTAGCTGCAGTCGAGAAACTCTACTCATTGTTTCATCTGGTGTATCCCCAGGTAGTGCTCTTGGAAGCATACCCTTGATCGAATAGTGATGGATTCAACTTCTAATCTCCATTCCAACTCCCGGCCATGAACAGACTTCGGTGTGGAATGCCTTTTCTTCAACCTAAAAATTTAACGGTCTCATTTTGAATGTGGTTTCATCAACACAAGTGGGTTTGATATATGTATGTTTGTGAGTGACCCCAAACCATATCTGAGAGGAATATCTCTCCAACAGATTCCTCAGAACCCTTTACTGCCTAGCCACCACATCCACCATCTACCTATACCAGAATGAGAAAGCTTCTTCATTTACCTCCTTTGTGTTGGGATATCCCGAGATTTTCCAGGGTGTAAACCTCATCACCATTGGCTGGTCATTTGTGATTTTCGTGAGCTGTCTCACCCCCAGGTGTTAGAAAATTAAATATTACAGAGCAATGAAACACATAAAATATGTGGAAAACATAAGCACACAAACACATAAAACCAGAGAGACACATATATACGTGGTTCACCTAGTTTGGGCTATGTACACCCGGAACAACTAGTCCTTCCTTTCCATTATCCAGCAAAATGAAGAGACAACCTACAACAGATCCGCTGTAATATCCTTTTTTCTCTCTCACATTCTCCCTCTCTGTTTCTCGCTCCGAGAATACACATACCATACACAGCCACAATATAATACCCTCATACAAGCGAGGGGGTGCCTTCTAGGGCAAAAAACCCTAAACTAAACATAACTTCTACCATTAGATCATCTGCATAATGAACGACCAAGATTGACTAGAAATTACTATACATTTACAAGGCAATTTTACATATGTTTTTAGCTTCGAGGGCGCTGCCCCGAAACCCCCCACCAGGGGGGGGCTCCATGAAGTCACAGCTGCCCCCCCCTGGACCCCCCAGGCAACATTTAATTATGGGTGGCATTGCCGCCCCCATTAAGGTATAGGGGTCCAATGTTGTGATACAAAATAAACAAGATAATCATGCTCCACACCCAACAGGTGAGTCTATTTCCACATCGCAAATTCCATTATGAGGTAGCTGTAAATGAACCGAGTGGCTCTTCTATAGTTATCTTCACAGGCTTTGAATAGTTTGTTCAGTAGAAATGTACACCAGTTCAACTGTGTTTCCTGGAGGTAGTGTTCCACAAATGAAATGTTGTCGAGGGTGCATTCGCCCTTTGTGTAGTGCCTCATCATCTTACCTACTATTAGGTAACAGGAAAATTTAACTGATGGACTGTTGATGAGGTCTATCTTCGCTCCCTTTCCTCCTCTTCTAGTGTAGTATTTCTTATAGTAGTCACAATCTCCCACCTTCTTGGCTCTCTTAGACATGTTCTAGAACACCATGGAGACATCCCTTCCTTCTGCTGATAATACTGTGAGTCTGTGGATATCTTTTGCATGTATCAGTATCTCCAGCCCTAGCCATAGTGATCCATTATGGAGTCTACTAAGCAGGAATTTCGTACACTGCATTACTGCTCCCGTGGTTCCAAACACTGGGAGGTTCCTGAGGTTTAGTATTGTTGACCTCTGGATACCTTTGAACTCTAGATTCATTCTTGCTACTTCCCCTCCTCCTTCTGTAGCGTAATTATCTATGTAGACCTGCCTCTTCATAGTAAGAAATTGGTATGAATCTGTAAAATCTGTGTCAATTAGCGACACATTGTCATACTTGCCCATTAACGATTCCATATTTTGAATTCTCTCATCGAGCTCAGGCTCGAAAACTGTTGTTGCTACCTTTGTCATATTTTTCCTTCATTTGTATACTTGAAGTGATATCCCTACACTCTCTCTATGAATTCCTGCTACTAGATTGCCTCTATGAACTTCCTCTGATGAAATTTCACTTGTTGTTGCGGTTGTTTCTTGTTCTAACTCGGAATTTTTTGGCATTCTCGTGATTTCTTCTTTCATGTGGGTTAAGTAATGTAATCAGCATGAATGAGGTTGATGAGAGCCCATAACTAATTAATTTTTTTGTCTCCCTCACGGTTATAATCGTGTGATTAGTTACTGCGATGAGGTGTATTTTGACATTGATGACTGTGTCTTCGGGATTTGGGTAGACGTGATGGGTAATTATTATGGCTGAATATGGACAATTTATTACTATATGGTTGTTACTAATTATGGCAGTTAATTCTCAAATCTAGGTGATCCTACGGACTGACATCGGTATGATGGGTTATTAAGGCAGAATGATGTTTGACATGCTTGACTTTCTAACACGGATGATGCGTTAGACACTACCCTCCCCCCAACCACAATCAATTGTGATGCGGTCTCCACATCACAACAGGTTGATTTTTCTCTCTGTCACTATAATCATGTTATTTATTGTGATTCCTATTATATTCTCTTCTCGGGTACGAGAGAGTTATTGACTCAAACTATCTCTATTCTACCCTACTGAATCCTCTCGGTTGCGAGAGTTATTTGAAAAGTAACTAATGAAACTTACTCGTGATAAGGCTTCAAGAATGTGCCATTCACCCATCCTTGTAATACTTGGCCATCTAGCTGTGCCAACCGAACTGCTTCTGAATCTCAAATTTCAATGACATGGTATGGTCCCATCTAGTGCATTCTGAGCTTGCCTGGGAACTTTTGAAATTTGTTGTCATACAATAAAACTTTCTCTCCGACTGTAAATGTTTTATGGTTGATATGACGGTCATTCCAAGTTTTCTGTCTTTCTTTTTGGAACATCTGATGGAATTCTGCCAGAAACCTGTCTTCTTCAAGTTCTTGTAGCTCATGGAGGCATTCCTTGATGGAGTCTTTCTCTATCAGATGTAGTGTTAAAGCGATTAACATACTCAGTATGATAAATTCAGCAGGTACCACCGCTTCTCTCCCGTACACCAGCTGGAAAGGAATCTCATTGTGAAATGTTTTTATAGTTGTCCTGTATGCCCATAATGTTTCTGGTATGCGCTCATCCCAGTCATCTCGATTGGCATTGCAAATCTTGGTTATTACTTTTTCTAGGATCTTATTAAATGCTTCACCTGTTCCATTTTTCTGAGGATGGTATAGACTACCCTTATGATGTTGCACCATAAATTATCTAACAGAGATTTGATTTTTGTATTGATGAAGTGTGTACCTTGATCACTGGTTAGGCTTCTGGGGCAGCCAAATCTGCTAATGATATTTTTGAAAATGAACATGGCAACTGTATCGGCCGTGCAATCCTTCACTGGTGCCGCCTCCGCCCATCTGGTAAGATAATCTGTTGTGGTAATTATGTACCTTGCCTGTGATTGTCTTACCACAGGTGTAATTGGTCCTATGAAATCAACAACCCATTTTTCAGATGGCTGCAGTTCTCTTACAGGTTGAAGTGGCAGCTCATCGCTGTGTGATGGACATCCCGTTCTTTGGCAGACATCACATTTCTTTACAAATACTTTACTATCCTTATGTACTGTGGGCCACCATAAACCTACTTGTAATATATTTCTTGTGGTGGGTTTTGCGCCGACATGGCCCCCCGCAACTCTGCATTGACATTCCCACATTATATCCTCTCTTTCATGGTCCATGATACATCTCTGCAAGACTTGGTCTAACCCCATATTATACAGTTGTCCTGCTATCAATTGATACTCACCCGCTTTCACTACCAAATGTCTTCTTTGAGTCGTTGTATATTCAATTGGGCACTATCCTATTTCCAAATAAATGACTCTATGTTCCAAATAGTCTGGGATGGATTCTACTCTGAAGAGATCAACATCCAACAGCTGATCATCTAGGGATCCTTCATTCTCTCCATTTTCTAGCCTTGGTAAATGGCCAGGACCCACATTTAACCGTCCTGGTTTCACTATCACTTCAGAGGTGAACTACTAGAACAATAGGAGCCATCTGCAATTCCTTCCTTCAAGTACAGGCTTGTTGAATAGGTACTTCAATGTTAAATGGTTCGTGAAGAATTTGAATGTACCTCATAATAGTTAATGGCGAAACTTCTGAAGGGAATACACCATTGCAAGAGCTTCTCATTCTGTTGTTGTGTAGTTTCTTTCAGCCGTCGACAACTTCTTGCTTGCAAAATAGACTGGATGATCGACTGAAGTTTCTCCTGGCTGAGCTAACACTACTCCTAATGCAATGCTGCAGGCATCAATATGAACATGGAAATGTTTGTCCCAATCATGATGAACTAATATGGGTGCACTTGCTAGCTTTTCTTTCAATGTATTGAGGGTAGTAGTGCATTTGTCAGTCCAAATGAATTTCTTTGATTTCTGCAACAACTTTTCCAATGGTGTTGTTATCTTTGCGTAGTTGTGGATGAATATTCTATAGTACTCGGTATGCCCGAGTAGTGATCTTAACCGTTTCACATTTTCTGGAGCTTCTATGTTAATAATGACTGCCACTTTTGTTGGATCCACATAGACACCTTGTTTACAAGCAACATGTCCTAGCAGTGTCCTGAAAAGTACTGCAAAGATGCATTTCTTAAGATTGAGGGATATTTAGATTTGTCTGCATCTGTCGAACATTATCCTTAGTAAGGTTACATGATTTTTCAGTAGGCTGAAAACTGTCCAATAATCGATATAAACCTCAAGGAACCTGTGGATATATTCCCGAAATGCTACTATCACTATTCGTGAAAACACCGCTGGCGCATTCTTCAACCCAAAGGGCATGACATGGTATGCAAAAGAGCCCCATTCAGTTGTAAAAGTGGTATTATTCTTGTATTATTTGGATATTCTCACTTGATGATATCCTGAGAATCCATCTGTGAATGAATAGGCTTCATTTCCTACCACATTGTCGAGCACCTCATCATAGAATGGAGTGGGGAATGGATCATGTATGCATGCGTTGTTGAGGCTTCTGTAATCAACGCATACTCTAATCTCGCATTTTTCCTTTTTGATTTTTATGACAATGGGACTGACCCACTCTGCTTCTTCCATTGGAAAAATCAGTCCTGCTTTCAACATTTTATCTATCTTTGCCTTGACTTTCTCTTTTACCCTTGGAATTAGACGGTAAGGTCTATGCTTCACTGACCTTGCATCGGGCTTCAAGATTATGAACATTTCCCCCATGTCCCCTGTTATTCCCTTTAGATCCACTACTAAGGATGGGAATAAGTTTTCATATTACTGTAAAAGGTCAAAGATCTCCTTAGTCATTTATGTATCCCAGTAGTCGCTAATAGATGCGATTTTTGGTTTCTCTAGGGTTCCAGTGTTCAGCTTCTTGGTCCTCAAGGGTAACAAATGTAGTCCCTCTGTTGTAGTTTCTTCTTATATATCTCACTCCCCTTCCTTTTCTTCAAAATATAAGTGTCAGAGATTTTCTAGATCATTGTCATCCATTTCGCTGTCTATTATTTTGCATGCTACTGAACGTTTGATAATCTGCCTTGAGAGCGGTTGCTCTTCGTCTTCTTGAATTTCTGGAAAAAATAGTACTCTTTTGATGGCTTGTAGTGCCTGTGTAACTGGTTTTGTTTCTCCTTCAAAAGAAAAACATTCCATAAAATTGTCTGAAACTACTTGTTAGGTTCCAGTTCCTCTATTATTTTCTTCGGTTAAGTACCAGGCCTGTGGAATTGTATCTAGTGAATGTATAAAATTGTGCATCCATAGATATTCAGGATACACTTCTTTCTTCCAGTGATACTCACACTTTTGTATATGCTTCTTGGGGTGAGAATCGCCCAGGTTCTTTTCAATGAATTGTGGTCCTGCATCTTCTTTGAATCTGGATCTTAGTGCTATTGCAACATCTTCCCATCTTGAAAGTGAGTTGCGATGGTTTCTCCACCATCTCGTTGACATAGATTGTAGAGCTACATCCATGAGAAGGACTCTATGCTCGATTGGTACTTTATCTTCTATTTTCACAATAAATGTATTTACAACATTCATATATAATAAAGTCGGATATCCTCTTACCTCAGATCCAATCCAGTTGACTCCTCGAATGTTAGCACATCTTCTTGTATTAGTCTCATATCCTCCCTGTTGCCAATCATCCCAAGCTATTTCCGAGCCCAAGTCTAAACTCTGAACGCTTCTCTAGCTTACAGTTCCTCCCGCTGTTGGGTTGATGTAGTCTTCTCTCTTCCCTACCGTCATCTGATAAAGGTGATCAAGAAGTTGAGCATCCTCTCTATTGTCAACAATTTATATATATTGGGGTCCTTGATATGGGTCAAGTGGATGAGTGACCCTGACTTCCCCATCTTCAAATATCATCAGTTCATTTTTCAAGTCGATCACTGCATATTTCTCAAAAGCCCTATCTATCCCCAATAATGCTAGATAGGGATCCTTATCCCCCATGATATCTATCACTTCAAAATCTGTGTATGTCTTCACTCCCGCAACATCAACTTCAACCTCTTCCAGCGTTCCTATGGGAACAATGCAGTACTGATTTGCCATGCAGAGCTGTATTGGTGAGTATGTCAACTTTGGCCTGCCAAGTGCTTTCCATGTCTTTCTTGGTAGAATTTTGACATATGATCCTAGGTTGAGCATGATGTCTTTGATTTGGAATCCCGCGACTTGAGTATTCACGTGGAATTCCTTTCCTGTTCTTCTCTTATTTCTTTTGATCCTCCTTATGTATTTATGGGTTGAATCTCTTGACTCTTCTAGTTCTGCATTTTACTGCACCACCATCTTTATATTTTGCTTCAGTTGTTCTAGCATTGGTGCATTGGTTACAATTTTCAAAAATAGTCGGAAGAATTCTTCAATCATTGTACTTGTATGGGTTTGCTTCTCTTTTTCTACGGTCGATTGTGGAAGCTCAATGCCTTTTCTCCCCTTGATTTGAGAAAATGTTTCCACTGCCTCTTTAAAATATTGCCTCTATCTATCTGGTCTGAAAATGGGTTTTGGAGATGCTAGCTTGATCAGATTTATCAGGTTTATATTCTATGCATCCTCCCCTATTATCTTTTCTCCCCGAGTTACTATGGCTACATTTTGAATAGCCTGAGCCTCTACTATTCTTGGTTCCGCATTCACTAGATTCTCTCCTCAGTGTCTAGCTCTTTCCTCCCATCTCTTAATTAATTCTAGACAATATTTAGTTGCGTGTGTATTTAATCTGCACTGAGAGCACCATGGTCTTCTAGGAAGTGGACATTCCCTTGCTATGTGTCCTTGATCACAATTGTAACACCTTACAAGTCCTCTTCCTCGAGTTCCGCCTCCTCTCATTCCTCCTCTTCCACTCCTTGGAGCCTCATTCACTCTATAAGATGGTATGTCCAATCATTCTGCCAGTGCATCCAGGGCTCTAGACTGCTCTGTATTATGTGTTGTGGAAGTGCAGAACTTACAATATGTATTATTTGGAATGTTGGAGTGCTTATGCAAAATTGGGCATAGTCGTGGTGGTTGACTAATGCCTTTACATATTTCACAGTAATCAGTTGCGGTCTGATTTTGTTGAGCGGGGAACCCTGGAAAGTGGGGTTGCGGCTGGTATAATCCTTGAGTGTTTATCTATGCAACTCACCCAACTGGTGGAGTCCCTTGTGTCCCTGCTGCTGAATCTCCCATATTTTTTCCCCACAACGTCGGGCATTCTGTGACCACGTGTCACTCCATCAGACAGTGGGTACACCACACATTGGGCCTTGTAGGTCATATCGGCTGAATGTCTTTCAAATTCTCCGTTAAACATGCTATCTGATGTTGTAGCCCCAATATGGAAGGGTCTTGAGTTGTTTCTCCTCCTCTGAATTCTTGCGGCTACCCCGCCATAGCGTCTATCATCATATCTTGCTCTAGGGCATCTTGTAAGGTATCAATATTTTGTTGTTTTAGTGGAGTTCTCATCAACGGAAGAAGTGATTTAATAAACCAATCTTGCCAATGATTCAGATCAATCGGGTAACTTAGTTTCCCAATCGCATCATTGACCCTCCTCATCAAGTCCCATGCCGTTTCACCTTCTCGCTATTTAATCTCCCACATATCAGATAACCCTTGCTATTCTGTCTAAGGTAACTTAAATTCTTTGACAAACTATTTCTTTACATCATCTATCACTGGGTTTGGATGAGATTCGTACCATTTAATGAACCAGTGAAGAGATCTCTCTCTTAGAGTAATTTGGAACTTGATCAACTTAACTGCCATTGGTGTCTGTCGAGCCCTTTATATGGCTTCACAGAGATACCAGTGTTGCTCCACATTATCGTTGCCCCTCCCAGAGAATTATGGGTATCGGGTAAATGTTACTGCCATATTTCTTTGTATGGGTGGTACTAGAATAAAACCTCTATTTACTGACTGTGAAATTGTATTACTAGTACTATTTCTAGTAGATACTTGTACTGTACACTGAACACTATTCAACTTGCTAAACTCTCGTAACTTAATAAAAATTTTACCTGGTGGCTGATAGAGTACCAGGGGAAGGTTGGGACTAGAGCTACTTGAAATTTGGGGAATAGAGTTAGCTTGAATTACGGGTGTCAGCCTCTCTCGAAATAGTTGCTCCATTGCAACATGCAACTCCACATCGGATATCTCCTCGAGGCGCACATCCTTCGAGCTGGAATTTTCTCCCTTTTATCTTTGGGCTGGAATCCTATACAGTTGCCTAACTTCCTTGATGGTCCCTCCTATTCCCTAGGATCCCGTTTGACCTTCCATTTCCTTTGTAATCTGCGGCGCCTTCTCCTTGTCCTGTTGACTACTTTCCTGCTTCTAAAACTCCTTCATCACCCTTTCCTTCCACTTCTCATCAATATTTGCCCTCCAATGTGCTCGTCGCTCTCTCAATATACTAGAGGTTTCGGCATCCATTTCCTTATTCCCCTTTCCAACTTACTTGTATCATCTCTCCCTCAGCTCCTTCCCCTAGTACTGGAGGAGTAAGTCTCCATCTCAGACTTTTGAAATTCTGTCAAACCCTTGTCCACTATTAAGGCTTTGATCCACAATGGGATTTTCATTAGGGTAATTTTGAGGTCTAAAATGGGCCTCCTAAGGAAATTATAAAACAATAGTGGAAATAATAAAATAAGATTTTATTACGTCATCAAATTTTAGAGGGAAAAAAGAAAAAATTACTTTTTCAACTCATATTTTGAACTTATCTCCCTAAGGTTTTACTCAAATTTCGAGCAAGAATACTCGTTGGATGAAAAAATTAATTTCCGATCCAAGGAGTACCCATGTTGCATACTTTTGATGGACTCTGCTACACACAAAATGAGAAATACATGAAAAACGTTATTGGAATCACGTTTTTTCATGTATTTTTCATTTTTTTGAAGCAGGGTCCATCAAAAGTATGTAACATGGGTACTCCTTTGATGAGAAATTGAATTTTGCATCCAATGAGTCTCTAGCTCGAAATTTGAGTAAACCCTTAGGGAGATAAGTTGAAAATACAAGTTGAAAAAGTAGTTTTATTATTTTATTATTTTTTAATCCTTTTACTTTTTTACTCCAAAAATGATAAATCATCCCTCATGGTTGAAATCTTCATATTGAATCATATTGGTTCTCATAAAGTTTATTTTTTTGGTACATTTTTCTTAAGAGGCCCATTTTAGACCTCAAAATTCCCCTAATACTTCAACAGTTCTCCCTGCAATCCGGATCTGAATACGTCTTATGCTTTTGAAAAGGACTGGTAACACTCAGCTGCAAATTCCACAATGTATCCTTCCAAGGTAGATTGTACCTAGAAATCTATAGCTCGGGTCAAATCGGTATCTAATCGATGGAGTGATACTAGGTTCACGTGTTTCCACTTGCGATAGATCCTATGTGACCCTCCTTGGAGTGTCTTGATTTGTAGTCTCCGCAACCAATTATAAAGTTATTCCCGAAACTTTCCCCAGAAAATTTCGTATATGTCACTTGCATATTCAGAAAATAGGACCTGATCCTTGACAATTTTCTCACTTTGTTGTCGCAACTCCACTTCCTATGATATGAATTGATCTAAGTGATTATCTCACTAGCTTCATAGTTCTCTCTTGTAGATCCACGATACCATGATCTAGCTCCTAAATTAATTTTTAGGTCCCGGCAATGGAACCATTTGTTGGCGAAAATGGAGGTCTCTAACCAAGACCCAGGTTCAGGAGAGAGGCCAACAAGGTTTCCGCAGTAGTCTAGCACAACGCCGGCATTTTCACCCTACTCCAAGGAGAAAATCATCTAATCTGAGGCATGTCGTGACCTTAGTAAGGTTCGGAAGCAGATCAAGTATCAACCAGTTACAAACATGAAGAGAAACTAAAGGAACTTGAAACAATAAATAGATCGCTACTTTGTATAAGATATTACTTATTAAGCATAGTCAGGATTTTGAACTAAAATTTAAAACATGGCATACATTCACAATAAGCAACTGGTTAACACTTAACTTAGAACATCAAACATAACAAGAACCATCTTTCATTATCATTATCAAAGACCTTACATCACTCTGCATAGTCTATTACAAGGTGGTTCAGTACAATAGAGATCTAACAGAGCTCTCCTACGGCTCTCTCCCTCGGCCCTCTGCTGGACTAAATCTCTTGTCTACACTGGATGATTGCCTATTTTTTCTTCCGCCAACATGAGTGTCAGTCTTTCCTCTTTTCCTACTTTGATGTTCGCCACTTCTTCCTGATTACTGGGAGTTCCACTGATTGTCTTTGTCTCCCATACCTGCCATCTATGTTGTTTTCCGCAACTACCACGCCACCTATCTTCAAGATATCTCCAATCATGAAAACTCCCTATCTACTATGATTGCGCTCAGCCACCTGTTCTCTGCAACTCAAAATTGTTCCTTTTTTCAAAACAAAGGCCCTAACATCAATAAATTACAAGGAGATTTTAATTTACTCTTTCTTCCGATAGCGACATCTCATAAGCAAAGACACATGAGAATATGATTTGATGGCTTGTTCTCTTATACGCCCCTACAAACCCTCCATAGAACACCAGAGAAGAGCATTGGCTATAGCTTCCCAATGAAATCAAATGATTTTAATTAAGCTTGTGCTATTGATTCTATGCTTCAGAACACATGCATTTTATTCACCAGATCTCCTTAGTCAGATCCACCATATTAATCAGGCCAGCTTGTATCTCGACCTTGTAAGAACTAAAAAATTTGAAATGGACCCTCTACTCCATTCTCCTATTTTCATGGTCAATAAGGACAACCCCTATATCGACATCTCTGGTCATGATAAAAATTGAGTTTTCTTTGACTCCATGTATGAGCTGCACTACATGAAATCCATTTGAAGGGGCTGTAAATATTTTTCACCAATTGCTAAGATATATGTTATAGGCTTTGGGCAGAAGAGTTAGCACATAGACCTGGTTGCATGCAGTAAAGAGCATGGCCTTTGCTCTATGATTGTGAATCTGGTTATTTATTAACGAATGTTTAGTGCACTTAATAATTTATTTTACTGTGACTATTAGTTATATAGTTATAGGTTGTTGCAGAAGTGAAATATTTCTACAAATTGAGAGAGTAATGAGTGTTAAGATTTAGCCCACATTTTCCTTCATCTAAATTAGATTTTTTTTACGAATCGCAGTAATCCCTCTTTTAAAAATCTTCAATAACATCTCTACAGAGAGTGAAATAGAGGAAGAGACTACTTATATTGTATTTAGGGGTCTGCATTAATGGATGTATCTATTTATGAAGGTGGTGTGAATTTCTATGGCCTTCCCTGCATGAAACTAAGGTAGAGGCTAATTTTTATTTCATCACTAACTGTGAGATGGGGACTTTCTCTGATAGAAGATATATATTAGCATGATCAATACTAGAAGGAGATTTTCACACTTTGGCTTTTCCTTGGTTCTCCTCCAAACAATTGTAAATATTTTAGCATAGCCAGTCTAGCATAGAAGTCATGGGGATTTATGATGAGATGGGTTATCTTGGAAATTTGGATCTGCATTCTATTCCTCTTGAAGGAGATTCAATGTGTGACAATGACGGTGAGATTATGCATGATGATGCACTTAGTGAGCATGACATTGATGTCGATGAGCTTGAGAAGCATATGTAGAAGGATCGCATCTGGCTTAGGAATATTAAGGAGCAATGAAAAGGAAAATATTACAACAAAAAAACAAAATAGAGATAGTCACAAGAACAAGCTCAAAGGAAAAAGATGTCTCGGGCACAGGATGGTTTTGTGAACCTGTAAACGGGATGCCAACATATGATCATGAGGTGGAGGTATAAGACCATGTCGGGGAGATTTGTGGGCATTTTTCGCTTACTGTCACCTACAATATAGTGAATAATGACACAACAAGTAAATTATAGCAGAAGCCTGTAGCATATAAAAAACTTTAAAAATACCTGTTGTTTGATCGTCGAGGTCAATTTCGTTGAGAAAAAGCTTGTACACCATACCGAAGGTACAATAAGATTTTGGCAATGAAGCTCTATGCTATTTGATGGACCCTTTAAATAGAATGAGAGAAGAAGTAAGATTAAGTGGGTCATGAAAAACCAAAATTAATTAATTTTTCAAGCTAGGGCCCTTATAACAGAAAACAAAAACCTACAACCATTGTTAATTGTCTGAGAATCCCACTTCCTATGAATAAGCAATATTTACCACCGAACTTGAAGCGATTGTGGACTGACGAGTGGAGACAGTTTGTAACCCTTACCGCTCAAGTGTTTTCATTTCTGTCCATTACCACTACTTTTTGCATGAATATGACCTGAGTTATTGCTTTAATGGAATTTTATTTCTACACGATCACTTGTTCTAGCCGACATTCTTTTAGTTTCTTTTATTCAAACTATGCTCCTTTTATAACACTGAGAAGCTTTGGGGTTTTCTTCACTGTTCTACAGGCCAGAAAAATGTTGCAGATTCAGTATTCTGAGAAGTACTACAACGATAACTATGAGTATAGGTCCAAACATTTCCCATTTCTAAGGGTTTTTTTCTTAGAATTTCTCTTTTCAGGGTTTGTGAATTAGGGTTTGAAGATTGAATTCGATAAAAATCTCTCTCTGTCTCAGCTTTGAGTGTGGTGTTTTTTTATATATTCAGGCATGTGATGCTTCCCTCGGATTTTGCACAGCAACTTATTCCGAGGGATCGTCTTTTGAGTGAGGTAAGCATCAGTTCGTATTGTTCTTGGGATGTAAGAGAATTTTTTATTATGTTTTTAGCTACGACTTATGTTTGTGTTTATTAATTATTGTGACAGCATTGTTGGATGTTGCGTTTAGTTTTTTTTATTTTTTATTTTTTATGTTTTTAATGATGTGGGTTCATAAGTACACTACCATATTTATGGCCATATCTGTCCCAATTTAACTACTACCTGGTATGGAATGGCTTAGCTGGTATAGCACACTTATAAAATGGGCAAGGTCTCCTTCTTTGTTTCCACGTTTCCGAGCATGAGCTCATGCGAGTGATTTGTAAAGGCGAACACATATTTAGAACCGATGAATTAAGTATCATTCTCCAAGGTCAAGTTGGTTCCATTGAATCTGTCGAAGAAGAAAATGGTATGTCGACGATCCTCCACGATCTGTCTAGGAATAAGTGGTACGATGAGGGAAGGGAAAGATATAAGATCGAGGTTGAGCCAAGGATTAGAATCGCGAATCAAATTTTTCGCTGTGCTAAATTCTTGAAAATAAAGGTACATGGGTGCAACATAACAGTAATCAATATATGATTTCTCATATCTTCCTGTCAAAGTCAGGAACCAATTCATAATTCAACAGCAAAATTTTTATCATTAATCACATGCCAGAACTATTTTCGTGCATAAGGTCATCTGGAAGAAAGAAAGATGTTTGTACTTTCATTCTAATTGTAATGTAATACTATTATGCACTGTCATACATGAATAGATACCAAACGTAAGAGTACGAATGTGTGGGCTATGACAACCTAGTCATCCCACAATATTATTGACCACATGGAGGACTTTAGGATTTCAGTGTCACAATTTGTATTTCAAAATTAGGTTTAACTCGAAAATTCTTATTAATAACCTTTTAGCTCAATTCTTCATCTTGAACTCGCAACGGCCAAATTTGACCTCGCGGTGGCCAAATTCAATTAAACCTAAAATCTTTCTTTGTGAAAAATTGAATTATTTTTATTCTTCCCTAAGTCTTGACTACTCTGAGAAAATCACTCTTCAATCTACCATTATCTTGAATACGTTGGGCAATCAAATCTACTATTTTATTTTTGTAAAAATATTTTATTTTTAATTTTAATTTTAATTATTATAATAATCTAAAATGACTCTTATCTTTTTATCTTATTTAAATTTCCACAACTGATATATATATATATATATATAATTTTATTTTTCTATTATTTTTCCCTTTACCATTATGAACGTGAATAAAACCTTAATCCTATTTTATTTTTCTATCATTTTTCCCTTTACCATTATGAGCCTGAATAGAACCTTAATCCTATTCTGGTTGAAATTCTACCATTTAACTATGATTGGAATTTACTAAAATCTCAAAAGACCTTAATCATATTCAAGATGAAAATTCGGCATTTAATTATAATTGGAATTTACAAAAATATCTAATTTTTTTTGTTTACCATGCTTTATAAAATCTCATCTACATTCTCTTTTTAATTTAAATCATATTTAAATAAAAATATGTCTAATATGTATTCAACAAACATGGGTAAAAGTGTTTAATATGCAGTGGATGAACCTTGTTTTATATATATTTTAATATTTTATAATAATTTATCTAAATATATTTGGTCGCATTGTATTGAAATTATATATATGTATATATAGGCCGATAAGCCTTTTTTTTTAATGATTTCACCTTAGATTTTTGTCAAATTTTTTCTTTTGCAAGTGACATGTGTACACTACCATATTTATGGCCATATTTCTCCCACTTTAACTACCTGATATGGAATGGCTTAACTGGTGTAGCACGATTATAAAATGGGCGAGGTCTCCTCCTCTGTTTCCACGTTTCCACATTTTAAGACAAGTTGTTAATTGTTGTTCCGTTCACTGTCAGAATTTGGTGTACAAAATATCAGGGGAAGGGCATGCGTAGAGATTCAAGAATTGGGCCACATTGTCTAGAATTTCATTTTAAGGCTTCCAAAGAGTCACCAGTCACCCAACCCCAGATCCCCAACACCCTCCTCGAACATGAAATTATACTTCACCTCGTACCTCTCTTGCTTCTCCAACTCTTCCTTGTTGTCAATACCCTCCTTGAACTTGAAATTATACTATGCCTCATACCTCTACTGCTCCTCCAACTCTTCCTCATCCTTAGAAACCCCAACAACATCCCCATAATTAAAACCCTTGTTTTCTATTTCAATCCATTCCTTATTCATCAAATAATTAATATATTAACAATTCTCTTTAAACGCAACTTCGATGGAGCCTCCAAAGGTAACCCAGGTAAATTTGGATTTGGGGGTATCTTTAGAGACTCCCATGATAAACCCCTTATTATTTACTATGGAAATATTATATGGGACAACAACAATTCCACAGAACTAGAAGGGCTTAACTAGGGTACCTCTAGAGCC
The DNA here is from genome assembly GCA_034641835.2 of Pinus albicaulis. Classification (NCBI taxonomy): domain Eukaryota; kingdom Viridiplantae; phylum Streptophyta; class Pinopsida; order Pinales; family Pinaceae; genus Pinus; species Pinus albicaulis. The sequence goes on along the minus strand of CM076578.1, from coordinate 729,838,702 downwards.
ATTGAATTTATATTTTTTCCGTTGGAAATGGAGGGAGACTCGAAAATCATTACTCAAGCAACCAACCATATTATTCATGGCACCTCCTCCTCTAAGGTCTCTACAAGCTGGAGGCTTGCAATTTGTCTCAATATTTTTGGACAATTGCTACAACATCAAAGGGCCATTACATTCCACCATGTGCGCAGAAAAGCGAACACCGTTGCTGATCTCCTAGCCAATAAAGGAATGAACAACCACACAATGCTGCATTACTTTAACTTCTCTCAGATTAGGGATGATCCCTTGCGTGAGGAAAGCTAAATTCTCATCCAAAAGGATCATCTCTCCCCAGATGGCGGTGACATGATGCACACTTGCGAAACCAGTTCATCCCATGCACAAGCTGACGAAGTCCTGCATTGCCAGCTCTAATCTGTAGAAATTTGCTAAATAATGATTAATTATCCACCGAGACTATCCTGATCACATATCAATTCGAATTCATATGCAACACATAATCTCTTCCACTCAGATCATCAAACATGCGGAAATAAAACAAGCGATAACACATCAAATCATCATACACATTAACATAGTATGTATGGGGAAAGCTTATAGCTGAAAACCCCGCAGCTATTTGTATATTATAATGGAGAAATCATGTAACAAACTTCCAAGATAATACTCCTCACAAGTACTGCCAAGACATAAAGTTACACACAACAAGCTTAGTTTTGAACAAGTCACAGGTTCAAAACACATCCACTAATTTCCTGCCTCTATTGCGCAATCAAGGCTGGTCTAATGAGAGATCCAAGGTTCAAATCTCCTTGGCTTGACAGCGCAATCATCATGGGAAATTTCTCCAAGTGTGGTGCAAATCTCATGCACAACTGATGTCACAACTGATAGCTATCTCAACCCTTTCATCTACCTCTTTCACTGGTCTTCACTGAACTGTCCATGCACTGTAGTGAACTGATGTGTTCTTGAGTTGAATACTGAGTTAATAATTAGTGAATTAAATAATATTTAATTCACTCCACTCATTACTAGTTGATTAGCCAGTTAAACTAATCTCAACCAGTTCAACTAAGTTAAACCGAACACAACTCCACCAACTGTCTCATCAACTCCACCAAACTTCTGCCACTGAAGTCCTAACTGAAGTCAACCATGCATGAGCTCACCAAACCCCTAGGAATAGCGTAATTCCCCTGTCAGATGCATGAGCCACTTCTGTAGCTCGAACTGAAGTGCTCCAAGAGAGTAAACTGAAGTTTAGAGTCCAAATATTATTAAGGGTAAATAATATTTGACTTCCCTATTTTTAGGATAGGCAGTCTAAAAATAGACTTCAACCTATAGGGCCAAAAATAGAGGTCCATCTATTTTTACCAACATGACCAATACCCCAAGAATAACATACTGCAACCCCTGGACCATGCTCCATATGTCTAAAAATAGACATAGTCTAAAAATAGACTTTGCGCCAGAATTTGCTTGCGGGCCCACTTAGTGAAGGCGAATTCATTTCACTAAGCTCCATCATCTTGCTGCATTTTCAACACTCCCTCTCAGCAAGATATGGATTATCTGCAACCCCTATCCTGCCTTTGTGGAATTCGAACTTGCTCCTGGTGAGTGCCTTCGTCAGGATGTCGGCATCCTGATCCTCCGTGGGAACATATGAAAGCATCATGATTCTCCGCTGAACACAATCTATGATATGATGGTACCTGATG